>CM031243.1:365964195-366019195 GCA_018340775.1 Taxus wallichiana var. yunnanensis
CAACCCATCCGCTAGTCCTTCCTTCCAGATCCTGGCATCGAGCTTCCTCCTTAGCTCTAAAACACGAGCATGATAATCCCTTATCTTCTCCTTCTCTCCTTAGGATAGCTTTGTGATCTCGATCATGAGATTTGCATATTTCGTTGTTCACCAAATTCTTCAAGAAAACTTACAAGATTAATAAATCCCATGAATTTTTCACATTATCACCTAGTGTTTCAAACCACCTAAGTGTTGAACCATCCAAAAAGGTAGGAAAAAATTCAGTCCATTGTTCCTTCTTATAAGGCCATTACAAATACAAAATCGCTTAAACTTCGAATGAAAGAAGAAGCATCTTCATTAGATTGAGCTGAAAATAGGAATCATTCCCATTTTCAAAAGTAACCACCGTGAAATACCAACTCACAAGTACAATCAACAAGACTTATGTGTACAAATAATTGGAATCACTATACTAGAAAGTGACTTTACACCTTTCTACAAATAAAATAGAAATGACCACGGTAAACTATGGTAAAACTTAACTACTCATGCAGTAAAAAGCGATTTCACCGTGGTAAACACTATTCACGGTAAAAAGTGAAGTTATTCTTATGCGGTAAATACTATTCACATTAAAGAAAATGAAGTTCTTTATGCGGTAAATACTATTCATGCGGTAAAAAGTGACTTTACTACTTACGGTAAATACTATTCCCAAAAATGACTTTACCATGGTAACTATTATTCATGGAAAAAATGACTTTACCATGGTAAGCTACTATGCACAAAAAAAACAAGGTTACCCTCCAATTGATTTTTGACTAAGTGGGAATATCTCTCCGTAAAATCCACCACGAGGAATGGTCCCGGCGGGCAAAATGTCAACACCAATCCGGACTATGATAATTCTTCATCGGGAACTCCTCGTCTATGATTATTTACTAATGCACACCTTTAGTTTGGTGGATGTAATCTGGAAACAAAATAACAACATAACACAAGAATACCATCGACTATGATAAGACGGAATGATGACAAATCTGAAATATCAAAGTAAATTATAATATTAACATGAAAGCATTCTAATCTCACCCATGAGGTACTTTAAGTGTTATTGACTTCACTTGCCTTTCACCAAAACTATGGGAGAAACTTTACAATTACACCTCTTAATGGCTTCTTGACACACATTTAAACTGATGGCTTCCTTCGCACACTTCCTACAATATTTCTCGCTACTTCCTTTATATGCTAAATGAGGGGGTGGCCTCTCTTTATAGAACTTCCCGGGCTTATCCATCTTATCTCTAAGATAGGATAAGAAATCCACTATAACGAATCATATTCCATACCTTAACTCTTATACGTATACATGTAAGCTTATCTATTAAGATAAGATAAACCTTATCATTTTACATGGGTTCCACATTTTTAGACTTTTTACAAACAAAATACACAAAATATTTATGACCTCACTCCTTGTCTTTATTACCAATATAATATTTCTAATTCCTAATCATGTAGACCCTACTTCTCTAATTACCCAAACTTTGACATTTTAACATTACCGACCACTTACGACAAATATTTACTTTTACAACATTCCTATTGTACTTTGATATGTTACTGTACTCCACATTATTGGCGGCACCCATCTTGACGGGTGCTGTTATCTTCTATCGAGACGCTACTACTAATTATACTTAACAACATCCTATTCCTAATACATACATTAATGAAATAGAAATTACGGAGGAAAATTTTAGTGTCGAATGAGTTTCGGCTCGAGGTTGACTTGTTTTTAGAAACTAATAAGAGTTAGATGTTAGGTTAATTATTATTTACCTATATTAATTATGCATTGAATATTAATTAGTGTATTTATTTATTGTTTATATGGTTATATTTAATCATAACCATCTTATTGTTTGTATTCAAACAATACGGGTGTTGTTATATTGTTTTAACAATATAATTGTTTGATTGTATTTAATATTGGTTATGCTTCCTGGATTACCTTTTTGGAAGCTTGTGTGAAATAGTTTGTTGTTGCACCTATGCAACATATCTCCATGTATGTATTCAGCTATACAATACCTATAAGTATTGCAGCTCATACAAATGTAATTTGGTTGATTGAGTTTAATATAATTTATCAGGCTTCCATCCCTATTGCTCAATTTACATTTGGTACCAAAGAGAATTGAAGCTCCTGAAAGGTTGGAGAAGGTCATGCGAGGAAGGAGAATTCATGGAGAAGAAATATGCTACAACAGAGAGCCAGTGTTGCCTCCAGCAGCTTCCCACATCTCCCTGCAGTCCCACAACCTCCTATGTGAAATTCAAGTAAACGTAAAGCAATTTCTTTTCATTGGTCCCCTCTACACAAGGAAAATTTGTTTCCTAGAACTTACAAAATAAAATAAAATAAAAAATTCCCCATCGGGGTTTTGTCTTTATATTGTTTAGTTATAGATAATTTATTTGTACTATCATATTTGGAGGAGGTATTGTTGTTTACACCACCATCGACTATTCAAGCTACATTTGTATTGGATCGATTCCATTCCATTGTGTTTGGTTTGTGGGAGGAGAGTTATATTAGAGAGCATATATTCCATTGTGAACCGAGCACAGGTTACCTACACCAGGCGTCAAGTCAATATTGCTCCGAGCTGAGCTTTGTTTGGAGGTCAAGCCAGACACATGTGGATAGATCCACATCTACCCATGTAGCAAGCACTCTGCAGCACTCCACGTAAAACCTGCACAAACGACATCAACAAAGCAATCAATATGGTGAAAAAAATTAGTGGAGGAAAAAAAAGCCATGGTCACAACCGTGGGAAATCTTCATTCGACCCCTACTTCATCCTCCATGCCAAGAGCCATGCCCACCGGCGTATCCTCAGAACTTACATGTAAAATCAAACGACATCAAAACATTTCCAATAAAGGAAACCTCCACGCATGACCTGCAATAAAAAACAAACGGTGCAAAAGAAATAAAAATAAGCATATCAATAACAATTGATAAATAAATCCATGCAAATATATAATGACGAAGGATAACAATCGGAGGATCAAACAATCAAAACGAGGAGATTGGCAAAGTGATCCGATTTTTTTGTGCACACGAAGCCCTAAATCCACCTCAATCCTTAGCCACATGGATGTCATCTACCTGCCACGTCAACATTTCAAAAGGTTAGTCATGTTTTTTAATTGAAATATAACATGCTCAATTTCATATGCAAATAGGACTTGTGGTCAAGTGGTTAGTGCAAGAGATTTGGAACTATGGAGTATGGGGTTCGAATCACACAAAACACCACAAGTTTTTTTAAACAATTTTGAAATTTAGTGAAAATTTTGGAAAACCACCAAACCTGGAGGAGAATTTGGTGGAAAAACCACCTCTAAACAACTAGTTACAACTAAACAGGCTTCTACATATTTTAGTGAGAAAAACCCTAATTTAGGGCAAAAAAATTTCCTAATAGGCCTGATTTTTTATTCCGGACAACATTTGCCAAAGGAAGACTGTCTAAAAACTTCATTTTGGGCCACTTTTTAATGGATTTTTGCATTGAGGGTCATATTGGGCTCCGGAGGCCACTGTGGCCTCAAAACAAATAATATTTTCCTGTCATTCAATTTTTCCAAATTTTTTGAATCTAATTACATGCTACAATATATTGTAATAATTTGCAGGTTTCCATAGTCAACCACAAATATTGTAATACTCAAAAATTGGTAGAGAATTGTAATCCAAAACAGTAAACAATTGTTTTGTAACACTCACAAGATCCTAGATCTCATTCACAGCATTCATTATATACGGTGCCTCTAGGAAGCACTTACGGGTAAAGTCAATCATGACTACTATTACACTTAACGCCTAATATAGCTGCAACAACGTCATCTAGGCATCGACCCTTTAAATCAACGGGGAGTAATAAGGTCACAGTGCACATACTATGAGCCATCCCATCCATCTATGAATGATTGCATGACATAAATCTAGACTACGAAATTTTCCAAGTATATAACAAAGTTATGTATGCGTATGAGGATATTTCATTGAGCCGATGTCAATAATTACACAGACCCCTTTTAGCATCTTGTCTTGTACCACATATTGAATTCTTTCACATACGTTAATGCCTATTTCATGTACCGCGGGTATATAGAAAGGGTGAGGTTCTTCCACATACCATCGGGTATATCGGAAGGGCGCATATATAGAAACATTCGGTATATCGACTCGACGACATATAGATTGGGAGACCTTATACCCGGAGTGATAAGAGCCAAACCTCATCAAGTGATTTTTGCAAAATGGGCACCAATGCCCCCAAATTTTTCTTCCGGATTAACAACTACTAATAGAAACAAATATGCTTTGCATGGAAGACTAAAATCAAGACACAACTTGAGTTTGAAGAGATCTGGACTGATTGTGAATGGTACTTTGACCAGATCAACTACTAATACAACACAACAATGGTAGTTTGATAAATCAGATCAGAATTCCAAACTCATCATCTTGTTTGAGTGTCTGATGATGTGCAACCCCACATTCGAGATGTCAAAACAGCCAAAGAAGCATGGGATAAATTAAGCACAATATATGAGGCCAAAAACAAGAATGTCATACTAAATTTGCAGAGTCAGTTACACACACTGAAGTTCAAGAAGAATGAGAAAATTGAAGCTTTCTTAAGAAGAGTTGCATATTTAAGGGCTTCACTTCTAGCCCTATGAGAAGTGAATCACCAATGATGCTCTCATTCCCATTGTTCGAGATCACTCCCTCTTTTACCGTGCATTTTTGTCACAACACTAAACGTGTCAGATATGACAGTTAGTTTTGAAAAGCTAGTAAACCTACTACAACAAGAGGAAGCCATGCATAATAAGGATGATGAAGAGGAGAAGGCACTTTCTTCACATCAAAAATGGAAAGGAAAAGGTAAAGGAAAACCTAATTCCTATCAAAATTACCAACATCAGAATCAATATCAACATCAAGGGGACAAACAACAAAAGAAGTAATGTCTAATTTGTAAAAGAGGACATGACTTAAAATATTGTTGGTATAATACTTATAAGAAAGGTTTATCAAAAATCTAGACCTCCACAACAAAAATATCACAAGGGACATTCTAACTACAATCAAGGGAAGAAAAAATGAAACTGGAAAAGAAGACCCCATCAGAAGGAAATATTGTTGAGCAAGAAGAACATTTAGAAAATGAATACTTCTTGTACATCGCTTTGCGATCAAGTGAACCATCCGTTTCATCTAGTGATGTCTGGTATGTTGATTTGGTAGCCACTCGACACATGACCGTCCATAGAGACTAGTTTACGTCAATGAGGGACACATCTTCGAAAAACCATTTTTCTTTGGGTGATGATTCTTCATATATAGTTCGAGGTATTGGGAACATTTCTCTACCCCTTGGTTCATGCAAATTGCAAACTATCGATGTCTTATATGTCCCCGGGTTCACAATGAATCTACATCAATCAGTCAACTCCTAGATCATAACCTAAAAATTTACTTGTATACTCATTCCGAAAGAAAATGTGTTTGATTCGTGATAAACCATGAGGCTCAAAAATAGTTGCAAAAGCCTCCAATGTGGGATACATGTTCCAACTTGTTTTTGTCCACAGAGATGATCAAGAACTTGTGGCTAAGAACTCTACCTCAACATAGTTATGGCATCGGAGACTTGGTCATGTTAGTTTCAAGTATCTCGAGACACTACGCCGGCGTAATATGGTACATGGGCTACCATCTCTTCAGAAGGATACAGACAAGTGTCCTCATTTCCTAGTAGGTAAACAACATAGAGCTTCATCCCAGAAGAGTACATATCGAGCTTATGGTAAGCTTGATCTTGTTCATACCGATCTTTGCGGTCCGATGAAAACAAGTCATTCTAGATTTCAATACTTCATGTTATGTACTGATGATGACTATTCAAGAAAATGTGGATTTTTGTCTTCGCAAAAAATTGAATCTTTTGAAATCTTCAAGAAGTTCAAAGTAGTTTTGAAAACAAAATGGGTCAACACATCGAACTCTCCACTCGGATCGAGGGGGAATTCACCCGTAATTATTTCAAATACTAGTTACAAACTCACGGATTCGCCGACAAATGCCTTCTCCACACACACCGCAATAGAATGGTGTTTTTGAGAGAAGAAATTGTACTATCATGGAAATGGTGCGATGCATGATTGATGATTCTAGATTTTCAAATACATTCTAGGAAGAATCAAGCAAAGACACTAGTGTATTTGTTGAACAGAGTACCCACAGTTGTTCTCTTGATGGAGTAACACCACAAGAAGCATGGTCAAAGTGGAAACCATCTATTACACACCTTAGAGTATTCGGGTGTAAAGAAAGTATGCACATACCCAAGAAAAAAAGAAATAAATTGGACATGAATTCACAGAAACTCATCTTCATTGGGTACAGTGAAGAGACTCTTGGTACAGATTGATGGATCCAAAGACCAGAAAATTCTACACTAGCAGAGATGTTGAGTTTTTTGAGAAGAAGGAAGCATAGTCTCCTCCTCCAAACTCACCTAATGTAGATTATTCACCAGTTATAAAATTGAAGCTGGTGTTCCCACATATGAGGAAAGTGATGATGGGGATGATGGTGTTGATTTGATAGAACCATGACCCACGAGAATAGTTCAACGTATGCCCAAGTGGTGCACTAGCACATTATGAGATGCAAGAATGGATGCTCCATCTGGATACATCCACCCCTAGACCATGGAATCATAGTAGTAAGGCAAGAGAAGAAGTTAACTTTGCTTTGATGAGTAGAGTTATCGAGTCCGATGAGCCCTTTACACCCAAGAATCCTGACAGGTCAAAAGCTTCAAATATGCCATGGACTTGTTAGTGCAAAATCACAGCACCCCGAATGAATTCTCATATCTACTTTTCTAAGGCAGAGTCATTTGGTGTGATCTGCATAACATTGAATTTTCCCCAAAGTGTGGGACTTTGCAAATGGGAAAACTCTCTGAGAAGGTTGGTTCCTCTTCCTAAACTACCCGCCACAAGTTACTCCAATGCAAGCAAGCTAATCTAATCCTAATCTAACCTTTCCAAGGGAACAGAGAGAGGGGGTGAAAGAGCCTACACTAAGTGGTGATACACCGAAAAGGAAGCGAGATATTCTGGCTTGAGGGAGAAGGAAATAGAGAAAATGGAGATGAGGGAGGTCGATGGCGTAAGTGACACACCCCGCATCTTCAAATCCACCATTAAACTCCTTGAAACACAACATCCTACACCTATAAATGTGAAATACATGCACAGAAAAACAAATCTGGAAGGGAGAGGCATGGAGAAACAACAAAATGATGCAAAGGGTTGAAGAACACCACAAAAACATGTTTTATTGTTGTGGGAGGTGCACAAACCATTACATTTATAGAATAGATGCACAAATGCATTTTCTATGCATAGGAGAAGGTTCGCTACTCAAAAATGGCGCGAGAAAAAAATTGACAGAGTTTCTCTATGCCCAAAATGTCTCTCCTTCTCAAAATGAGAAGTGTTACAATATATAGAAAGAATAAGAGAGATAAGAGGGAAAAGTCAAATCCGCTCCAACCACCACAGGATATGCATTGAATCCTGCCTTAAAGACTCAACCACTATCAATCAATGTCCCTTTCAAATCCACCCCAAATCATGGGTTCTTGCTCCCTCTATCTCGTCCGTCGTATCAAGAAGAATGGCGGATTGAATCGAATTAGATCCAGGTAGTTGGAGAAATCAAGCTTTGTATTAAAGGCTTGAAGACGTTTTCCCATTTTTACCCACCAACACCTATAAAAAGTGTTTTTTTATCTTTCCATGGCATAGAGGACGTTGAGACATTTCTAGAGAGTCTTCTCCTACCCAAATCTGATCCTCCACCAAAAGATATGGTCATTTGAATTTTTGGGTCATGGGCGCGTAATAATTAAATGAGTCTCTGTCTATACCGGGTCCATGTGGCAGCTCTTCTCTCATTTGAGATTTAACTCCTTACTTCATTCTTGAATAATGCCCATGTGACACGTGGTGGTGTCTACAGATTCCCTATTTCCTTTGTATTCTTCTTGAGTCTTTTTCGCGGGGCAGAGGCACTTTGTATCTAAGCCAAGACACATGGAGGCTTTGCACATGTTTAGAAACTACCCCAGATTTTACCTTTGAAGTAGCATGGATACAAAACTTGAGACTTTCGAGGGCCTTTGACTTTTCAATGGTCACCCTCACCTTTTAGGCTCTAGGACACATGGAAGGCCCGTGCTCATTTGAAAAAGCAATCTTCTCGAGCTCCCGCTTTTGAATGTGCGCTCGTTAGGACACGTGGCGCCTTCCACCGAGTTTGTACTTAGACATTTTGGGTCCGATCTCCTTTTTGATCCTCAGCTGACCATTGGCCACGTGGAGGGATGGCGCAATTTTGAGTTTGTGCCTTGGGCTCCTATCTTGGAATTGCGCTGCCGACACTTGGTATCTTCCACCGAGTCCGCTATACTTAGTCTCTTTGAGGCCCGCCCTATCTACCTTTTGACTTTTGTTGACTCTACCCCCACTTTGGACCTAAGACACGTGGGGCCCGACACTTGTTCGAGCCTCCTTTTGGATTCAAATTTGGAGAAGCGTCAGTCGACACATGGCTCTCTCCATTGCTCCTCCATAGTCAATTTTTGGACTCGTTCAATCGCTTTGAGCCCGAAGACTTCGAATCTTCACCGCTTCTTCTCTTCTTGCTCCCGCTTATCTCGTGACACTTTGTCCCTCCTTCTTTGACCCAACTATTCCATTTCTGATCCTACCTCGTAATCTGCTAAATATATTTAAGGCACTTGATTCACTCGACAGAGTCATTTCTTCTCTTTCTTCTAGACAGTAGGTCATTTAAACTTTTGCAGCCCCGCCACTCCATTGTTGAGTCCTTCAGAATCCTTTACAAGATTTAATGTGAATTTTTCTATCTCCTTATATTCGTGGTCGTATAATCTGATATTTTTCCTGGGGGTAAAATATGGATAACAATTTGGTGACTCATGGGGACATTTTCCTACTAGATGAAGATACCAATGGCCTTGAAGCATCCATTGGGCATGGAGTCCGCTGATAACATGAAACTAATCTCAACTTTGAAGATCTAATCTCTCGAGCCACTCACGAGCCTGACACGCATGCCTTTTCCTTATTTTTTCTCGACCTTGAGCTTGCCCACACGTCCGCACTCTCAATTTTCATAAGAAAATCTTGGAAATAGAGTTTCTGAGAGTAGAAAAATGTTTTGACTCTGGGGCTTTAATCTATCCCTCAAATGGACTGTCTTGAAATGAATTTAGTTGCTCTACATTTGTTTCTTTTTTGGAATTTGTAACTGTTACAGGAAAATATGAGTCTTCTACCATGAATAGTGAAGAGCCTAGCCTTATGCCCTCTTGAAGCAATACAAACAAAACTTATATACAAAGAAAAAATCATACATGCCTCAAATGAGACATGCAGAGTGTGCACAAGCACTTCTTCACTGAAAACAAAGCCTAATCCTACTCCTAAACTAACCAGAGAGAAAAGAATGCTAAACAAATCCTACTACAGAAGGAGAAGTAGCTTCCCTTTCTCAAGAGAGGCAACCATGTAAATGATTTGACACTAAATATAGCTGCCTATATGAGTGAAAAACTGACTCTAAGCTTGTCCTCCACCCAAATCATCAAGGTATCAACATTAATGGGAAATACCTCCTCAAGCTGATTGGCACTAGACTCCCGAGGTGTTGATGATGACCCTGTACTTTTATGCTCGTCCCTCATGCCCTCAAGTAGACATGATTGGTTTTGCTTCTCCCTTGGCTCCAATGAAGCCAAGTACTGATTAGGCAAGGTCCGATCCTTTGATGTGCCCATTGTTCGAACTTCAACTCCAAAATCGGAGTCTTCTTGTGGAACTTCCTAGATGGATGGTGTGAGAGAGATGATGACATCCTCTCCCTACCTTATCTCTTCCTCTTCTTGTGAAGAACATGGAAAATCAAGATCTTCCAACCTTGATTTCGAGAGGTGTAGTGGAATGCAAAGTTGGTGCACTTGAACATTATCCTTCATGGCAAAGCAGGGCTCATGTGCTTGGAAGGTGGATGATGAAGAAAAAAATGATGTTATCCCCTCAAGCTCCTCTCCATCAAAGCAATCTTCCAAGCCGATGCAGACTGACCTATCTACTTTTTGTCCCGCTACATGTGCTCTACCTCCTCCATGATGTCCTCCCGATCGTAATTTGATCACCATGGTTCTCCTCATCTTCAAACATGAAGTTTGAAAGATCAAACTCCTCAACATTAGAGATCAAAGGAGATGAAGTGGAAGGAATAATCGAAGGTTCTTCTATAGCCTCAGAATCGGCTTTCGGAGGCTTTGAAACCGTATGGTCCTCCTCCATCATGGGTTCATCAATCAAATCAGCCCTCAAATGAAAGCAAAAGTCTTCAATGACACTTTCTTCATTAAGTGTCTTCAAGACGATTTGATCTCTCCTAATTACTCCTCTTCAATGGGGCTTTGAGCTGATTGTTCCTTCTCTTTAACTAGTTGTGCAGCTTGATTAGATCTGCATTCTCCTCAGCAGAGTTTTGTTAGGTACACTCGTATTCGGAGTAAACAGACTACGATTTTCTTTCTCTTGTTCTTTCTCTTCTTCTACTACAAAATCAGCCACACCACCGCTAGCTCTTCAACCTTGACCTCCTCTATTGGCTTGATCATCAAGGGGATTTTTGTAAACCCAAATTTGGCAGCCCAACTCTTCAAATTGTCTGTCATTTCTTTTTTGTTGGGCTCCTCTTATTGTTGTTCTCCTTGAATGGATTCTTGAGTCTCTTCCCAACATGGACTTAGGAAAGCAAGAGGAGTAACAGGTTGGGGTTCAACCAGCATTGCAATTGTTTTTGGTGGAGAGGGAGGTGTAACTTCTTGTTTGTTTGGAGGGGATGACTATTTGGAAGGGTAAAGAATAGAGGAACTGAGGTGAGGTGGAAGATCATGAGATGGGGAAATGAAATCAACACTTAGGGCAACAGATTAGAAGCTTGAATCTTGCCTCTCGCTGAAATGATAAAGTTTGAGAAAGAGAAAATGAAGGACATGGAGCTGGTGATTGACTTACCCATTGACAAGGTTGTCTCACACTTTTCTCATAAGCCTCAATGTCCTCAATCCATTGTGTAAGTTGGGGCAGCACTTCAACCATGAAGTCAAGCTTCTCTTGAGGGCTATAATGTCTTGGAAAAGGGCCTTCCCATGGATAAGGTGCCCTACAACTAATCCCGAACGCCTTAATTTTTGCTATGCCCTCGATCGAACCATGTCAGCCTCCATTTTTTTGAATTTTCTCCAATAAACCAACATTCTCCACATAGTTGTCACCATTGTATGCACCCCCTTGTTCTTGATAAGCTCCATGGCCAAACTGACTTTGACCCTACTCATATGGGTAAGCATAATGGTCCTGGATCTAATTATAATGCTGATTTGGAGGAGTTGGGAAATGCATTGGAGGTGGATTGCATTGTTGTAAGTGTGAGTTCCATGAAGGGAATGAAGTCATGATTGCACAACCTCATGGAATGGGAGAAAATGAAAGAGATGGAAGAATAAAATGGATGAAAATGAGTGGAAATGGAAAAAATAGGTCTGCAACTTAGAGAATGGGTTATTGACCAAATGGAGTCACCAAATGTGTAAACTAAAGCTTCTAATAAGATGTGGATTTACAAAAAGTGCACATCAATCTTGTTGCAATGAAATGAAGACCTCTTTGTCCCACTTAGCATGTCAAAACTATTAGTGCAAAATCACAAAGACCCCCAAATGAGTTCTTAGATCTGCTTTTCTAAGCCATAGTCATTTGGTGTGATCCACATAACATTGAAATTTCCCCAAAGTGTGGGACTATGCAAATGGGAAAACTCTCCAGAGAAGGTTGGTTCCTCTTCCTAAAGTACCTACCACAAGCTAATCTAGTGTAGGCAAGCTAATCTAATCCTAATCTAACCTTTCCAAGGAACAGAGAGAGAGAGGGGGAAAAATAGCCTACACTAAGTGGTGATACACCGTAAAAGGAAGCGAGATATTCTATTGAGGGAGAAGAAAACAGAAAATGGAGATGAGGGAGGTCGATGGACGATGGCACACCTGCATCTTCAAATCCGCCATTAAACTCCTTGAAACACAACATCCTGCACCTAAAAATGTGAAATACATGCACAGAAAAACAAATCTAGAAGGGAGAGGCACAGAGAAACAACAAAATGATGCAAAGGGTTGAAGAACACCACAAAAACATGTTTTATTGCTCTGGAAGGTGCACAGACCATTACATTTATGGAATAGAGGCACAAATGCATTTCCTAGGCATAGGAGAAGGTTCGTTGCTCAAAAATGGCGTCGAGAAACAAATTTGACAGAGTTTCTCTATGCCCAGAATGTCTCTTCTTCTCAAAATGAGAAGTGTTACAATATATAGAGAGAATAAGAGAGAGAAGAGGGAAAATTCAAATCCTACTCCAACCACCACGGATATGCATCAATCCTACCTTAAAGACTCAACCACTATCAATCAATGCCCTTTCAAATCCACCCCAAATTTGTTGATTTTTGCTCCCTCTGTCTGTCTATACGGCATATTGAAGAAGAACGGTGGATCGAATCAAATCAGATCTCGGTAGTTGGAGAAATCGGATGCTCAGATTAATGGCCTCGGAAGATGTTTTCCCATTTTTACCCACCAAAACCTATAAAAATGATTTTTATGTTTCCATGGCATAGAGGACGCGAGACATTTCTAGAAAGTCTTCTTCCCCAAAATCTGATCCTCCACCAAAAGATATGGTCATTTGAATTTTTGGGTCGCAGGCACGTAATATTTAAATGAGTGTCTCGTACCGGGTCCATGTGGTAGCTCTGTGCTCGTTTGATATTTGACTCCTTCCTTTGCTCTTAGAATAGCACCCATGTGACACGTGGTGGTGTCCGTAGGTTTCCCTATTTCCTTTGTATTCTTCCTGAGTCTTTTCCATGGGTGGAGGCACTGTATCCGACCCAAGACACGTGGAGGCTTTGCGCATGTTTAGAAACTACCCCCGACTTTACCTTTGGAGTAGTGCAGATACGACACGTGGAGACTTCCACGGGCCTTTGGACTTTTCAATGCCCTCACCTTTTCGGGCTCTAGGACATGTGGAAGGCCCGCGCTCATTTGACAATCTGCTTAGGGTCCCACTTTTGAATGTGTGTTGTTAGGACACATGGCACCTTCGATGAGTCTATACTTAGACGTTTTTGGCCCGATCTCCTTTTTCACCACTTTTGACCATTGGCCACGTGGAGGGATGGCATAATTTTGAGTCTCGTGCCTTGGGCTCCCATCTTGGAATTGTGTCGAGCCGACACTTGGCATCTTCTACGAAGTCTTCTATGCTTAGTCTCTTTTGAGGCTCGCTCTATCCACCTTTTGACTTGTTTGACTCACTCGCCCGCTTTAGACCTAGGACACGTGGGGCCTAGCGCTTGTTCGAGGTTCCCTTTTTGATTCAAATTTGGAGAAGCTTCGTGCCGACACATGGCTTTCTCCATTATCTCCTCCATACTTTGTCAATTTTGGACTTGTTTCAACTTTTTTGAGCGCGAAGACTTCAAATCTTCACCACTTCTTCTCTTCTTGCTCCCGGCTTCTTTGTGACACTCGTCCCTCCTTTTCCGACCCTGTTATTCCATTTCCTAGCTCGCCATAATCTGTTAGATACATTTAAGGCACGGATTCACTCAACATGATTTGTTTCTTCTCTTTCTTCTAGCACAAGGTCATTTAAACTTTCACAGGCCCCGCCACTCCATTATTGAGTCCTTCTACGACCTATTTGCAAGATTTAAATGTGAATTCTCTAGCTCCTTCTATTCGTGGTCGTATAATCTGATATTTTTCTCAAGGAAAATATGCATAACAGACTCTCAATATTAATCAAGAATGAAAAATAACACTTGACACTTGTCGATCTTCCTCCATGGAATAAACCCATTGGATGTAGATGGATATTCAAAACAAATTACAAAGAAAATGGGACAAAGTGGAAAATTACAA
This sequence comes from Taxus wallichiana var. yunnanensis, assembly GCA_018340775.1. Classification (NCBI taxonomy): domain Eukaryota; kingdom Viridiplantae; phylum Streptophyta; class Pinopsida; order Cupressales; family Taxaceae; genus Taxus; species Taxus wallichiana. Next base: position 365,978,380 of record CM031243.1, read on the forward strand.
AGCAAGACTTGTAGCAAAGGGATATGCACAAAAAGAAGGCATTGACTATGAGGAGACATTTTCTCCCACAACTAAGATCAAGACGATCAAGATGATCTTTGCTCTAACTGCACAGTTTGGTTGGAAAGTCCATCAGATGGACATAAAATTTCCTTCTTGAATGAAGATTTACAAGAAGAAGTCTACATAACTCAACCTAAGGGATATGTTGTACCTGGTCAAGAAGCAAAGGTATGCAAAATATGGAAATCTCTCGTATGGTCTCAAACAGCACCAGGGCATGGTACATCAAAAGCTATGAGCATCTTGACAACATGGATTTGTTAAAAATCCATACGATCCCAATCTTTACCTAAAAAATCAAGGGGGGAGATTGTGATTGTTTTTTTTTATGTCAATGATCTAGTCATCACTGACAGATCAGTGAGGATGATCGATGTAACGAAGAAATATCTTAATCAATCATTTGACATGACCGATCTTGGGCTAATGCACTATTGTCTTGGATTGGAAGTATGGTAGAAAGAGAATCACATCTTTGTTTCTTAGATGAAATATACCAAGACAACACTCGAGAAATTCAGGATGATGGATTGCACACCAATTGCTACACCTATGGAGAATATATTGTAGTTATCTTGTTCAGATCCATCTCCTAAGGTAAGTGCCACTCTCTATCGGAAGTTGATTGGGAGTCTCATTTACCTTACCTACACTAGATCGTATAGTAGATTTACAAAGCAAGCTATCTATTTAGGTTGATGCAGTACCCAAATTATGTCATTGGAAAGAAGCAAGGTGCATCTTGAGATATCTCAAAGGATCAGTGGATCTTGGTCTAGAATACAAGAAGAATGATAACTTCTTCTTGACAGGATATTCAGATTCAGATCATGCAAGAAATATTGATGACAAAAAATCCACTTCAGATTTGTGTTCTTTATGGGATCTAGACCAATATCATGGGGAAGTAAGAAACATAAATTTGTTTCTCATTCTTCCATAGAAGTTGAGTATCGTTCTGTAGGATAATCTGTCTATGAAACAATTTGGCTATGTCGCATACTAGAAGGACTTGGAATACCACAGGACAAACCGACCATCATGTATGTTGACAATGAAGGTGTTCTCAAACTTGTTCGCAATCCAATTTTTCATGAAATAACAAAGCACATCGAGGTACAGGTTCATTTTATACGCAATCATGTGTTGAAGCACAACATCCAGCTTCAATTTTGTCTAAAAACTGAACAATGGGTAGATATCTTCACAAAGTCACTTGCACGTGACAAGTTCGAGTTGTTCAAAGAGTTCCTCTCCTCATCCCTTGAGACAATGCACAATTAAGGGGGGGAATGTTAGGTTAATTATTATTTACCTATATTAATTATGCATTGAATATTAATTAGTGTATTTATTTATTGTTTATATGGTTATATTTAATCATAACCATCTTATTGTTTGTATTCAAACAATATGGGTGTTATTATATTGTTTTAACAATATAATTGTTTGATTGTATTTAATATTGGTTATGCTTCTTGGATTACCTTTTTGGAATCTTGTGTGAAATAGTTTGTTGTTGCACCTGTAAAACATATCTCCGTGTATGTATTCAATTGTACAATACCTATAAGTATTGCAGCTCATTCAAATGTAATTTGGTTGATTGAGTTTAATATAATTTATTAGGCTTCCGCTCGTGTTTGCTATATTTACATTAGAAAAATGAGCTCGGATCGAGCTTTAGAATGGTGAGCTCAGGTTACGTCAAAAAAGTGAGCTCTATGTAAGGTTTAGCCATTTCCAAGTTGAGCCGAGTTGTGAAGCATGAGCGGAGTTTTGAGTCGTGTGGAAAAGTAGACATCAAGAGCCAAGTCACCAAATGATACGTGGGAAAAATGGTATTGAAAACCCGAGTACCCCATTTTGGACTTATGTGGTGTGGAGGCCATGTCATGCATGGGAAAAAAACAATTAGACTCCCGAGTGGAATAACCATTGCGGAAAGAAATTGCATGGGCGAACAACTAGTTGATATCCGAGTTGGTCGAGCCAAAGATGTCGCATCCGCCTAGGAGTTTTTCCAACAAGTGGGAATTTGGGAAAGCTTGCTACTAGAGTTGTGCTTATGGAACATAGCCAAGTCATCCAAAAAATTCACCTCCCACATAAAGTGCTCCCGATAACTATGTAGAGTTTTCGGTAGATATTGTGCGATGAAGATCGAGTCTGGCCACCGAGTCGGCATGGTGATGAGTGAATTCTGATTTTTGATGCGAGTAGTGTGTAACATGGAGCGGCCTAATTGGATGGGCTTGGCTCATCTCTTGATGCAAGGTGTTCAAAGAACCATGGTGACATAACTCGACCAAATAGAGTGTCTCGGAGAGGTTACATGTGAGTTTGATCACAAGAGTAGCTCGTAGGGAGATAACCAAGTGAGTTTAGAAAATAGAGGCCGAGCTAATGGAAGGTTTCAAGATTTGAATTTGGCAGTAATATAAGAGTATAACATAGTGAAAGTTGAAGTACGAGCATCAATTCAGGATCCTCGGCCTTACAAATAGGCCCAATTGTGTGCAAGTGAAATCACCTCGATGCCAATGGAACAACTAACATGGAGACTTAGTGAGTCAGGTAAAAGAATGCAGGGAGCTCACAACTTAGCAAAAATGGCTCAAAGAAGACCATGGTGAAACTAGCTCAGGTGAGCTAGAACGTAGCTTTTCGAAGTTACATGTAGAGGGAGTCGAGTCGCTCATGCTTACGAGAAAACAAGTGCAGCTCAGCATTGACATTTTGGCTCATTTTTGTAGTGGGAGTGGCCTCGAGTTCATGGAGGGAGATTCATAAAGATGAGATAGAGCTCCGGAGGTGAGCTTGTATAGAAGAGTCATATTGCAAGACTTTTGATGGAGGATGGTTGAGCCACTTTGGGATACTCGATCAAGCTCTTCATTGAGAAAGTGACCTATGAAGTTCATCATGGAGATAAGTTGGGCTCATAGAAGAGGTGGAGGGAGCTCTTTTAGGCTCGACATGTTGAGAGATCGAGCTAATGAGCTAGGTGAGTCACTCGGGGAGGAGTCATTGACAAGAACCGAGTTGAGCTCGAAATTTTCAACTCGTGAAGGGCTCGGGGTTGAGTCCAGGTGATTGTGCGACTCATGAAATCATTCACGCAGAGAAGATGGTGAGAGGTCGGTTTTGCACTCACCAAGGCGTGTGTTGGAGGGAAGTCACGGATCATGGGATCCATAGCGAGCTCATTTCGGATTGAGTTGCAAGCATTATGTTCAGGATTTCACAACTCAAAAGTCACAAAGCAAAGCTTATGAGCTTGACTCGGAATTGGAGTATGGAACTCAAAGATGAGCATTAGAAACGGTTGAGAAGTTATTGTTAGTGTGAAATCACAAAGCACTCCCTAAATGATTTCTCGAAGATCTACTTTTCTAAGGTAGAATCATCGGTGTGATTGCATAACATGGAACTTTTCCTAAGGTGTGGATCTTACAAATTGGAAATCTCTCCGTATTTAAAGGTTGGTTCCTTATTCCTCTGTTTAGGTGCATACGTAATGCTTGATTTTTAGAGGACCTATATCTATACCTAGTCTAAGACTTGCCAGGAGACAGGGATAAAAGAGTATAGAAATAAGAAATAACTAAACTACTGGTGATGCACCAAAGGAATGATGAACACTTATTTTTCCTTTGACACAAACCAATAAAATGCATACAATAAACAAGCACGAGATAACTAGATCTATGATGAGAGACTAGATAGAAGAAAAAGAAATAAGAAGAATCGAGATCGATCACAAACATATTTTATTGCTCTAAATATTGATACGCTTCATTACAAAATAGCTAAACGGAAAAAATGTATTACAATTTAATGGAAGGCATGAACCCCAAAAATCCTTCTGCTAGAAGGAGAAGGGATCCCGTAAAACTAAGAATATCCAACCCTTTACAATGAATCCTCGCCCCATATTTATAAAATTGATTAGAGAAGAAAGAGAGAGAGAGAGCGGGAAAATTGGGTCAAAGCTCAACCACCATCATTAATGCTTCGCTAAAATATTCCCCGAATCCATCTTTACAAAGATCGATCCTTGGTTCGGTGCCTTGGAAGAGGAATCGGAAGAAATAGATCGAATATGATCTAGTTGTTGAGACTCGATGATCCCGTATTGAAATATTGGAGACATTTCTCCATGTTTCTCCCACCTAACCTCTCAAAAATTAAAGCTTTAGACTCCCATGGCATAGACAAGGTCGAGATCTTTCCAATGATATCGTATTTGTAATCTCTCAAGCCATGGGTCAAAAGATATGCCCCTTCAAAGTTCAAATCGATTCTCGAATAAATGGGAAGGAAAAAAATTGAAAAATGAGTCCCCCTTTTGGTTTGGGACATGTGGCAGACAGATTGGGGCAAAATCAGGTCCATGGGCTCGTAATTTAATTTTTGTATTTTTGCACAAAATAATGCAAAACTTAGGAAACTCTCGTTTCCTCAAAGCTTTGCATGGACACGTGGCTCCTTTTGGTTGGAGATGCGCTTCCATCTTTACCTTTATGCCTTTTAGATGAAAGGAAAACTTTTACCTTTTTCCCGACTCTCCACCTTGGCTTTCTTTGACCATTTGCTACATGGAGGGCTAGCGCAAGTTTGAGCTCCTTTTTGGATTTACTTTTGGAGAAGCGTCGTTGGGACACGTGGCCTCTTCTGCTTCTTCCTCCATACTTAGTCATTTTTTACCCTTTTCCTAAACCGTTTTGAGCCCGAGGACTTTGAATCTTTTCCACTCTTCCTTCTTCTTGCTTCTCGGCTCCTCTGAAGCATCCCCTTTCTTGTCTAACCCTACTATCTTATAGTTCTACCTTCCTATAACTTGGAAAATGGATTTAAGATGTAGAATGGCCTCGACAGAGTCGTTTTCTTTTATACAGATCCTTTGATCTCTCTTGGCCTTTGCCACTTCATTTTGAATCTTCTTACAACCAATTTACAGGATCTCAATGATTTTTCTTGGGTTCTGCTATGCGGGAATCGTGATTCGATCCAATATTTAGCCCAGGTGAAATATGGATAATAATTTGGCAACTCAAGGGGACATCTACCTGCGCTAGATGAAGAGATCATTGCCTTGTCATATCTCATTGTAGGGTATGGAGTCAAGAATAACACTCACGATACTAATTTTGCCTCTGGTTCACGATCCCGGTCACTTGCACTCTCAAATTTTATAAGAAAATCTTGAAATGAAGATTTATGAGAGTAGAAAAAAATTTCAACTCCAGGGCTTCATATGTCTCTCTGAATGAACTGCATAAGAGCAACAAAATAGCACCACGACTATGTACAAAATTGAAATCATACATGTTCCAAGTGGAACATGCAGAGCATGAAAATCACTTAGGAGAAAAGTAATCTACACTACAACAAGACAATGTGTAGAAGCACTTAGAGGAAAGAGAAACTAAACTAATATGTACAGAGTGAGACTTCCCTTTTAGTAGCAGTGCTTAAGATAGATCTCATTCACTTTGGGATCTACAGCTCTTCGCCCTCCAATGTAGACAATTGGAAAGCATTGCTACTTTTGCATCTTGTTATCATATAAGGACCACTCCAGATGGCATCAAACTTAGAATGTCTCCCTGGTTTTGCTCGATCTGCATCCCACTTCAAAACCAAGTCTCCTTCCTAGAAAGTCCTTGATTTTGCTTTCTTATCAAATCATTTCTTGATTGAAGCCTGATTCTTCTCCAATGCTTGGAGAGAATTCTCTCTAGCTTCTTCTAATTCTATCAGCTCCACGTACCTGGCCTCCATTGGTCCAAACTCAGACATTTCTAGTTGCCTCACAAGCTCCAATGTTGGTAACTCAAGTGATATAGGCAACACTACCTCTTTCCCATAGACAAGCTTGAATGGAGAGCTCTGTGGATCTCTTGGGTGTTATTCTATCAGCCCATAAGTCTTTTTGAGCTTTGTGTGCCAGGTCCTTTGATTCTCATCTAGAGTTCTCTTGATTATCCTTATCAGGTTCTTGTTTGTAGACTCGGCTGGCCATTACCCCCGAGGGTAATAGTTTGATGAAGTGCTCAAATAAGTCCCACTCTTAACATCCCATCCTGTGATTTTAGAACCTATAAATGTTAATGATTTATCGAAAAGATGGTGGCTAGCACTCCAAATCTGGTCACTATCCCTTCATAAAAATCCAAGATACTAGACTCATTTACCTCCTTGAGTGCCACTGCCTCGGTCCATTTGGTAAAATAATCTGTGGTTGTTAGGATCCATTTGTGACCTTGGCTTGAGTTTGGATTGATGACTCCAATGAATTCCAATCCCCACTGCATGAAAGGTTGGTCGACTGAGATTGGGTGCAATGGAAGTGCTGCTAGCTTTTCCTTGCCTTTGAAGAATGCACAACTCTTGCACCTTTTGATCCATGTGAAACAGTCACTAAACACTCTGGGCCAATAATATCCTGCTTTCATGATTTTGAGTGTTGTCACTCTTAGAGAAAAATAGCCTCCAACTGCTTCAACATGAAATTATTGTAGCACTCTCTCCACCTAATCATCCCCAATGCATTTCAAGAGAATGTCATTGATGTCTTTTTAAACAAGACACCATCAATAAGGACATATGGGATGGCATGCAACCTAAAATGAATTTTTTTACTTTATTCATCCCATGAGGGCACATACATGTTTGAAGGAAATGCACCATGTCTTGGGTCCAACAAGGAGTAGGTACATCATCTCTCCCTTCTTCTTGATCATCTTGTAGAATAAGAACAACATCCTTCTCACGGTTTGTTTCATCTTGTATGCAAGAAAGGCTGAGTTTCTCACACAAGCCCCTTCTATGGACCAGCTTGGTGACCTTGATCTCAATGTCATATTCCATGACACAAGTGATCCACCTTGCACATTTCTCATTTAGGTCCTTGCTGAGAAGGAATTATTTGACTCCTGCATGGGAGACCAATAGTTGGATTTTGTTGTTTGACACCAAATGTTTAAACTTCTTCAGTCCCCTAATCACCACCAGGACTTGCTTCTCAATGAAGGAATACCTCACCTCATAGTCTTCTAGACTCGACAAAGAAATAAATTGGATGTTCTCGAGCTTTCTTTGTTACTGCTGAACTAGGATTGCGAGAGATAGTATCATTGCCACCGAGGCATACAATATGCGATCCTTGGAAAAATCTAGATTTACAAGAGTTGGGGCTTGTGATATGGTCTCTTTGATAGCTTCAAAGCTTTCCTTTCCTTCAGCTGTCCATCTGAATGCTAAGCTCTTCTTCACATTAGTGTTATTGGCTTAACCAGAGCAGAAAAGTTTGGGACAAACCTTTGAACAAATTTTATCTTCCCTAAGAAGCTTTGAAGAGCCTTCTTGTGACTTGGCAATGGCAGTGCTTTTATTGCTTCAACTCTTTCTGGATCAATTGTCAGACCCTCCTTAGACACAATATGGCCTAAAATATTTCCCTCATGGGCCAAGAATATGCATTTTTGGGATTCTAAGATACCCCAAATCTTCTGCATCTTTGAAACACTTGCTTTAGATGGAAAAGGTGGTCTGCTACGTTCTTGGAGAACACAATGATATCATCGAGATAGATCAACACTATATTCTTGATTAGCCCTTTGAATGCCATATTCATGGATCTTTGGAAAGTAGCACCAAAGCATTGGGCAGTCAAATGGCATTTTTTTGTATGCATAAGTGCCCCATTTGGTGGTGAAAGTAGTTTTGAATTGATCATCTTCTTTCACCATGATCCGATTGTATCATGAACAGCCATCTAAGAGAGAGAATCTCTCTCGACTCATACACCACTTGCAATATTTGTTCCATTGAAGGGAGTGAGTAGTGATCTTTGAGGAGGCTCTGTTGAAATCCTTAAAGTCAACACACACGGCTGATTTCTCCATTTTCTTTTCCGATCGGGACCATTTTTGCAACCCAAATTGAATTCTTGATTGGGAATATGATACTTGCCTCTATTAGTTTTTTTTTCATCTCCTTCTTCATCAAAGGCTCAATATGTGGGTTGAATGGTCTTTGTTTCTATCTCGATAGAGGCTGCTAGCGGTTGGGTCCAATTCAATCATGTGTTGTGCTAGTTTTGGATTGAAATCCCTTAGGTCTTCACAACTCCAAGCAAACACATCAAGGAATTCTTGGAAAATTTGTATGAATTCATACCTTTCTTGTTCGTGGCCACCTTGCCAATTTGAAGTGTTTTATCTTCTCCAACTAGGATTGACTCTAAATCCTCTCCTTTGATCTACATGTTAGCCTTCTCTTTTCTAAACTGATCATTAGGATTAAAAATGGATTCCAGTGTCACTAAGCCCTTGGGAAGCTTGTTTGTATGCAGTTGTACTATCTGGTTCCCATACTGCTGCTCTAGTCTATTTTGATTATGGGCTGAGAATTCAACTTCTTCTTGCAAAAATTTAATGATCTGCTGATCATTCTCAAACACTTGCCAGCATGTATTATTATCTAGCACTATTGGCCTCACAACCACATGGATATGTGGTTGTTCTTTGTCTCTTTTGATGTTGTCCACCACATCAAATGCTGCTCCAACTATTGCAAGTCTATCAACAGCTTCATTCTCTTTCTTGGGTATGGACACAATGTTGAAAGCTTTGAAATCCTCCATGAGATCCCATACCCTACTCTTATAGTTCTTGAGCAGGTCATTTTTGATAGCATTTAGTCCTCGACTTGGTTGGGAAACCAATTCACTATCACCAAACACTTGTAAATTCTTGATTCCTAGCTTTCTTGCCCAATGAAGACCTTGGACTAAAGCCTCATATTCAGCAGTATTATTTGAACAAGCAAATTGGAATCTAAAGGCTACATAATATTTCATACCTCTGGGAGACACAATCATAGCTCCTCCTCCAGACTTTGTCTGCTCCTTGAGCTATCAAAGAACAATTTCCATACTTTATTTTTATCCTTGTATTGTGGCTTGATTAGGTCAGGAAGAGGATGATTCTCTTCATGTAGACAGTAGACACCCAGCTCAGATTCTTCCATCTCCTTGTAGGGGTCAAAAGCATGTCTTTTATTGGCCCACTCATCTAGAGTCAAATCAGGGATACATCCCAACTTGGTATCTACTTCATTAGTGTTTAGGAGGTCTTCTTGATAAAAGGCTTGAGCAGTTAGCATTGATTGGGATAGGTACATAGGATTCAATATGATAGTCAGCAATAGGTTCAGATCTGATTATCGACTTTGCCCCATACCTTGTCCTAAAGAGCATATGTGACCAATCAGCGAGACAAGTATCCTCCAATCTTGCGGTGAAGTCCCTGAGACAGAGACACAAAGCAAATGGGGTGGCAAATCTATGATGGACATATTTTGCAAGATAGTTACATTAGGGCGAGGCATGTAGAGTGAGGCTCGGGTCTTGAATGATTCCTACATTGGTCACTATTGTCCCATCTAATTGAACTACTCCTCTAGAGATAAATTCATATTTGAGACCCAACTAGTTAGTTATTTATTTGGGCATCACGTAACTACTAGCCCCATATTTAATCATATAGTTATGCACTAATTTGTCTCCAATAATTAATGAGACATAGAATGGAGGAGGTCTCAATTTCTTACCTTGTTTTCGTCCTTGGTTCTTCTCAAGTTGCACCGCATTGGCAAGCACCCTCTCTTCTTTGGTTAGGGGTTTGATTTGAACTTGACCAATTCTGCATGGCAGTTTGTAGTAGATCTCTCTGCCTTGGAATGGCCAATGACTCCCATAGTGAAATGTTCACACTTGTTCTCTTGATCTAGTCAATGATATTGAATGAGCTATCCTTTTGTTGCCCCTTCCCTGACACATTCTTTTCTTGCACATGGGTTGACACAACCAATGCCTGAGTGGATTTGGGAGGTGGCTTGGATTGGTTCTGCATGTTGGGAGTTGCTCTTGGAACACCAAAACCTTGTGGAGTGATGGAAGGTTGAGATTCTCCTGAGTTCAATGGTTGGCCTTCTCCAATACTTCTCTTTTTGGACCATGTGTTTGCAGCCACACTTTGAGCAGGGGACTCGATTCATCCCACAAAAGTCTTCAACCTACCAATTGACAAGCATAGTCTCTCCTAGAGGTTCACCTTGTTGAGCTCCTTACTTGTTGATCTCCCTCTTAGCGAGGTTCTTGTGGTAACATACTAGTTTACACCATCAAATCCTGATTCAAAGCACCATTAAAACATCTAGATTGGTTATATGGTATTGATCGCATGGAAAACACCAATCATATTCATGTGCCATATTGTTCTATGTAGGGACCAATGCCTTTGATGTTGAGGCTGTATTTGGATCATAAGACCTAAAAGGTCTAGCAGCTTGAGATTGTCCTTAGTTTTTATTCCGATTTACTGATCGAGGTGGTGGCCTATTCTCACTGATATTGGGGTCTAGCCCGGTATTGAGCCCGAGGCTGATATGGCCTAGAGCTCTATGCCTAGCTACCTTTTGATGGTCACTAGTTCATTTCCTAGGTTTTGCAATTACTTCATCACTTCTTGAAGCTCTTTAGAGGTGTTAGATGATGAATTGGAAGCTTCAGATGAACTTTGACTCCTGGGGGTGGGTATAGGAGCTAATGTAGGGGTTTTTCTAGTATCTAGATTTCCTAATTCAAGGTACGGGGGCATGGATGGCTTAGGAGAAATTTGACCAGCTTGAATCAAATGGTTCTCAACCCCTATGGAAAGGCTATAGGCTCTGGAAATGTAGTGCCTCCCATTGACTGGATCATCGATAAATATCATAATTTAAATCCTGAAAAGTATAAGAAGGCACCTTCATTAGTGGGCTTTACCGCTGGTGGAATCCTGTCCTAGTCATTGGAATCTCGAGGTTGAAGTCTCCATTGCTCATTTAGAGCTCTCTTGATAGTTGTCAGGTTTCTTCAACAAGGATAAGTTGTCACCCTTCTCTCTAAACTGGTTGTGGAGGGGTGCATAGCTGATTCCAATTTTGGATAGAGCCTACCTCAAGACTTTTGAACCATTATGAATCCTTCCTTTTAATGAAGAGGTGAGTAACTTGACTGCAATGTCCATTTCATGAATCTCATGGATTTTACAGACATTAGCAATATCTTGGACATGATCACTAGGAGAAGTCTGGTTTTCCCCAGTGAAATATGGGATACTCTTTAATGTTGCAATAGGGACTTGATTTTGTACATTCAGGGCAAGTGGACTACTGCCAGTGAAGTTAACATAAGGATTTGGTTGAGCCATTCTGATCATTCTGAGCACTCCTCTTGGTTGAATGAACGGTCTGCCAGGGAAGAGTGTTGATAAAGCTCTGCTTGGTGGAGATGGAGACCTCTGAACTCTTCTTCCTCTCCTTTCTCTGCCTGGGGATAGACGCAAGTATTCAAATATACCTTCTTTCCTTGCTCTAGATCAGGTTTTTCTCATGAATTTCTCAAGCTTGGGCTGTTGAAACCAGTAGATTTGTTTCTTTTGGAGTCACCAAATGTACAATTTTAAGGCTTCTTAAAAGCCAGAATCACAGCAAGTGTACATCAATTCCTATTATAATAAGATGGAGACTTCTTGGTCCCACCGGTGTGCCAAAACTGTTAGTGTGAAATCACAGCACCCCAAATGATTTCTAAAGATTTTCTTTTCTAAGGTAGAATCATCTGGTGTGATTGCATAACATGGAACTTTTCCTAAGGTGTGGGACCTTACAAATTGGAAAAGCTCTCTAGATTTAAAGGTTGGTTCCTTATTCCTCTATTTAGGTGCATACGTAAGGATTTGCAGAGGATCTATATCTATACCTAGTCTAAAACTTGCCAAGGAGACAGGATAAAAGAGTACAAAAATAAGAAATAACTAAACTACTAGGTGATGCACCAAAGGAATGATGAACACTTAGTTTTCCTTTGACACAAACCAATAAAATGCATACAATAAACAAACACAAATAACTAGATATGTAATGAGAGACCAGATAGAAGCAAAAGAAATAAGAAGGATCTAAGATCGATCACAAACGTATTTTATTGCTCTAAAGATTGATACAGTTCATTACAAAATAGCCAAAAGGTAGAAACGTATTACAATTTTAATGGAAGGCCTGAACCCCAAAAATCCTTTTGCTAGAAGGAGAAGGAGCCTACAAAACTAAGAATATCCAACCCTTTACAATGAATCCTATCCCCATATTTATAGATTCAATCGGAGAGAAGAAAGAGAGAGAGAGAAGTGGGAAAACGTGGGTCGAAGCTCAACCACCGTTGTTAATGCTTCTACTAAAATCTTCCCCCAAATCCATCTTTACTACATCAATCCTTGGTTTGGTGCCTCAAGGAAGAGGAAGCGACGAAATAGATCGAATCCAATCTAGTTGTTGAGACTGATGATCCTGCATTGAAATCTCAAAGACATTTCTCCATTTTTCTCCCACCTAACCTCTCAAAAATTAAAGTTTTAGACTCCCATGGTGTAGATGAGGTCGAGATCTTTCTAATGATATCAGATTTGCAATCTCTCGAGCCACTGGTCGAAAGATATGCCCCTTCAAAGTTCGAATCGATCCTAAATAAATGGGCAGAAAAAATTTAAAAATGGGTCCCCCTTTTGGTATGGGACACATGGCGTATAGATTGGGCAAAATCAGGTCCATGGGCCAGCAATTTACTTTTTATCCTTTTACGCAAAAGAATGCAAAACTTAAGAAATCCCATATCCCCAAGCTCTGCATGGACACATGGCTCCTTTTGGTTGGTTGGAGATGCGCTTCCATCTTTACCTTTATGAATTTTGGACAAAAGGTAAACTTTTACCTTTTCCCCGACTCTCCACCTTGGCTTTCTTTGACCATTTGTTACATGGAGGGCTAAGCGCAAGTTTGAGATCCCTTTTGGATTTACTTTTGGAGAAGCGTCGTTGGGACACGTGGCCTCTTCCGCTACTTCCTCCATACTTAGTCATTGTTTGCCCTTTTCCTAAACCATTTCAAGCCCGAGGACTTTGAATCTTCGCCATTATTTCTTCTTCTTGCTTCTGGCTCCTCTCAAAGCATCCCCTTCTTATCGACCCTACTATCTTATAGTTCTTCCTTCCCGTAACTTGGAAAATGGATTTAAGATGTAGAACAACCCGACAGAGTTGTTTTCTTTTATACGAGATCCTTTGATCTCTCTTCACCTCCACCACTTCATTGCTAAATCTTCTTACAACCAATTTGTAGGATCTAAATGAGTTTTCACGGTTCCTCCTATGCAGGGTCTTGATTCAATCCAATATTTAGCCGGGGAGTGAAATATGGATAACAGTTTATGTTGCAGACCGTGCTAGTCAAGAGGATCTTCTAAGCCGTAACTATGGCGAGTTGCTCATATGGCGAGTTGATCTCATTGAATCTCTCCGAGTTAAGCATGCAGGTCATAAGTATAGGTTGAGGGCTCGCTCACCCAAGCTAAGATGAATCGAGGAGCTCGGCATGTTCGCCAAGGAGTCACCAAGATCATGAACTTGAAGATAGAGCTCAATCGATGAGCTTGGTTGGTCTTTGGAAACTCAGTGATTAAGGAGGGGCTTGACATAGAGTTACAAAGGATGTCAATGGTGATCTATAAACAAGGGGTCGTCGAGGAACGACTTGGCTCAAAATGTGGGAAAGCTCAAGGTAATCCGCCGAGTGAATATGATGTTAATAGTATCTCGATGTGATGATCTTAGTTTGTTTCGAGAAATTCAATCAATGAAGAGCTCGGTGGTGAAAGCATTTCGGCACATAGAGCGAGTCATGAGGTGACAAGGACCCACAAGTTGATATGCACATAGTGATTTCATGGGTCGATGTGTTGGGATAGAGCTCGACTCGGCAAGCTGAGTTAAGACCAAGATGGAGTTACATGAGCTCTGAAGGAGCTTGGTGGTGGGTCAATGTGAGGAAGCTAATGGAGCTTGGTTGATGTGATGCCGATGGATCTTTAAGAGTAAGGATCTCTACGAGGGATCTCAAATGAAATGAGTTATTCATATGGTGAAACAAAGAGCTCGCAATCGGAATGAAATGACAAAGTGAGCTAATTATTGACTTGGATCACTCGCAAACGAAGAAAGTCATGCTCAGTTGTCAATAAGCAAGCTCGATGGCAAGCTCACCGCAGAATGGGTTTCAGTTTGTAATTAGATCTCAGGTCATGTTGATCAAGGAGATATAAGGAACAATTCATAATCTCAGGCTTGGTCACGCAAAGAATGGAAAAATCATACCGAGCTTAGTTAACTAAGTAGGAATCTAACCGATATGGAGAGCCGAGTGATCTAAATTTATGGCTCACCACACTGGTATGAGGTGGCTTGAATAAAATTCATTGCACTAGGAGCTCGAAGGATGACATGCCAGGTAGAGCCGAGTCGATCAGTGAAGCTTGAGATCACACTCGAATGGCGTGGTCATAACAAGTCAAATGGAGGTGGCTTGACGGGTTGAGAGATGAATTGTGGTGGAAGATTCAAAACATGGTTTGCAGAGGCATTTTGGCATATGTAACGGTGAAAATTTGGCTTAACAGAGATAGATGTGAACTAACCAGACAGGGGATGGTCAAAATCATGTTTAGCCTTATCATGAGCTTGAGCTCGCTTAGCGAGTGAGTCAGTGGGAACACAAATTTGTGAGCCAAACATTGAAAGGAGCTGATAGTTGATTTATATTCAGGATGGATTTGGTGAGTTCTTAAATGGCCCAAGGTGGTCAATTTGATAGTAGGCTGAGCTCACTGCAATAAAGGTCAAATAGCTCATAGTGATCCAATGTATGGTTTGGGTGTTTGAACTGAGTCATAGAAAAGGAGCTCTGTGTGGTTACAAATGATCTCGGTTCCGTTGAACAATGGAGGAACTCATCTAAGGTGAGCTCATTTGGGAAACCAAGTAGCTCACTCAATGCAATGACAGTGGAGGAATTCAATTCCCAACTTGATGAGTTGGCTTAGTGAGCCAACCACCGAGTTGGTTTTTTTTTGCCTTCAATTTAGGAAGGGAATTTATGACTCCTTCTCTCTCTCTCTCAAACTTCTTCTATAAATGTAAGTTGGAAGCTCATTCCAAAGGTTGGACAAGTTAGACTTATGAGACAAGTGTATATTTTTCAAGAAACCTCCTTCTTCTGCAAGTTGTCCTTGTATGTTGAGGGAACTTTCAAGCCTCCTTTCAAGACTGTAATGGAAACCATTTCCTCTTCTAAATGTATGATGCATTGTGCATGTTATTTGAAGTAATAAAAGTGTGTGTTTTGTGACTAATCTTGGTCCTTTCATCCTTTTATACTTCTTTGTGCCTTTCTCATGCTTGTAGGTACACTATGCAAGTTCAAGTTTCTATTGCAGGTTCTTGGAGTTTTGTGCTTATCAAGTGGTGGAGTATTACATGCATGCAGTTGAGTTGTGGTGCTTTTTCACCCTTCTCAAGTTCATCCTTCTTCACTGGAAGACTGATAGATTGTTTTTCTGATTGAGTTTAACAAAGGGAACACATGCTTCCTAGTCTATGGTATTTTTTACCCTCTCTAAGTTGTAGTAGGTGAAGTTGACTTGTGGTGCACACACCCTCTTCAAATTAACCCTTCCTAGTCTAGAAACACCCTTTATTTGGTGCATCACCATCCCTAGTATAGTTTCATTTCTTGCAAATCTCTTTCCCTAAAACCCATGAAAATGTTAGCATAGGTCTAGATAACCATTTTATTACACTAGGAGTAGTACAACACTTAGTTTAGGAAGAGGAAGTCCAACCTTCTCTGAGGTTCACCTCGAGCCCAAGTCCCACACTTGAGAGGTGATCCCATGTTTCCCAATCACACCAAACATCCTTGTTCACATTCTAGCCATTCGAGAGGGTGCAATGATTTGGTGATAACAATTTTTGCACACCTGGTGGGACCAAGAGTTGGTACTTCTCTTCTCACTTACACAAATCAAAGTACCTAACAAACTCTATATCTCTGGATTCAAATCTCATTGTGTTAACTTATGCAAAGAATTTAGACAAGAGCTTCTTCAAAGAAAGGAAATTATCAACATATCAAACTTTCCTTGTCTCCTCCAAAGAGAAGAGAAGAGGCATTTCAACATCACCAGTTAGCTTTACCTCGTAGGGGTCATTCAACTCCTCCGTATACGGAAGGTTTCCTCCACCAAGGAACAATCAACCTCTTGTTGTTATGGCATGAAACCAAGTTTTTCCCCTTTCAATGCAAGAATCCTCTTCTGTTGGCTCAACGTGACCCTATACCTATTGTGGCACTCAAAATTTTACCCTTTTACACAGGGGAAACTCATGTTACTCCAGGAACATATTCTTGATGTAGCCAACATTTGTGCAAGTACATAATATCATGGAGGACAACATTGCGGTTAGACTTCTTGCTACCTCTTTCAAGGGAAAATCACTTCAATGGTTTCAGGGTTAAGTGTTGGTACTATAACCACTTGGGATGAGTTAGGAGAAAATATCTGTAAATAGTTTGAAGACAAGAGTGATCACCTATCACTTTTGGAACAACTCACTACCATAAAGAGAGCTCCCCAAGAATACATGAGTGATTTCAACTTCCGATTCCATAGGACTTGGAATAGGATTCCAGCACTCATAAAGCCTTCTCCAAATAATGCATTCTTGTACTATTTGTGAGCCTTGAATAGTGATGTAGTAAGTTATGATCCAGTCCATGGGAGGGACTACACTACTTGATGCCTACGAAGTTTCCATAAGAGTGAGAAAATTCCTTGATTCAGCTGGAAAGATAGCTCCATGACCACCAATGTTTGTCTCTAGATCTTACAAACAATCAACCTATCATTGCTCCTATTCCAACAAGCCTTCTAAGAACCAGCTCAGCCTACCCCCTTCCTCTTTCAAATGATCTATTTGAAGTCAAGTCACTACTACAAAAATTTTTTGGGAATGAGCTCATTGCACTCAAGAGGCAAAATTTCAATATAATCATCCATACCAGCCACAAAATCAGTAGTATCAGCTAACCATCCTCCTTTTCAAGGGAACAATCAGCCTCAAAATCAAACTACAAATCAAGTACAAATGTCAAGCCTTTGAAATTTCGAAACCCTCTTGCTGCTAGCTCATCTAGAGCCATAATACCTGTCCAGAATAATCTAGTTCAAGACTACGAATGGTGTTATCCTTGTTCTCAACCCCACAATCAAAATATTTTCCCAATGGAGTTCTTAGCCAGCCCTTATGGTTCAAAGTGTATCTTCCCCTCCAGCCAACAAAAAATTCATCTACGTAGGAAATAATAGATCAACCACAGCACCTAAAGAAACCACTTTGCTAAATTGGCAAGCAGAAAGATTTTTGTGGGTTGAATACAATTCCTCATCAATGTGGAAAAACTCATTCCAAAAAGAGAGAAATGGAACCTCAACCTTCCAAATCTGATCAAGCATCCACTTCACAACCTCAACCACAAGTGGTGGTTGATAAAGATGTGGGAAAGAAACCACCAGAAACACCTGCTAGCCAAGCTACAAGGAAAGAAGGTTCTTCAGCATCACGGTACCCAACAAGCACTTTCCAAAAGAGGATCCTAACACCCAAAGAAGTGTCAAAAAAGTAGGAGAAATTCCCTTCAACATAGTAGAACAAATGAAGAAGACCAACCTAGTGTTACTATGTGGGATGCACTCTCAATTCCTTCTCAAAGAAACTTTTTGCAGAGAGGCTCTAAATAGTTTTGGTACAACCGACGGATCATCGGTCATGGAGCAACAACTACTACAAGTTTGTGTCAACCAAAGGGAAAATATTCCTAAAGAAAAAAAACCACCACCATTCTATATTTCCCTGATCATTGGTGACCACCTGGTACATAATTGCATGATCGATTTTGGTGCCAGTAGCTCAGTCATGCCCAAACAAATTACAGATGTACTAGGCATACAATATGCATGCCGGTTACAAGAGGAGTTTTCAATTGATGGCACAACCATTAAAACTATTGGAGTTATCAAAGGACTTCAACTTACCATCCATGCATGCCCAAGTTTTTCATTCACCCAAGACATATCAATCATTGATCTCCTCCTCTCTTTGCCATCTTCCTATCACGAGATTTCACTTTGCAAGATGGGTGGTTATCTATCACCGATTGGTCACATATGATTCTCAGGACTCGATACAAACCAAAGTGACTATAAGGGTGGAACCAATCTTCCATAATCATGTAGAACCCTACACTTCTAGTCCTATAAATGGGAATTACACCATCGATCCAGAAGAAGAAGATGTTGATCATGAACCAACCACTCTTGTTGAAGAAGTCCCCGATATTATGCTAGATGAAGTAAGTGGAGATCATCAATATGATCCCTACACTGATGTGTTAAGAAGAAGAAGTTAGTTTTTTTTTTGGAAGAGATGGGATTGGGTACATACTACATTCATGAAGAAGATACGATCATACCACAACTTGTCAAAACACCAAGCAATTCTAAGGATTATGGAAATTGTTCTTCGATGGCTCAGAAGTAAGAATGGATCCAGTGTTGTGTTATGTTAATTTCTCTAGAGGGAGATAAGTACTTCTCATCTTTTCTAGTTGCAATTCAGTTGCACTAACAATGTTGTTGAATACGAGGCCCTTGTGCAAGGAATTCAACTAGCCCAAAAGAAGGGAATCAAAGCCCTAACTATTTTTGGAGATAGTGAGTTAGTTTTTCATCAAGTGATGACATGCAATGCATCCAAAAATGATCTTTTAAGATCATACAAGAACCGAGTCTAGGACTTGATTGAATATTTCAAAGCTTTTGGGATCCATGCAGTTCCTAGAAATCAAAATCAAGATGTTGATAGGCTTGCTACAATTGGCTCACAATACACATACCTATTGATATCATGAAAGAAGGGTGAAAATTTTTCAAAATGGTGGTTTGACCTAGTCCCTGATAATGTGAGTAGTTGGAAAGTGTTTGATAGTGACAAAAAAATTGTCCTTTTCCTACAAGAAGAGGCAGAGTTTTTTCGCAAAAAAAATCAAGATAAGTTGCAAGAATCATATGGTGATCAAATCATACAATTGAAAAGAAAAAAACTACCAAAAGGCTTAGTTACTCTGAATCCATTTTCAATTCAGATGATCAAGCCAAAAGACAAAGCTCTAACATGGTGGTCAAAGAAGAAGATTTTGAGGAAGTCGAGGTAGAAAATGAAAAATTTTTAAAGATCGGAAAAGTGTGTACTTCCAAAGAGAAAGAAGCTTTCATCAAAATTTTCAAGAGTATCATGACATTTTTTGTGGAGCTATAAAGACCTGCGTGGTTTTGATCCAGGTCTAGCACAACATACCATCAAACTGATCCTAATGCCAAGCCAATTTCATCGAAAAAGAGGCCAATTAATCCCAAAATTGAGCCACTAATGAGAAAGGAGCTAACCAAACTCATCGAGGCCTGTATAATTTTTCCTATCAAGCATTCCTCTTGGGTAGCCAATCTGGTCCCATAAGGAAGAAGAATGAGAGATTCAGGTTATGTGTGGATTTTAGGGATTTGAATCCATGCCTCATTGAAAGACCATTATCCTCTTCCATCAATGGAGAAAATTCTTCAAATGGTGGCAGAGCTCAAATATTTTCTTTTCTCGATGGATATTCAGGTTACAATCAAATTCTAGTCCAAGAATCTGATCAATTCAAAATGGATTTCACTACCAAGTGGGGCACGTATGCTTACAACAAAAATGCCATTCGATTGTCCAATGTCGGGCTACTTTCCAAAGAGCCATGGACATGGAATTTAAGGGACTAATCAATGATATCATCTTGGTTTACCTTGATGATATAATTATATATTCTAAGCATGCAAAAGACCACATCACATCTAAGGAAGGTTTTTCAAAGGTGTAGGGAATTTGGGGTTTCACTTAACCCCAAGAAATGTATTTTTGTAGTGCATGAGAGGGAAATTTTTGGGGCATGTTGTTTTAGTGGAAGGAATATCAATCGATCTAGCTAGATTCATTTGATTATGTCCTTATCTCTCCCAAGTCACAAGAAGGGTCTCCAGTTTTTTCGGGAACCATAAATTTCATGTGAGATTCATCCCTCAATTCACAACATTGGCTAAACCACTGACAACCATGCTTGAAGAAAAATATGCCATTCTCATGGACAAAGGAAGGAAGGGAGAGCTTTGAAGCCATCAAAATGGCCATTTCTCAAGCTCCCACACTAGTGAACCCTAGGTTTGATAAATATTTATCCTTTATGCTTTTTGTAGGTCAAGAGAGCATTTCAGTATCCTCACCCAAAAAAAATGATGATATGATGGAGCAAACCAATTGCTTTCTTCAATCAATCCCTCAAAGACTATGAGCTCAAATATTCATTCATTGAAAAAAAGTCTTTGTGGTTATTCAAGCTTTGAAGAAATTCAAGCACATGTTGTCCAACAACAAAATTCATCTAATGGTGTCTCATCCAGTGTCAAGGAATTTTTTTTGAACAAAGAGATGAATGAAAAGCATGTTGGATGGATCACAAAGGTGATGGAGTATGATGTATATCAAAGTTACCAAACTTGTCAGAGGTAAAGGTTTGTCAAAACTTGTCTGCAGACATGGAATCAAAAGGTGATGAGGATGTGACACTCCTAAACACTGATGAGAGTGATGATCAAGTTGATTGGTTATCCAAAATGAAGAATTTCCTTTTCTCAGAGTATATCCTATGAACATGGATAAAAATCAAAGATGGAATTTCCATCTTTAGTCTATTCCATATGTTCTGGTAGATAATGTTCTCTTTCAAAGGATTTGAATGGTGTTCTCCTTCGGTGCATGGGACCGAAAATAGTAAGTAAGATACTAGAAGAGTTTCACAATGGCCTATCTAGAGGACATTATTCTACATGAAAAACTACTACCAAGATCATGTGAGCTTGGCTACTATTGGCTGATTTGTTCAAAGATGCCCATCTCTGGTAAGGAAGTGTAAGGAATGTGCCTTTTTCACTGGGCAAGTAGAAGTTGGAAGCTCTTCCACTACATCCAATTCAAGTGGATCAACCCTTTGTTCAATGGGGGTTGGATTTCATCGAATGATTAATCCTCCATCCAGTGATGGACATAAATGGGTCCTTACTACAATGGACTATTTTACTCGATGGATAAAAGGGTAAGTAGCATTGAAGGAGAGCAATGAGAAGGTAGTTCTTGATTTCTTAGAAGGTATAATGACAAGGTTCGGTTCCATTTACAATCATTTCAGAAAATGCAATGGATTTTCTTGGTATGAAGTAAGTGAATGGGCTGTTAAAATGGGGTCTACCTCAAGACTTCATCCAATTACTATCCACAAGGAAATGGATTGGCTGAGTCTAGCAAAAAACCTCATAAGGATTATCAAGCACACAATGGAGACTAACAGAGGACTTGGCATACACAACTTAAGACTACCTTTATGGGAAGATCGATCACACCTAAAAGGGCCATCAGAAATTCTCCTTTCATGCTTGTATATGGAAGAGAAGAAAAACTTCCACTCTCCTTGGAGTTACCTTCTTTGGAGTTAGCTCATCAACTTGAAGTTATGGAGAGTGATCCTCTGTTGATAAGGTTTTTGAACTCATGGAGTTAGAAGAAGTACAAAACAAGGCTATGAAGACTTTGGAGCAACATCAGCTCAAGTTAAGAAATATTTTGACAAGAAGGCATCTGACAAGGAATTTTTCAAGAGGGAGATTTAGTTCTCAAATGGGATGAAGATAGAGCCAAACCAGGAAAAGCACGCCAAGTTTGACACTCCTGAGTGGGCCATACATCATCATGAGTTGCAAAGAGGTGAATTCATTTCATCTATCCAGGATCAATGGAGAAGAACTTCCCATTCATGTGAATGGGATACATCTCAAAGCTTGTTTTTGAGATCATTCCACCCCCTTGTATAGTTTAGTTAGGTGTTTTCCTCCAAGTGCTTATGCACATTGTTGTGTGTGTTGTTGTTCTTTTTTTTCCTTTTTGTTGTTTTTTGTGTTGTTTTGCACATTGTATCATCATTGGAAAGTTTCTCAAGGGAAGGAAGGTTCAAAGTTTCCATAAGAGTTTCATAATTCTGCTTCATTCAAAATTCTATAGTGTTCATGATGTCAAGCATTCAATGATCATGTAATATACTTCATGCCTAGCATTTCAAGGAGGTCCAAGATCGGCTATGCTCAAGGGGATTTTGAGATGTATCACAAAAGATCAAATCACTTTCAAGATTCCAATATTGAATCCATGCCCAATGGATGACTTAAGGCTACTGAATCATGCTTAGTAGAAATCATCCCCGAGAGGTCGCCAAAAATGTTATCCAATTTTTTTACACAAAGGTTGATCCATGTCAGAGTTAAGACGAGTTGTGAAGCATGAGAGGTTTGAGTCAAGTGAAAAATAGACATCAAGAGCTAAGTCACCATGTGATGATACGGGGAAAATGGTATTGAAAACCCAAGTACCACATTTCAAAGGGTTGAAGCTCAAGACTTACGCGGGTAGAGGCCATGTCGTGCATGGGAAAAGCAATAGTTGAAATCCCGAGCAAGTGCAACCATCATAAGAAATTGCATGGGAAAACAACGAGTTAATTTCTTAGAGTTGGTCGATCCAATGTATATAATGGTCTCCCAAGAGTTTTTCCAACAAGTGCGAATTGGGGAAAGCTACCATGGATGTGCTTGCCATCAATGGAACACAACTAAGTCATCATAGTTTTCTCCTCTCCATGGAAAGTGCTCCCCGATAACTATGTAGATTTTTTGTGTAAATATGGTGCGATGAATACTTTTTGTTGGTCATCGAGTCGGCATGGTGATGAGTGAATTTTGATTTTTGATGCGAGTAGGTGTGACATGGATCGGCCTAATCAGATGGGCTTGGATCATCGCTGATGCAAAGTGTTCAAGAACCACGGTGACATAGCTCAACCAAATAGAGTGTCTCAAGATCGAGGTTCTATGTGAGTTTGATCACAAAAGTAGCTCGCAGGAGATAACTAAGGTGAGTTTACAAAATAGAGGCTAAGCAAATGGAAGGTTTCGTGATTCGAGTTTGGCAAGTCATACAAGAGCATAAAAGCATAGTGAAATTTGAAGTGTGAGCATCGATTTAGGCTCCTCAAAGAATGAGTAGGCTCAATTTGTGATGGGTGAAACCACCGGATTCCAATGGAACAACTAACGTGGAGACTTAGCAGTCGTGGCAAAGAATGCAGGAGCTCATAACTTAGCAAAAATGGATCAAAGAAAACCATGGTGAAACTAGCTCGTGAGCTAGAACATAGATTTTGAAGGTTATGCAAAGGGAGTCGATCACTCATGCTCACGAAAATCAAGTGTGTAGCTTGGGGCATTCACGTTTGGCTCTTTTTTGAGTAGTAGGAGCAGCTCGAGTTTGTGGAGAGAGATTCATGGAAGATGAGACAGAGAAGGTTCCAAGTCATGTCACGGATTGTTGAAATCTCAAGAAGAGAATTCATGATGTCAAGAATGGCCAAGCCATTGGGATACTTGAGTTGAGCTCTTCAAGATGAGAAAGCAACCTGGATGAAGTTCATCATGGTGAGATAAGTGGACTCAATGGAAAATATGGAGGATCTCTTTTAGGCTCAACATGTTGAGAGATGGGACTAATGAGATAGGTGAGTCACTCGGGAGGAGTCATTGATAGGAACCAATTGAGCTCAACAATATTAACTCATGAAGGGCTCGACATTGAGTCTACTCATGATTTCAACTAAATTAATATGTCAAGTGGTGATATTTTAATAATAAGATATCATCGAGGATATTATTATTAAAATATTTTAGGAAATATTCATTAATTAATTAAGGAGATTAAGTGAATATGATGTTAAGAGTAGCACGATGATGATGAGCTTCTCGATTAGTTTCAACCAGCACTTTATAATAAATGAGCTCATGTGGAAGCATTTTAGGAAGGAAATTTATGACTCCTTCTCTCCTCTCTCTCAACTTCTTCTATAAATGTAAGTTGGAAACTCAGTCAAATAGGTTGGACAAGTTAGACTTCTGAGAAAAGTGAATATTTTTCAAGAAACCTCCTTCTTCTACAAGTTGTCCTTGTGTCGAGGGAAATTTCAAGCCTCCTTTCTAAGATTGTAATGGCAACCATTTCCTCTTTTAGATGTATGATGCATTGTGCATGTTATTGAAGTAATAAAAGTGTGTGTTTTGTGACTAATCTTGGTCCTTTCATCCTTTTATACTTCTTTGTGCCTTTCTCATGCTTGCAGGTACACTGTGCAAGTTCAAGTTTCTATTGTAAGTTCTTGGAGTTTTGTGCTTATCAAGTGGTGGAGCATTACATGCAGTTGAGTTGTGGTGTTTGTTCACCCTTCTCAAGTTCATCCTTCTTCACTGGAATACTGATAACTTGTTTGTCTGATCAAGTTTAACAAAGGGAACATGTGCTTCCTAGTCTGTGGTATTATGTACCCTCTCTAAATTGTAGTAGGTGAAGTTTACTTGTGGTGCACAAAACCATCTTCAAGTTAACCCTTCTTGAGTCTGGAAACACCCTTTATTTGGTGCATCACCATCCCTAGTATAGATTTATTTCTTACAAATTCCTTTCCCTAAAAACCCATGAAAATGTTAGCATAGGTCTAGATAATCACTTTATTGCGCTAGGAGTAGTATAGCACTTAGTTTAGGAAGAGGAAGTTGGCCTTCTCTGGAGGTTCACCTTGAGCCCAAGTCCCATAGCTTGAGAGGTGATCCCATGTTTTCCAATCGCACTAAACGCCTTGTTCACATTCTGCCATTCGAGGGTGCAATGATTTGGTGACAACAGATAGCATTTTTAAGGATATTGTTAGGGATGGAGCCAAATGTAGAAAGAGGAGCCATGACATGTGGAGAAGTAGTATCCATAGAGGTAGACATGGTGGGTGATAGGATATCAATAGTATGGGTAGGAATGGATGGAATGCATGTAGAAGTAGCATAGGGAGTAGGAGCACTAGATTGACCGACATTGTATGTACTAATATTGTGATATGGAATAGGCTGTGATGGAGGAATGGGCATGACGATGATGAGGTCTATACGGAAAAACTTGAAGGGTTCAAGGTCAACAATAATGGTATGTTCATAACCATCATGTAAGAATTTAACGCACCTATGAATTGTGGAGGGAACAACATGCATTGCATGAATCCATGGTCTACCAAGTAAGAAATTGAACTAGAATGAGGCATCGATAACAAATAATACAGTAGGAACAATTTTAGGCCCAACTTGTAGAGGTAAGGTGATAGTTCCCATGCATGTATGAGTAGTGGAATCATATACATGAATGAATTGAGAGGATTTATTAATTAAATCGTTAGAAATTCCTATTTTCTTAAGGAGGGAGAGAGCACATAGATTTATAGCAGATCCATTATCAATGAGTACATGCTTAATACAAATGGCACCAATAGTAGTGGTGATAAGCAAAGGTGCAAAGGGATTCAACAATAGAAGGAGGGATATCCTCATCACTAAAAGATATAGCATGTGGTATATTTTTGAGGGATTGAATGAGGTGAGTAAAGGCAACATGCAAATTATTTCTTTCAATGTGGATGGAACGAAGGGCGGCCTCTAATGTATGACGACAATCAGGTGCATTACGCAAGAGATCATAAAGAGATATTTTAGCTGGTGTATTCTTAAGTTGCTCAATGATGTCATAACCCTTAGAGGTGGTTGTGGTAACTGTAGAATTAATAGGCAGGGAAAAAGATAGGTGGATCTGTAGGAGGACGAGTGTGGTGAGTGGTGACTACATTGATGGTTAGATCATGCATTTGAGTGATGAATTGAGGAGGATGTTGAGTACAGACTTGCATAAAATCAGCAGCAGCGGTGGCCATGCCAGAAACCTTGGTGGGATAAAAAGAGGGATAAGAATATTGATCCATGAATTTAGAAGAAGGGGATAGATTGTGATGCATTCTCAGAAGGTAGGGTTTGAGCGATGGGGTTCACCAAATTATTTAATTTAATTTGAATTAATTAAATCTAATATTGTAGAGTAATTGATATGATAAATGATGTAAAAATAATAAAGTACAAGAATGACACAAGCAAAATAGTATGTAAAGTATGTAACCATAAGCAAGGGAGATAGATAGGGGACTTATCTAATTTCTCGAATGAACATGAAGTGATATAGGCAAGTGCAAGTGATGAAGAGACTGAAAAAAGGTCATCATTGGTCACTCTGAAAATTTGAAGTGCGGAAACAGAGCTCGACATGGGAATTCGTGGGAGCAGACAGAGGCGTTTGGGTGTTGGTGGACCGGTCCTAGGTGTTGGTGACTAGGGAGAGCCTCATAATATTCTTTTTTTTCTGTCACAAGGGTTTTGCAATTTCTCTTTGTCAATCACTTTATGTTCACATTATGATCACCGATGATACCTATAACTCAGTGAAATAGAAGTTCACCTACACAGCCCATAAACCACATCAAACCTAAAAATTAAAATGCATAATGGGAGTTGGAATGACCCTGGTGGTCACCCAGAGAGTGAACTTATAACCAAGTGTTGCACTACATCTCAAACTCCATGTAGTTCTTGTGTGTGTAGAAATGATGCCCTAGGATGCCCTTGTGTAAGTTACACTTGATAGTAGCGTTTAGTTATAATGTAGCAATGTAATAATATGCATAGATGGAATAGAATATAATTCCCCTTCCTATGCAGGTGTATGCAGAGTTGATGCAGCCCTTGTCCCTTGAATGGATGCTAGATGGATGCCTTTTAAGTGCTTTAGTGCCTTTGGAATGCAATCTTAGGTGATGATAGTAATGTTTAGTGTTTAGTCCTTCATTTTGAACACATAACTATGTATTTATATGATTCCCTTATTTGAATTTAATAATTGAAAACTAGAAGGTCAGCCCATTGTGAAAAATATGCCCAAAAGATAAAAGAGACCTAAAAGGAGCGAGTAAGGTGAGAAACGGTCAAGGGCGCCCCGAGGGGACAGGAGCACCTAGTCGCAGCTATCTTGGTTGGGCAATCGTATCCAAGCCATGAAAGATAAATAATTACAGCTTCTAACAGGGTTGTAGGGTGAGTAAGACTAAATAGAAAACAAGAGACAAATAAAAGAGGCCAAAGATACTCGTAAATTACTAGTTTTCTTACTAAGGAATTATTAAATGCTAATATACTTTTAGGACCTAGAAATGTACCCAAGTGCATGATTTTGTGTCTACATATCCTACCAAAGGGTATCTTTAGCATCTACATGGGTCAATCACATTTTAAAGTATATTTGAGTTTGAATTCATTGAATATTTTATCGAGCATGTCATCCTCAAAGCCTTATACTCCCATTTTGCATACGCTAGTAAAGGAATAACAAACCCTATGGAGTTTTCAATACTTGTTTTTCCCAAACATAAAATAGGTTGAGGGATCCTTTTATCATTTTCAATCCTTTCATTATTTAAATATACTTATACGCACTAGAACCCCTCTTTTCCATGTTTTTTAGGTGGGATCCCACGGTCCTTTCCTCTCTACTTGTAAATTTTTGTGAGGTTTTCTTAGTGGATTAACCATACACTTCCCAACCTACCCCTCCTCGCACGATCGAGTGCTTACTTTCCCATGTCGCTGGCTAATACAACTCTCTCGTAATGCACCCATTCCAATTTCATCCTCACCCTTGTCTATTTTACCTACAACCATGTTTTTCCTCCCACACAATCACTCCTATACCCCCTTGTTCAACATGTTCACATTAAGAATGTGGAGGCAAACTGAAATTCAACTATTATGCATGATAACTATTTCATTATTAAAGATAATATCATACATTATAATGTTGGTTGTTTTTTATTTTCCTTTTAGTTCGACTCTTCTAATTTTATTTTTGATGTTGAAATTACTTGTGCAATAGAATAAGAGGAGTGCGCAAACAATAAATGCACAATGATACAATGGAAGTTGTGCACTCTTAAATTTTTGCAAAATGACGTGCAATGCCCCATTTCCAATTACAAATTAGTGAATGAGTCACCTAAAAATCACCCTTGTGCGTAAAGTGAGTGCAATAGTTAAGATGAATTAGATAATGTGAGTCTCACACCCATCGACAAATCACACAACACTGCTTCTCAATCTAAGTTTTGACACTAATCTTATAGGTGTTAGATTTATCCTTAGCCAAGTGGTGCAGATCCATGATGATTCACATGTAGAGAGAACTTACTCATTACTCTTATTTTCTCTATGTATTGTGATGAGTTGTCTACTCAAACCTATCACCGCCTCATGGATTCCCAACAGAATGTTTGACCTTGACACCATCAATTTCACCACTCCATGAGATAAATTAAAAAGAAACATGGTTCCCGATATAGAAACCGAGGAAGATAATATAGAGACACTGAGGAAGAAGAAAACATCAAAGAAATAGAAATCCTACAAGAATATCTTTCAACTAAGGAGTGTTGTTTAATCATTGTGTTCCATGATGAATCGACTCTTCCTAAGATTGTTGCACCTCCTCATGAGCTCAATGCAATCATCTAGGTAAAGGAATTTCATGCCTTCACTTTGGTTGAATTTGAGGTAATAATTTATCCCCTTCTATGTAGTTATATTTCATCCCTATAGTCCAAGGTACTAGTCATATAAATGTTAAGAATAAGTATATCTTTGAATTTAAAATTTTAATTGATTTATCTCAAGAATTCAAGGATGTTCCCATGTGCTTAAAAGCAAAAACTAGGATTAGTTTTTCTACTACTAAGAGAAATATGTTACACTAAAAAATTCCACATCCACCCTCACACAATTGAGATATATATATTGGTTAGTTTAGGCTAGTTAGATTTGCTTTCATTAGAGTAATATACTTTTTCTCTGGTTTTAGTTTTCTTTTGTTTGTTAGTGTGTTTAATAAAGATGAAACTATCACATGCAATATTCATCCCCACTTTTGTAAACACTCAAATTCTCAGTAATTCTATTTTTGACACTACTAGTATTGGCATTTCTCTCTATCTCAAACAAGTGCACTTTACCCATTTTCATCTAGTATATCCCTAGGTCTTTTATCTAGCTTGACTGGTCATACATACTCATTTATCGACACTTTTTGAGAATTGAATGCATTAAAACCATTTATAAACTCCATTTTTCAGCTTCCAAAGTTCACACCTCATATTTATCCTCTTAGGTTAAAAACGTCTGATAGGGTCGATTTGTGCCATACGTTCATGACCCCATCAGATAGTCTTGACCTTGCTTATTTTGATCTCCCACTTTTAGTTGTATATTACTCTTTGGGTCATTTACTCCTCTTCAAAGAGCCTTTATAACTTAAATCACCTTCAAAATAATATATAAGAAAGTTAAAATTGCCTCATTTAGAACCTAACACTCTTATGGAAATCTATTAAAAATCTAGCATAAAATGCACTTAAATCTCCCTACACTCCATAAATACCTTTACACATTCATTAAGGTAGCACCATCTACAATTATGAAGCTTCCTGTTAGATCTAGGGAATGCTTCCCACATTTTCAATCACTCAAAGTCACTCACTCAAGTAGATTGGCAAGAGATAAACTCAATTCAACCTTTTTCAAATGAGGGATGTAAATTTTGATTTCACTACAACTAGATTTCACATGCTAGGTAGAGAATGACTTGTTGTTTTAGTCCTCTTTGTAGTAGTGTCAATTTCGGTGGTGAAAAGGGTTCCCACAACCTAACTAATTTTTTTCATGATTTCTCATTCTTGGTTATGGTTTGAAATATTAATCAAAGCATTTGGAGGCCCTCACATTGTGATCGATGGTGAACGATAAAGAGTGATGAAAAGATTCATACAAGCAATAAACCCACAAAGTTCTAGCTCATAGTTTTAAATAGGGCCAATACCATACATAGGTTCATGTCCCTATTGTAAAGTCCTACCCAAAGAAAGATTTTTCGTTATAGTTTTAGTCAGAAGCATTCTCGTGTCATATATTCATGTTCCATCATCCAGATCACCTAGATCAATCAAGAATAATATGTAGTCACTAAGTGCACTCAATCCCTTGTGTTTGTGAACTTGTATTGTATCATGTACATTTGTTGAAAGTATTAATGTGTTATTCTGATATTGAATGGTTAATGTTAGAAGTTAATTAATCAAAATAACCCCTATAGCTCATATTTCATTCATTGTTTGATTATAATGTAAACATACTAATCAAACCTACAACTTAGGCTAGTTAGATTTCTCTACATTAGAGTAATCTACTTTTTCCTTAATTTTGTTAGTTGAAGTGTTTAATAAAGATGAAACCGTCACGTGCAATATTCATCCGCACTTCTTTCTACTTATTCTGACCATTGGCTCCATATTTTCATATGTGTAAGTTTTTATTTAGAAAGGAATTAAAGTATATGTTTTCATGTATGTAAAAATGGTAAAACGTTGTTTTTAGTTCAAGATTGAGCAGATTTGGTAAGCCTTATGATGACTATGAATACTTCTACTCAACTATATTTATTTTTCAAAATAAAATTTGAATCTTTATTTTGGATTTATCTAACAGAAATTAGAACAATTTATATTTAGGAAGGAGATTCATACACACTTTATCAATATAAGAATTGTATTCTGGATGTATGAGAAAACACAAGAGGAAATCATACACACTTCAACTTTCTTGACCAATCCTCCCACTCCGGCTATCTTGGTTCCCAACCCACATGCACCGAAAGGAAAATAAGAAAGAAAAATCATTTAAATTTTAAAGTGTTTTAAAATATTTCTCTACTAGAGGGTGTTTCTCGTAATCTCCATCGGGACTATAAACGCTCAAGAAGCAATAGAAAAGGACATGATCGAGAACCAAAGGTATCTTTGTCATGGCTATAGATACCTAGCTAGAAGAAAATAAATTCCTCAAGATTTCCCTCCATCAATCCCCTTCAAAATATCAAAAATACAAAAACAAAATAAAACCTTGTCAACAAGCAACCCAAGTGATCACACTTTGTGCTGGATCAGAGAAATCAGAGATAAGGTAAATGAACTTCACACACACACACACTTGACTCTTTATAAGTATGAAAAATTATCATGTTGTGTGCTAACTTTGAATTCTTTGATTCTGTTTTTAATTTGAAAATGAAAAGTTTTATGAGTGTGATATTTTGTTTATTTCTGATGTAAACCAGATATTTTGGGTTTAAAGCACTTCACAGTTTTAAAATGCTCAGGACCATTTCCCAACTGAGTCGTCATTTAGTTTTTGTCCACATAACACATCCCTAATTTTCCTTTAAGAGATCATGGAACCCCTTTTTCCTTTCCCTGAAATGTTTCATTATTACGCATTTCAAATTTTAATCTTTCACACGATTCATATTTTCTCCCGGCCCCTTCACATTATTGCCTGGACCCTATTTTTCTAATTTCTTCACACTTTGGCACGTGTGGTATCACTTTTCATAATCCCTGTTTCAAAAGTGATGTCCCCTTCTATGTGTACCTTCTAATAACTTTACACAATATCCTTGTGTGGCATCATTTCACGCGTGCAGTCTTTCTTGGCCTTCTTTCCTTGTGAACAATATTTGTGTGTGCACCCCTTCAAGTTTTTGACATACACCTTCTACATTCGTTACATGGTGCAAATTTCGCCTCGAGCAATCCCCTTTGTGTAATATCTTAAATCCCGCACAGCTACTCCTTTAATCTGTAGAATACGTAGTAGCCTTGGACAATTTCTCATACATCCTACTATCTTCAAGTACCACAACATTGCATTAGTTCCCTACAATAAAACTATATTCACACCATGATTCATGTGGCCTCTGAATTCTTTGTGACACCCTTACTCACCAAGTAGCCCACTATACGATGCGCGCAATCAATAAACTTGGAAAATCTAACACTTATTTGACAAGATTTATGGTGTGTAAATATCACATGTGCATTTGTGGTACTCCAAAATTCAAATACTGCACAAAGGAAGTGTTAGAGATTATCCTAAGGAATAAAAAAGTGTATAGTTTTACGCGTAATCCTTTCTATTACACATACTATGAAATACTAAAAGCACATAATCCTTGCACCCAAAGTCATAAAATGAAGCATGCACTAGTCAATCATTATGAAGTGTGCCACGCGCGAAGTATAATTATGATTTTTGTACATGCCTCCTTTTCGTAATAGTAACTTTTCACTCTTACTACCTATTCCTTGTAGGAATTGAATGCATAATCACATAAGGTTTCCAAAGGAGTTCACATAAGGTTGGAAAGTCCCAAGATAGGCAGTGTGCGGAAGATAAATAATATTTTGTCAGTAAATGACAAGACATGCCACAAAAAGTAAACAATATGTCATTTCTAACACAAAAATACATACAGCTAACATTCATGTCTTGAGAACTTGATATTGTCCATATTTTCACCAAAGGAAGCTAGAGAAGATCTTGTTAAACATGTCATGTCAAAGAGTGGGAATCATCTAAATTCAAATGGAGATTAAATTGTATTTCAAGCTACATGTGTTTTCCACCGATCATTAAATGTTGACTGAAGCACACTAAGTTTCAAAATAAATTCCTTCAACATCACCTAGGCAACATTCAATTTGATTAGTCTACGTAGCCACCATGTATCTATTTTATCATATTTGTATTGAGAGTCAACTAAGGCCATTTATTGTAACACTTGTGATTTTTACTAGGTAGTTTTGGTATCTCTTATAAATACACAATTGTGATCTCGAAATATATTCATGGTCTAGTTGCTCAAATCTTTTCAAAACTAGTTTCATATAAAAGAGCTCTTCGAGAGCTTTCCAAATCCTTTTGAACAAAGAAAATAGATACCGTATGTAGGAGATACAATCCGTTGAATTTTCTCCCCAATTAGAAAACAATTAAAGCACATGTTGCAAAGAATTGATGTGGCATGTGGAGAACATGACAAGTGGACAAGTTGGTGGTGAAAAGTGGCGAGTCTTCCCAAGAAAAAATATGGTTTATAGCCTCCAATATTTGATGGTCAAGGTGGGTCCCACATAGTGTTTCGGCTAGGGACCCAATGGCCGGTTGGGTTCACTCTTTTCAAGAGGGGAACCATGTTGCCTTTCTTCACATTATATTGTATGGTTTTTACATATAAACCCATTTAAATACTAGATAGCCATTAATGTGGACAATTCCTTGGTTGTCAAATATCCTCGACTAGCTTGACAAGTTATAGGGTGACCTAGAGGAGAGCCATTTCATTACATATTTGAGCTACATTTCTAAGGAATTTCTAACCAATTACCGATCAATACTACTAACTTACGTAACATCCAACTCACCTCATATTGATCGGACCGAGTTCATCGCAACTAACGAGCCTAAGTTCTAAGATCAATGCACAAAAACCAAACATTAAGCTTAATGTGGGATTAAAAACCCCAACAAATCACACTTACCAACCAAGTTCCAAGACATCGGTGAGTTAAGTTCCGATCCATTCAAGTGAGTTGGTCAAGCGAACAAAACAAGTTTCAACATGACCCGAGCAACAAGTTATTTCAACCATTACAAGCTTAAAAGGGCCTTAAACCAAACTCATATCGGGCCATGTGGGATATAATTCCCAATATAGGCCAAGAGTATGGGTATGGAGATTTAACCCCTTGTCCAAACCCAACAAAATGATAAGGCTCAACCTAGCCCATAGTGCTAAGTCATATTATAAAAGGATCAACAATATATTTAAAGAGCATTGTTTTAGTATTGTAGGCCTCTAATGGACAACCAACCCCTTATAAAGAGAGATATAACAACTTTAATATAATTTTGATGTAGGGATGTTGATGGAGATACCCTTATAGATGTTGTGGCACTATTATTTCCGCATTTTGGGAGATTTTAGCCCTTTTGGAAAGAGAAAATAGCCTCGTGTAGAGAGAGAAAGCCCATTTTGGAGAGAGAAGAGTAGGTGCTTGTCTACTTTTTACAAGAAGTGGCCATTAGAGACTTCTTAAAGACTCGAGACTAAAGTTTACACATCCTAATCTCGCTTTTGGAGAATTTGATGTAAGAAATTTGTGTTTTTACGTCATTTTAATAGAATATGTTTTCCTTATTAGCAAACCCATAGACGTAGTCCCTCAAAGACAAATTGTGTTATCAATCTTGGAGTATTTTATCTCGATTTTTTTAATTAGTTCATGATCTAAAATTTAAGTGTTTAAGCCATTTTAATTGTTTACTGGAAATGGATATAACTTTGAAAAGTACCAAACGATAAAATGGTTAAGTGACATATCCGGAATGTTTTCCATGGTTATTTGGAACCTCCTACTTCATATTTCATACTTGATTTACATCAGATTAAGCCAATTTTACATTTTTACAAGTAATTATAGGAAAATTGAGAACCGATGAATAATGACGCAGAATTGGTGGAATAGAACTACTTTGCATTCCTAATCAATTTCATATTTTTATGTGCTAAAATATAACAAATAACATGGATTTGAGAGGAAATCATTAAGTATCCATAAAAATAAGAAACTAAATCAGTTTTGTTTAACCATTTTTGGATCAAGTTAGTATCGTAGAAAGATTTCAGAAAATTTTCCATAAAAATCTTTAGATTCTTCCATTGGTTTAGTTTATTTTTGGATACATGTTACAACCGGATAACCATGAGCAAGTCTCGAAAAGGGAGAAACTTGTGGAGCTAGAATCCATTACCCACCGATTTGGGTGGATAACTTTGAGATGAGAAGAAGATGGAATTCCTTAGAGGATGAAAATTAGGAGCTATATGAGAGATTGAAAATTCAAGAAGAAATTTTCCCCGGGTATCATATAATAATTGCAATTTTAATTGCAAGCCAAGGATGAGATATTGTAAAATCATAAAATTGGTGAAGGAGTGGAGGAGATAGACAAGTCTACTGACAAACATAACCCTCTATACCACATATGCACAAACCACGAAAGTATGCATTGTAAGTGAATCACCATGTATACTTTCCTCCCATCATGAATCAGATGTTGATTTTGGTAAATTTGATAAAGATACTAAATGTATAAGATCCAAATTACTAAATAAGATAGGTTTTGATAGAAAGGGTTTTGGTATTCGTGGCCTAGGAATTACTAATCCCATACATGTAGAGGAAATACATTACCATGCAGGTTTGGGATATGGAAATGGTAAGAGAGAAATTGGGGAATTCTCAAAAACAATGAAGCAAGACACACTTCAAGAGAAGAGCCTATACCACTAGAACTCCAAAACAAACTATTTAAGGTAAAGACAAGTTTTGTTTTGTCAATCCTACTAATGAGGATATTGTTGCTTTGAAAATTGGGCAGAGCCTCACAAAGTGATTGTGGGAGTGAGTGAGGTTAAGGAAGGAATAGGATAAACCTTCCAAGCAAGGATAAAGCATCCAAAGGGAATTCAACAAATCTCCAAAGTAAGGTGAAAACTCTAAAGGAGGAGATAAAACAATTTCCCTTTGGCATTCTTGCACAATTGAAAGTCATAAAAGAAATGGGCAACATAAATACTCTAACATTCACCTCAACTACGTGGAGGATGGTCGGGAGTAACACAAAAAAATTATATTCATTTTGATGTACTTTTTATGGGTTAAATAATTGTGTGGTCACATGTTAGAAGAGGAAATCCTTATAAAAGAGGATTAATAAAGACTACTCTCTAAAACAAGATATGGGGAATAGAAAGAATTATTGTACTCATTATAGAATGAGTGGACACTTTATTTTAAAATATTGGAAACTCCACCCACAAATTTCGTATGAAGAAAGTGGCACAAAAACCAACAATCCAATCATGTACGTAAAACCATATATGTGATAAAACCCAATAAACATGATCAACCCACATAAGAACCTCCATCGAATGGGACGGTAGCGGGCGTTTTATACCCTAAGCAACCTAGGCAGTTGCCTAGGGCGCACAATGGGCAGGGGTGCTAAATGTTTATCTTAGGTGACAGGTCGGCGCTCCATACTACACAAAAATAAGCAAGTGTAACCGCCATTCACATATATAAACATTGGCAAATAAATTTAATTTCATTGACAACCTACAGGTTTATCATTTATGCCGCATGCCATCAACAGTTGTCAGTAACTGTAAATTTAGTAAATTCATTATTCATTACAATGTATAGTCCGAAGAACAAACTGACAAGTTCGCATCTTCGCTCACTCCGCAGGATAGGCTAACAACCACAGGTGACCGGAAAAAAAATTAGTAACTGGTTTTGTCTTGGATGCTACTAAATATTTTGCCATTTAAAATTTTAGAGGCATTCATTCTTTGATTTTTTTTTGTGGGGTAATTGTTAATGGCCGCGTGTGAGTTTGGATCACCGAATTTATTTTGGCATTGGAAATTTGGAGACTCATTCATTTTGGTGCTCTTACTACTCCAATACCAGCCAGGTAATCCATCTTTGAATAGCCTTCACCAATTTTCATTAAATTTGTCTTGTGTATGCCAAAAGAGTAAATATTAACACTCTTCATATGTATAACCTTTCGAACAAGGTTTAATTTTGCAGTCTAGGATTTTGATTATTTTTCTTAAATTTATTTAAGGCTTTGATTGATTTCTCCTTTTTAGATTCAGGGGTTAGCATTATAGTTTATGATAGATAGTCAAATGTTTAATCTTCAAACAATTTTTGCTAATTTTCTTTAAATGTGTGTTGTGTATACTAAATCGAGTAAATATTAATGATCTTTGCATGTTTAACCTTTCGAATAGGGTTTAATTTTGCACTTATTTGCCTCAATTGATAGTTTTATTTTACGCTTTGCAAATGAATATAAATGGACTAGATGTCTACCATTGGATATTTTGTGAAATTGGGATTTGTATATTTTTTGGTTTCAGGATTTAATGTTTCAGTTGGGTTTAAATTTTGTTTGTACCTACTAGTGGGTGGTTGATCTCGAAAGGGGGTGTACGCTACGAGCACGCTAGGGCGCTCTGAAACCTTAATTCGGCCCTAACGGTAAGACATGCTGCTTGCCTTTATGGATATTTTATTTACATAGCTGAAATTCATTTAACATTCCTAATTTTTGCACCTCCTATTCATATTTTTGAGTTCCTTAAATATAAAGAATACTAATTCATTATTTTGAGTAAAATTTGAAGGTAGAATATGGAGAAATTATGTGAGAAGAAACAATATGAGCAACTGGTTATAAGTTGTATCATTTTATTTTGCATTTTCATGTGCATGCTTACAATTTTTGCAACAATTGATAATATGGGTAAACAGATTCTCCAAATCATTTTTAAGGTACAATAAGCACCATTATTTTTTGAATTTATGTTGTCATTCTTTGCTTCTATTTTGAAAATGTGCTTGTAATACATTTGCAATGACTTAAATGCGCGTTTGTAAGACCTTATATTGGGTAATGTTTGTAAATGGAAAAGTATTTTTTCGCGCCTCACTCATCACGAGTTCCAAAATCAATTAAAAAGAAAAGTGTGAAACCATAGACCAGCTTAATAAAGGCAATAATAAAGGTATTAAAAATTATATAATCTTCTTAACTTTCAAAGGCAAGTTAGGTTACCAAGTAGTAAGAATGGCGAAGCGACACCAAACTCGCATTCGCGAAACATTTATGATGGAATAAAATCTAACACGATGTGGTGATTGCGCCGAAATATCAACTACAACGAAGAGTCGTGTAACACCTCTTTCATGGGTTGGAATAATTTTATGTTTAATACTTTTAATAACGTCAATGATAGTTATATCGTGACAATGAATAAGGGTTGAAATACCCATTAGCGATAACACTATCGCGCTCGGGATAATATGGCAAGGTTAATTGAAAATTCTACCAATTAATTAATAGATGCAGGAAATATTTTAACGTCTACAGTGTCCAAGATAATATTATGGTCGTGGCTCAAAAGTGAAGCGTTAAATAATAAATCTAAGTTATCATAAATTTTAATTAATAATTAATACATTTGTAATAAAGTACAACCATCTCCTAAGTCATTTCCCAATTAAAACACATAATAATACATTTATTTTAAAATGCAACCTTATTAATTTAAGTCAAAATCTAATTAAATCAGGGCCCTAGATCTCAACTAATCTCCATCGTTGGATAAGTCAACCCTAAAAATCAATGTGAGGATATATTTTCAACCTAACTCTTTTATTTCATATTTTATCTCTCCTCCATTCGGGTAATCAAATTCTTTTTTTTCTTTTTCATTTTGCAGGGGAGGAAGAAGATAATGGAGGATCCATGGCAGAGATTGAAGAAGGATTTCCACACAATAACATTGTTTTCAAAGTTGGCTCCATTCGGGGGTGCACATAGTTTGCATTTATACATATATGTTTTTAAGGGTTTTAAATCGAGTTTCTATTTTTCTCCAAGTTGATCCAATGGATCTGTGGGATACATTGGTCATTCTTATATTTTTGCAAGTTATCATATTGTGAGCTTGAAATAATAAAGTAGTTGCATGTATTATATATATATATATATATATATATATATATATATATATATATATATATATATATATATATAGTTTTCCGTAAAAACGTAGGCCGCATTCTGTACAAGTCCAAATAAGCGTGGTGGAGGGGGAGGAGACATGATACAAGTCTCGAGTGTGGTGGTGAGGAGAGTTTAGAAGGGGGTGACCCATGGCCGAGTGAGAAGTGGAGCAAGGTAGGCCATGACCGGATCATGACAAAGTAACCCCCACCCAAAGGAGTTTGCCCATGGTAAAAAGCTCTAATTTTTTTCCAAGTAATTTTACTATCATTTGGTTTTAATACAATTAACTATATATATATATATATATATATATATATATATATATATATATAATGTGAATCTCATAAAAGGTCAACCAACAATTTGACTCTATTTAATTTCAGAAATTATATTGTTGTTTGATAATTCAGATTTTAGTATACTTATAGGCATAGAGTTTCTATATGTGTGTGTATACATACATGTGTGTGTGTGTCTATATATATATATATATATATATATATATATATATATATATATATATAGTATACACATACACGCGTGCACGCACACACATATATATATATATACACATATATACAAAGTAAACAACAGATAACCATGGAACTTTTAAAACCAGCAAGTTCATTAAATCATAATTTTTTGTTTATTACAAGGAGAGGAAATATACTTTTCTTATCCGATTTTTGTTTCAAACCAACAATTTTCCTTCAAATTAATAAAATGAACTCTTTCATTTCAGAAGCCTCTTCAAGAGGAAAATAGAAATTTTAAGTTCATGAAGCAAGAAGTTAATTTCAACAACTTAAAATAACAATTTACATTCTGCTACAACATTCACACCCATAATTCAACTCTTCAAAGGACAGGTTATAACAGCTACAACAATTTATATTTTTCTTTACATAATGAAGAGAACAACTCTAAAATGCAAGTTTTACAAGCCCTCCTCACAAGAGGAGACAACATGCCCAAATTTCCAATAAAATTTAACTCCATGCACATAAAAGAAACCTGCAACTTTGTAACTTTTAAAATAATCATTCTTCAAGCTCCATGCCATCCAAAATTAGCTCTAAAACCCATGATAAACCAACATGTTTACCTCCCAACCTATAGGCATCATTACATGCCTTAAGGTGGACCAAAAGGACATGCTATCCTCCCTCCAAGCCCATGGGAAAGAGGGAGGGGCATGCCTCAAACCAACAATAGAGTAAAAGGTCACCAAAAACACACCCATGGATACAACATTTTAGAATTTACACCCAAAACCAATGAGAAAAAGCCAACCAAAACTAGAGAAGCGCTAAACTTCTCAATGAGGGAAGAGGGGATAAGATATCCCATGAATTTCCAAATTTAGAACCAAGTTGAACATAGTAAGCCACCATCTCTTTATCTCTCCATGAGATATCAAAATCCTCTCCTTATCTCTCCATAATTCTCCCCTTATCCCTCCATGCCCTTCAAACCAAATGAAGGGGTGAACCAAAGTTCCCTCAAGCTTGTCCATCAAACATGAGGGTGAGTAAAAAGGGATTCTTCCCTCTTCCCACACATACCTAAAATCCATTCCATTCAAGGTTGGATGGGAAAACAAAATACAAGAATTTAAACAACCAAATTCAATCAACACAACACCATTTTACCATTTCAAAACAAGAACCAAATTTGAGGTAAGATCCTACCTCAAGATTAAGAAAGCTGCTCCAAACCAAGCTCCCACAATCCACTTCCTTCTCCTTGTAAGATCCTAAAATAAAAACCAAACGAAATAAAAATGAATCAAATAACCCCCATCTCGTCCATAAGAGGGGTGTTATAGAAATAGAGAAACTCTAAGAACCAAATGGGAGGGTGAAAAGTCTCACCTCCACCAAATCTTCAACCAACCCAATGACCCCCCAATTTTTGCACCCCAAAACTAAAATTAAAAGATTAAAATGAAAGTATCCATGAAATCATGGAGGATCCCCACATCCCAACACCATTCACATACTCAAGAAAATTTCATAAAAGAGGAGGGAGAAAAGGGGTAAATGGGAAAATGGGCTCAATTTTCCTTGGAAAGATCCCACCCACCCCTAGGTATAGGGCCTAGGGGACTCTTTCCAA
>CM031243.1:366024195-366349195 GCA_018340775.1 Taxus wallichiana var. yunnanensis
AGGCTCAAAATTATATTTCTAGAGCATTGTTTTAGTATTGAATGCCTATAATGGAGAACCATCCCCTTGTAAGGAGAGAGATAACAACTTTAATGTCATTTTTATGTAGGGATGTTGATGGAGATAGCCTTAGATACATTTTGGTACTATTATTTCCACCTTTGGGGATTTTTAGCAATTTTGGAGAGAGAAAATAGCCTCGTAGAGAGAGAGAGAGAGAGAGAGAGAGAAATCCCATTTTGGAGAGAGAAGGGCATATACTTGTTTGGTTTTTGTAGGAAGTAGCCATTAGAGACTTCCTAAAGACTAAGATAGAAATATTTGTAGGTCCCGAGCACATTTTGGAGAATTTGATGCAATAAAAATGTCATTTTAATAGGATAAGTTCGCCTTATTTATTCCTATTTTATATTTTTAATAACTTCTTATATGAATTTTAAGTTTTTAAGCCATTTTAATTGTTTACAGGAAATGGAGATAACTTTGAAAAGTACTCAAAACTGATAAACTGGTTAAGTGAGGTATCTAGAATGTTTTTCATGGTTATTTGGAACCTCATAATTCATATTTCATACTGATTTACATCAAATTAAGCCAATTTTATGTTTTTTATAATTAATTATGGGAAATTTGAGAACTAATGAATATGGATGCAAAATTTGTGGAATATAATCATTTACGCATTCCTAATCAATTTCGTGGTTTTTATATGCCAAAATCTAATGTATAACGTGGATTTGATATGAAATCATTGAGTATCCTTAAAAATGAGAAATCTGAATAAGTTTTGTTTAACCATTTTTGGATCTAACCGAAAGGCATTATTCTTTTCAAATCTTTGTAGAAAGAAGTTTTTGAACATTTTAATGCATTTTCCTTTGTTTCGGTCTTTCTACTTTGTGGTTCATCCCGAGTCTGATTTTTGTGTACACTCTTTCTACATGGTTGAAGTAGATATCTTGTAATCATTAATAAATATATCTTTCATTTTTTTTAGTTAATTTCCACTTATTGAGCGCCTAGTGGTGTTTCGCACCTCTTTTTGCTCCACAATAAATTCCTCATACTCTAGCTCCTTCTCATGACTTGATCAAGAGAATGTTAGTTTGAGTGTGAGTATTATTTTTGGATCTGTCTTCACCAACCGAAAAGGGGCCTTTGCAGAACCATTAGTTTATTTTCTATTTTTTTCCCTACCCTCTTCTCTTTGCACTTTTTTACAAATTCATTAGTTTTAGGACTAAAGCTTGCTGATTTTATATTGCTAATTTTTCATGATTGTAGGTGGTACTCATTGTGTGTTATTTTTCACACTCAAAATCATGCACATAATGAATGACTGAACCACTAGCCTCACATGCACCCACACTTAACAATTTGAGGTCATATCCCATCATATTTTCATTGTGTACTCCCACGCATTTCCTCACTACTACGTATAGTGTTTAAAATGTTTAAAATGGGGTCTATTTTTGAATGATCCCCAATAGTATTTTTTTATTTTCGATGTAAATTTTAGTATAATTTTGACACGATGATGGTATAAATATGACATAAATAACATAACATTTGTGTCACTTTGTGTTACCATCATCACTAAAAAAATAAAATCATATGGCCTCATCCACATATTATTTTTATTTTACCATATTATGCATTCACAAAAGACGTAAAAAAATAAGGTAGATGGAAGGAGATAGGGGTGAGTGGGAGGAGAAGAATAGAATAAGTGGCATGGAAGGGCACATGGCCATGTAAAAATTATTGCAGGGTCATTGGGTGACTATGGGAAG
The DNA here is from genome assembly GCA_018340775.1 of Taxus wallichiana var. yunnanensis. Taxonomy (NCBI): domain Eukaryota; kingdom Viridiplantae; phylum Streptophyta; class Pinopsida; order Cupressales; family Taxaceae; genus Taxus; species Taxus wallichiana. The sequence goes on from CM031243.1 coordinate 366,025,989, forward strand.
GGCTAGAAAAATATGGAATGCATGAAACCTCTATACAAATTTGGGAAAACGATTAGAGGAGGTGGGGAACAAGGAATTCATCTGGGTTTAACCAAATCAGTAAATTATTTCTCTCATTCATTTTTACTTCTGAAATCTACATTTTTAGATGGCATTTAGAATTATTGAAAGTAATATTTTCATGCCTAGGGTTTGTAGAGAAATGGACCTAAATCTAGAAAGATATTTTCAGATTTAGAGTCATTCCTTAATGGAAAATCACAAAACAATCCTTAGATAGGGTTATGGAGCTGAAAAAAGAAATATTAGTAAGAAAATAGGGTTGTTACATGTTCCATGCCATTTTCCCTCCTATGGAAAACCTAATTTTTATTTTTCATATGGGTTTAGTAGATTTGACTTTAAAAGGAGACAATTGTGAAATTTTGTTTGTTATTCTACATACCTAAAAAAAATTATTATTTGATCATTTCCATGGAATTTCATAAGTCAAATTGTAGAAATAAGGATGTTTTCCAAGTGTTTGATGAAATGTACAAACACTAAGATCTCTCTGGTTAACCCTAGGATGGATGTTTTGAATGTTTTACTATATTTTAAAATCTTTACAAGAATTATTATGATCATTTAATTTATGTAAAATGGGAGTAGTTTTTAGAAAAATAACTCCAAAAATAAATTTTATGTAACAACCTATGTTAGGACACCAAAAAATTATACGGCGAAAGTCATTACAACCTTTGGTTGAGGCAAGGGGGCTATGGCCAGCCCCCCCTCATAACCCTTTGTAATTAAGCCTTCGGCATTGTGACCGCACATGAGAGTCACTACTTCAAGGTAACATGTTCAGAACTAGCACAAGGACTCCCGCAAAGGCTTGCCAATAAATCTTCTTTCAAAAGCTAAGTTTCAAACCATAATCTGTAGTACTAATTTTTATCAATCTATAGTAGTGATAAAATGCATATTTTTACAAACACATAAGCTCACAAACAGGAAATCCCTTTCCATTTTATGCAATCGATGGCATGGATTTGTTTGGTGGCATGTGAACTGTTTGATAAAATGTTTGTAAGGTTTTTACTTGAGTAAATGTCTGAAATAAATATGGTTTCATTGTCTGAGAGGGCATGTGAACTATTTGAAAAATGTTTGTGGGGTTTTTGCTTTGCTAAATGCCTAAAATAAATAATATGATTTCATTATCTTCCCATAAAATACAAAGTCATTGGTAGAAGGTGTTGTGGGTTGATAGTGTTATGGAACTTGTATATGGGATTACTAGGTTGTAATTTAGTATAAATAAATATGGTTTCATTGTATACCTATAAAATACAGAGTCATTGGTAAAAGGTGTTGTGAGTTGATAATGTTATGGAAATGTATATGCCATTATAAGATAGGGAACATGAACTGTTTGAAAAAAATTGTGGGATTTTTGCATGACAAAATCTTGAAATAAATATGGTTTCATTATATGGGAGGGCATGCAACTATTTGAAAATTATTTTCTTCAAATAAAAAAACTTCAATCTCGAAACTAGTATATATGTAAATTATGGAAATATGTTCTTGGTATGTAAATTATTCTAGTAGTATATTCTATAAAATAAATGTGGTGTCACGATCTATAATGATTTTGAATTATGCATGAAAAATATTTGTTAAAATAGGCCTTAAATCTTGATAAAATGGATCCAAATTTTTAAAATATGTATACCATGGTTTTCAATTAACAAAGCTTCATATTGAGGACAAAAGTTAAGGTGCTCATCTACCTTCACACATTTTTGTTCAGTTGCTCTATAAAACAAATGAAAGAAATGGGATTTTCACTCTTACTTCTACTAAATATCTAAAACTAATATCTCTTTTATATTTCAGTATTGGGTTTTGTGAGTGAAGGTGTTCATTAGTGAGGCTATTAATTTATCTTTTGATTTCCATGGAAACAATACCAAAATATATTTCACTTGACTTTGACAATTTTGATTTGTTATGACCACTTGAAAATTTCAACCATGTGGCTAGCATTGAATGATTGATTTACAAAAACAATATGGCACTATATTCGATATCTAATTACACTTAATTGAATTTGAATTCTATTTTGACAATGTTGGTGAAAATTTCAAATTTTCTTGTTAAATCTATTCATATGGTGTGTGCATGCCCCTTGTTTTGTGATTTACATTGAATATTGAATAATTAGTTTACCACATTGCCCATGTAAAATTGTATGTGAATGTGCTTTGGTGGAGGAGAGTATTTCCATTAATAATTCATATATTAGCAATTTATTTATGTCATAGAAATAGAAAACATAGACTTTTAGGATATCTTTTGGTTGGATGTTTTGAATATTATTTTCAAATTCAAAATGGAGAATGTATAGAGGTCACATATAACCAAGTTGATTGCAATATGGTTTTCTTCTATTTGGTATGAATTTACATTCACATGGGTAATTATTTCTTCTTATAATATTTGCTTATAGCTATTATAGTCCAAAACCTATTTTATCATGGATATATTTAATATTTCTATGTTGTTTTAGATATGAATGACACTTTGCATCCTCTGAATTGTGGACTTCAAGAACTCTGCTAGAAGAATGTTGAAGGTTAACCTATTGTTGTATGATTCCTTAGTGACTATAAATTAAGATAGCACTTGTCTTAAATGTTTAAGGTAAGCACATTATTGTGTGAGGTATTTATGGTTTCAATTATTCCTAATGTGAGCTAGGGATTTCAATTCAATTTTTGTACCGATAGGTAATTACAAAAATCATGTTGCATAATTTTAAAAGGATCTTTGTTATATATACTTTCAAACTGATATTTTTATTACATGGTTTTTCCATATTTAAATCCTTGTTACAAACCTTTATATTTTTGGTTTTTTGATGATATGTATTTGAGATATTTCCCATGCAGATAAATAACTAAAACAACACACCTAAAAGAATAATAAGGCAAAGGAATTTTCAAACAAACCCGAGAGACCACCCAACACTTTATTTGTATTCATGTAAGTTGAATAGCGAAAATTTATCTATTGATTTCTCTACATTGTTTTATTTTTTTAAATGTGTATCTCATTTATGTATATTTTTAGGTCTTGACTCATTTATTTATCACTTTCCCATCTTAAAATAGGATTTAAATCAATATCATATTTTTTGCTAGGAGGGGTTAAGAAGCAAGTTCAAGGAAATAAATCCTAACACAAATTCTATAGTTGAAATAATGTTTATTTTCTTGTTGTCAAGATACTAATTCGGTTGTGGGATGACCCCCATTTCGTTGTGGGATAGATGTTGATGCCTATGATAGCTATGAGAAATTGTCCCTATCTCTATATGGAATGTTTAAATGTTTTCTCAAAGGTATTTTTTTGTTAGTTGATGCTTTTCAAATCCTCCTTTCAATTATATTGAATCTGTAATTTTTTATCATTTGTACTTATGTCATTCTCTTCCTAGGTAATGGATTCTATAATATGGTCACTTCATCACACTGAAATAAATATTGTTAAGACAACTCTAAAATTGCTTCTTGATATGTTGAAGAATTTCCAGATGGGTAATTTTATGTTATTTGGAGATTCAAATATTTTCCAGTATTTCTTGAAACCACAACTGAAAATTTGTTGTTCATCAAGCTGCTTGCTAGAAATATATTCTAAAATGTGTAATAAAGGTTTTTCATTTTGTAAAACTTAATTTTGAACCTGATAAAATTAGTAATAAAGGTTTCCCTACTCTTCCAATGCTTATTTTTCCAAATGTGTTATTATATCAAACTTGCAGGTTTTAAGTTTAAATTGTTTCCTCACTTTGTTTAAATTGTAATTCTTGGGTTTGAGTCAGTTACACCAAACTGACTTTTTAACCATGGAGAAATATTTGTTATTTCAATGACTTTGTAGATTGCGATACAATACACATGTTTAATTTTGTAACCATTTATTTTTATGGTATGATTCTCAAATCCCCTTTCAATTATATTGAATTTTTATTAGGTACTACTTTTGTATTGGTATCCATGTAACTTAGGTGTAGTTACATAAGGAATGGAGTAACTTATGTCAAATTAGGGGGAATTTGGGTAAATTAGGTCAAATTAAGAGAAATTTGGTCATTTTAGGGAAATTATGTCATTAAATTAGGGTGAATTATGTCAAATTATGTGAAATGAGTCAAAATAGGGGAAAACTAGGTCAAATTAGGGAAAGTGTGATGTGTTATGGTGTCATGTTAGGGTGTCACATTAATAGTTTATCATGTTAGGGTGTTGTGTTAGTGTTTCATATTATAGACACTAACATTTGGCAATCTATCCTTTTACATTAATGATCTTGACATTTCACACTTTCAAGTACAAATACACTCTCCTCACTCTTACTTAGCACACCTTTATATCTCTTTGATTATTTATTTATCTTTGCACACCTCTATGTCATCAATTTTTCAATTTTAAATTCATAAAACATGCCTGAAACATTCATACTCTGACCCATAAAGTCAAAACATGTTTTTCCCTCCCGTTCAAACTTCCATTTTGATCGATTACAAATCTACAAGTCGACCCTACTATATGGTTTAGTACCGACATGTCTTAGGATAATTATTTTGATTATATCACCTTATTATGAGAAAATGTATCCCCTCATTGTCAGCCATTTATGACATAATAACCTTTAGAAGAATATATAAGTAAGTAAATCATACCTCATTTAAAAACCTAGCACTTTAAGAACTCCTCATGTAAAAACAAGCACAAAAGTCACTCTAATATCCCTAAAATGTGAAATAAATCATGCACATCCATTATGGAAGTATCCTCCATAGGTCTATTATCTTTCTAGGTATAGGGTCTCCATCCTCATTCTACAAGCATGCAAAGTGGCCTTTCCCAAGTATTTGAGCAAGTGTGAAACTCAAGCAAAGCATTGTCAAAGCATAGTTGTCAAGTTATGATTACACTATGGTAGATATCACATGTTAGGAGAATGATGTGTAGTTTTATCCCTCTTCAAAGTAGTTGTGACATCAATGGTTCATAGGGGTTCCCAAAACTCACTAAATTTGTTTTATAAGAGCTCTTTCTTACACTACAATGGTTATGGTGTTTGAGCAGATTTTATAAAACTATTTTGAAGGTGAGATAAGAAAACCAATACATATGGACACTCATTTCCGGAAATAAAAACACTCAAGAAGTTGCAGAGCCCGCATTCCAAGGAGGTCCAAGATCATACAGAAGTGTCGGGACCATATATATGTTGTTGACTTAGTTGTATAGTTTTGACCAAGTTCAATTCTAGGTGTCAGTTTCTATAACGAGGATTTTTTCAGTCTCAAATCAACTTGTTCCTACATTCAGATCACCCAAATCTTCCAAATCCACATAGAATCAGATAAGTGTAATTCTCCCTTATGTTTTTATAGTTGTAGATCAATAGTCACTTTGAAAAGCATTATTATTATTTGTGTAATTAATGGTGGAAGTTAATTAAATCAAAATATCCATATGTTGCATTATTTCATCTTTTTTATGTATGTTAATTAGAAACAATTTTATAACTTAAAAAGGAATGAAATAGGATTAACAAAAAAGTGAAATCATTTGGTGAACCTGACATTTTCTAATCAAATATTTTACCCCTTACCCTATTTTCTTTAGGATTTCACTTTTTGATCTACTTGGTAGGGTTGGCATGGATCCTACCATTTCCCTTTATGACCATCTTAAGTATGATCCCACCTATCAATCATCCTTTGACAAGGCTTTCTAACATATTATGATAAACACTTGTACTAATATTTCTTATGTGCTCTCATGTATTCTAAAATGTCTCCACTTCCAAGAAGAGCTTGTTTATTTTGATTCTCAAGACATGTCATCTCAATATGTCTTGAATAATGGAAATCCTTCATATATTAAAGTATGCATAAATAAGACATTGGTTAAGCATGTTCTCATTGACAATGGATCGGGGATTAACATTTGTAATATTTCTTTCTTGCATCTTTTAGGAATTCATACTAAAGATTTTTCTCCCTCTACTATTTATATGTGGATTTGATAACATACCTCATCATCCATTAGGTCAAATCATGTTAAATATCACATTGGGCTCACACACTCTTCCTATAGTCTTCCATGTCATGCCTAATGATCTTAGTTATAATTTGTTACTAGGATTCCCATGGATTCATGTTATGCATGTGGTACCTTCTACTCTTCATGGGTGTCTTAAATATTCTCATCAAGGAACCACATACAATATTAATTTTGAATCGACTCCTTTTAAATATTGTGCTAATGCAACTCCTCGAGGCCCTTATGTATGACCTTTCCAACGTTCTCACCAAGAGTATGGAATAGGATATCAATATTTATTACAACATGGGTTTACTTGGAAAAGGGCTTGGACGTTATGGAAAATATATCTCCCAATCTAATATGCTTAAGCCACAAAAAACTAAAGAATGCCTTGATTACTCTTTACATCCCTTGAGCAAACCAAATATGGCACCAATATTTCTTCTTACATCTCAAAAACATTTGTAAGAGGTACTTACTACATATTTTATGTCTAATTTGTAATTATTTTGGTCATATCTTATTGATGATAGTGTCTCCCCACATAACCCCTCATTAGATGAATTTGTTAATGATGAATCCCTTATCGATTACAGGGCTCCTATAAGGATCTTCATCCCTTCTTTCATAAGAATAGATTTCTTCATACATTGTGGTCTCATGCATATTTCGTGAAGAGATTCCCTATGATAATTTGCCCTATTCTTATGACATTATCCCAAATGCAACTTATAATTAAGATAGGTCAACTCTACTTAATGAAGAGACTACATAGTTCAACTTTGGTACTAATGATGACCCTTGTTTAATGTTGTTATTTTCCACCCTTAGTTATATAGAGTGTATTGTAATACAAACATTCCTCAAAGTTTTTCCTTGATATTTTCTCTTGGAGTTACAGTGATATGCTCAGAATTAACACATTAGTCTTTATGTATATTATTGTGTTTCATACTAATGTTAAACTTGTCATACAAAAGATTCAAAAATTACATCCTCGCATGTCCCTTCTAGAAAACAAGGAAATTCAACGGCTTCTCGACACTTGATTTATTCGTGTTGTGGATTATCCATAGTGGGTTTCCAACATAGTGCCTATGGCTAAACCTAATGGATAAATCCATTATTGTATTGATTTTCAAGACATTAATAAGGCTTCTCCAAAAGAAAATTTTTCTCTCCCCCACATTAATTTGATAGTTGACTCTACTGTTGGATATGACATGCTTTCATTCATGTATGTTTTTTTGGGGTATAATCAAATAAAAATTAATCTTGAGGACTAATAAAAGACTTATTTTACTACCCATTGGGGCACCTTCTATTATATCGTTATGCCTTTTCTTTAAAAAACAATTACTTTCATGACTACATTCATAAGATTATTGACGATTATGTTTACAACTTACTTGTCACATATACTACATAAAAAAATAATGATGATGACCTTTTATTTATATTTGAGTGTTTACACCAATACAATATTTGACTAAACCCACACAATTTATTTTGTGGTGTCACTTTTAGTTTTCTTCCCATCTTTAGTTGCATACTCTTTATCAAACACTAAAATATCTTCAAAATAACAAAAACATTCAAATATTTGCAAAAAAATACAAAATCAAGACTTGTTTTTATATAGCATATATTTTTACAATGTACATTATTCATTTTGTTTACAATTTCATTATAGATAGCATTTCTTATTTACACACATGCATTCACATGGTATATTGAACATGATGTAGGACATTCATAGAGTGGTACACAAGTAATAGGCATTGGTCTCCCCTTTTCCCGCATCACTAACCTCTGAGGGCTTGTACTTTTACATACTATCTCCATGTGTTATATTTCCATTATAGTTCATTTATTTCCTCATTACTCTTGTGTTGTCATGCATTTTTCTAGGTCAAATATTCAAACTTTCAAGCATGATAACTAAGCCCAAATGTGAAAATTTGCTCTTGAGTCCTCCCAAACCCCCTTCCAGTTATTTTATATCCTATGTCATGACCATATTTTCCTTGAAGGTACTTAAAATATGATGAATGATAAATTGGGGTGTTTTTAATGGTGTGGCAATATCAAATCTTTCATCCATTAAGTACTTGAAGACTAGTTCTCTTGTAAACCTAAAAAGGACAATTTTGGCCATTTCGAAGCATGTGTGGACTCTCTAGGAAATTTAAAAAGGCCCATAATCATCTAGAGGTGGTATTGAATATCCAAGAGGATGTTTTAAGTGCTTTAGGAATATTTATGTAAGATTTGGAGGTTTAGGGACAAATTGTGCAACAACTGCTTTTTCAGCTATAAGGAGTGTAGAGCTAAATTTGGAACTTGAACTTCACCGAATGATTCCAAGAGATTTGTAAGGATTTAGGAGGAATAAATATTAATTTTAAATCTTATGGAATTTTATGCATGTTTCAATCATCACTTTTTTCCAAGACCTAAGTGTTTCTCAAGGCGGCTCAATCATGCAGATACTCCCTGTTGTCCCGAGAAAAGGGGCCATTTTTTGGAGATGAAATATGATTCGAGTTTGATACCTATCCCATTTTATTTAAATTTCCTTTTATTCAATATCAATATATAATTTCATGTGAAAATACCTTCCTGGACCTCCGGGAATAGTGTGTTAAATTTCTCTCTCGTGGAGGTGTGCTTCTCGTACTTAGTCATTTTTGGAGTGACACATGTCACCTTATGGCTTCATGGCACACTTTTGTGTCCATCTTTCCCATTTTACAAGGGGGTAGAGGGGATATAAAAATTTTCCCCACCTCATCCCTCCTCTTTGGTCCTCCATATGACCCAATTCAACCCAACAGAGTGTTAATCAGGCTAAGTCCATCTCCTTCTCGATGCACCACAAAGTGACACTTGGCATGATCTAGTGAGGGTGAATTTTATTGTTCCTATTTTTCCCATTCATAATGGGATAGAGGGACACAAAAAATTTCCCCATCCTATCCCCTCCTCAGGTTCTCCATGTGACCCAAATCTAGCTCCCAAGTGCGAAAGCATGCCTTTCTCCATCTCTCCATCCTTGCACCTCGCAATGACACTTGGCATGATCTGCTTGAGGAACATTTTCTTGTCCAAATTCACAAGAGGATAAAGGTTATAAAAATAAATTTCCCCATACTCAAGCCATAAAAAACCATAGCTTTAAAGCACAAGCAACTTTCTCACCGTGAACAAAAAGTAATCATTGTTGGTGACTCAAAAACACATAGTAACTTGCTTTCAAGCTTATTTTTCTACACTTTGCCACCTAATATGACATTTTGAAGCCATGAAACCTGAAAAAAAAATCAGAACACAAAAACTATTCTACCAAAATCATTTTAGACAAGCCATAACTATGAAATCTGAGCTTTTCCCCATGACTCATCTTTGAGAAAAATGGATTGCTCTAGGTTTTCAACTGATTGCTCTCCTCCCAAGCTCCATGATCACTAAAGATTAAATTATCCATTAATGGATGCCATCACATAACATCATACCTGAAACCCTCCATCCCAAAATTTTCCTTTTTTATTTTCAAGAATTATAGCTAGCAGAACACGACGAAAATCAAAGCGTGGGATCTCGATGTAGAGCCGAATCCAAAAATGATGTTTTCATTACAAACAAACACTAGTAAGTGCACATTATAAAAATATAAAGTTTTTATTTCTGACTTACTAAAATAACAACCCTCTCGAAAATTACAAGCTTCGATCTCTCAAAGACATATGGAAATGTTTGCAAAATGGCAAACAGGGTAAAATAGACAATTTTTCCAAAATAGGAGTTCGGAAAAAAACAACCTTCTAAAAATATAAACTTCCTAAAAATGGTAAATAATAATCAATGGAGGTTAATTGAGTATGTTATATGCTTTATAAGATCAAACTTGAGAAAAAATGTAAAAAATCCAAAAATAATAGCTCATGGTCCCACCTGCCAAAATAGAAAAGGTTCAGTTTTTGGTGTAGAAAGTTACAATTGGATTCATCTTCACTCATGTCACTAATTTTTTACATCCTCACATGGTTGTAAAGATGTATTGTTGATCAAATAACAAAACACGCCCTTCATGAGGATCCCGAAGCATCATTCGACCATTATTGTGTCAAGAACAAAGCAGAGCATATCAAGGCGTAGCATGTGAAATCCAAGAACATTGTGTAGTTGCAAACAAGTTGAAGAATATCAAGAACTTCTTTCAAATTTAACTCATTAAGAGTATGTTGGTGTATATGACTAGACTTGTCATTATTCACATCTTGCCCACCTAGTTGGTTAGTCATCTCACTTAGTGAGAATAGGTCATAGTTGAATAGGTCATAGGGTTGTGTACACGTGTCATACACAACAACACTCCTATATGTACCCATTCATTCTGATTTATGAGCATGTTAGACACTTCATTGTCTTTTCTGTACTTGATTTTCCTTGTGATTCGTGCTCTTTCTAATTACAAAGCGTTCTCATCTCCATTAGAAGTGCAACCCATCTTCGATGTGCATGAGGTTCCAACATTGATCCTCATGGAACAATCTACAATTGTAATCGATTGCGGATGTTCGATATACATGTAATCTCTTGAACTGGTTGCTAAATACTTCATTTTTGGATTTATCATTTTTTCGTGCAAGTTATTTTGATTACTATTTGGAATCTTGTAACAGGTTTGAAAAATCTGGTTTTTGGAAGTTTGTGTGGTTTTTCAGTGTTGCATGTGCAGGTTTCAGGGGTTTTGCAGCCAGATTTAGCTAGTTACAGCCAAATTTGGAGGCATTGCTAAATTTAGAGGTAGGGTCTTCTGGTTTTAATCAGTTTATTGAAAAGCAAGTGAATTTATTTTTAAGATCTCAGTTTTTTTCTCGTTTGGAAACGAAAATTTATTTTAAAAACAAAAAAATTTGAGTCAGGTTCATTGCTTTGTGCATTGTTTGACGGGATGATCTGTGCAACCTGCGGGTTTAACAACATACCATTTGGGTTCCTTATTTACTTCTCTACTATGTCTACGCATTTTACAGCCATAGCCATGCCATGCCTGTACATTTCTATTGTCGTGCCTTGAGATATCAGCCATAGTTTTTCGTGCCTTGATCTGGATTTGTTTGATTATTTTTTTCATTGCTATTACGGATCCTAGACTGTTTTATCTCTGAAACCTCAATCTGTTTGTCATTCGATGTCTCTCTGTTTGTACATGCGTTTGATTTGCTTTGTCTCTTCCTTGCACTTACTTCTAGTCTTCCCTGATCATGTCGTGTTGCCCCTGCGCTGCGTAAGCTTCTTTTGCTAGTTGCTTTTTATATCTATGTCGGTTTTAATATAGGATGGGTTTGTTAAAAATTTATGTGGTTGGTAGTTAAGGGATCCGCTGGGTCTTTTTGTCTGTTGAACGGATTGCCTAGTTTCCCGGTCTCCCACTTGCCAAGCCTTATCCTGTGCCAAGTGGTTTCCGGTTTCTAATGTTTTAAACCCCCAAATATCAAATTTTTTAAGCCTTATTCCACTAAAAAAATTTACAAATTTTAATTAATCTGATTTTTTTAATAGAACAAGTTGACTCTATCTTTCATTGTATTTTTTATTACATCATCGCCTACATTTTCTTCTCTTTCTCCCAGGAACGAATCAAAACTTTTCTTGATATTATTGATCCAACCTTACACTTACACCAAACTTGGTTTCTGTTTGTATTATAGGAGCTTGAATGTGCTTTTAATAGTATTTTGAAAATGCCCTTTGTATCTGATGGTTCCAAAACCACCTTGAGATCAAAGGCTAGTTATATATAAATTTGAACCATTGACGTGAGGTGCATTCTGTGGCAATTCCCTGAAGCTGGATGGTATTTGCAGTGAATGGCAGCTATGTTTATGTGATTTCCTTCGTTCGGCATTGTTCTGTAAACATAGCAGATCAGATCAGATCCTTTTTATAATACCATTTGTGTGGATATTGGTTATAATCTTATACAGTTTTCTCCCTATTGTCTTGGTGTTGGAATGTTAGAGCGGGTTATACAATATATTTTTCAAGTAACAAAATGATTCCTATGTATTGCAAGATATAGGTGGTAATGTTAAAAGTCTAAAAATTATATGGTGATGTCCTAGCTTACACATTTGATTCCTCATTTTTGGGCTAAAATTGCATTTTGTTTTCTGAAGAAAGACTCTCTCTCTCCCTTTCCCATTTTTTTGTGAGAATTAAACATCTAATTATTTAGGCAACTGTAGTGGTAAGACCGGCAATGGGGTTTTAATGTATTTATTTAGTTAGTGATCTGGATTTCAGAAGCAATCCGTGGAACGATTCACAAAATTGAAGAACTAAATATCCTATGAATCTGATCAGAAGCCAAATTATGTTGATGAAAATAAAAAATAACCACTGAAAAGTATAACATGGATTCACACACGCATAGAAAGTGAAATCGGAATTAAGAAGTAAAATCAGAATTGCATTAATCTGAAACTTTTGTTATTTCTGAAGGTATATAATCTTTTCCTTGTTAACCGTGCACTGTTGTTCAAGGTGGAAGGTTGATATGTATATATATATATATGTTTTTTAATTAATGAACGCATTCCGAGCACAACAGTCTTCTGGACCAGATCGCGAGCTTTCAAATGCATTTAAACACGTCCAAATTTGCTGTAAAATTGAAAACAGTGTGGCCATTTTCCCCTTCTCACGTTGAATTGTATTAATATTTAAAAGTAAATTTGTTATGCCACGACACGAGAATTTTTATTTATTTATGCGATTAAATACTTCAATTTGTGTTCTTTCTAATGACCAAATTATGATGCAAAATCGCAGAAATAAAAGGGTTTTAAATTATATTTAATTGTATAAAAATGTTCACCGTGCATTCATTGCTTATCAACATTTACAACTTATTTTAAAGCGATTTTGATCTTGGTGGGGATTTGATGAATTATTTGTCAACTTTTAAACAAGGACATTGGCAACGAAGTTGAAATATTATAGATTTAATTGTTATATTAACGCGGTATATTTTGATATGGTGGAAAAAGGCTCCGAGTTTGTAGGTGCAAAATTATGTGTTTTATATCACAATTACAAGTTATTAGTCCTACCATGAGATACTAATGTTTTCGCATGTTGCTATTAATTTGTTTTGGTGTGCAGTTCAATATACATATGCTAATGTTTTGGTAAATATTTACTTTAACTATTGGTAGCGGTAGGTAAATGTTCGAATTCCCTCGTCGATGATTGGTTGATTCCTGTTCCCTCATTGCCCGATTTCCCTCCACCGTCTGCCGCAGATATGACCGGGTTTAATAAAGTTTTCTTTGCCTCTTTTATTTTGACATGTAGCTAAGGTATTTTCTGTGACTCTTTCCCTACTGGTCGTTGCAGTGGTGGCTGCTATTGTGCTCTGAGATTCACACCTGGCCTCCTGCATGCAACAACCTGTATACATGGCAGTGTCGAAGAGAAGCAGGTTTTTTTATCTGTATCGGACGTTTGTTGCGGGAGCTTGCAGATCTGGAGATATCATTTTTATTTTGTTTTGAATCTGTCCACAAAGGCGGCTACGACTGTGGAAGAAGTGAGTACGCTGAGGCACGCTTCCCTTCTTGTTTTCTTTTCATTTCCTGTTTTCATGGTTGTGTTCAATTGCTGGTAGGTTTTTGCCGTTGTATGGATCTCTGACCCCCATCGATTATTGAGTGCCCCCAGCCCTGCAACTTCTGGGTCTTCTACGTTTTGATCCCTTAACCAGATTTAATTGCATACAAAGACAAATCCCCTAATTTTGTATGAAAGCTATTTGCTCAAAGAATGCCAAAGAGACTGAGCAGACAAGATGTTTTTTAACCCAAAGTACCCGATTTCAGGTCTTCAATATCTAAGATTCTCGAGTCAATTTGTTTTAAAATTGTCGCTTCTGTCTTCTTTTTCTGTTTCAGTCAGAGAATGCTTGAAATTTCCAATAGCCGCTTGTGAGAAGTAGTTTAAACACCAGCACTGTGTATATACTCTTAGATGTGCAAATACAAATGATACTCTATGTACATATGAACAAATGTGGAACCGTAGACAAGACACGCGAACTGTTCGACAGAATGCCTGAAAAAAATGTGGTTTCGTGGACAGTCATGATTGCAGAATATGCCCAAAATGGATTTGTTGAAAATATGTTATTATTACTTAGAAACATTCATGCAATTGCAATTGGCAGATGTAAAGCCAAATTCCACAACCTTTGTCAGCATCCTCCCTGCCTGTGCCAAAATGGGAGCTTTGGAACAGGGTATGGACATCCATCAAAGCATAATGGATAGAGGAATTTTGACTGATGTAGTTGCAACTGCCTAGTAGACATGTATGCACAATGTGGAAGCATAGACGAGGCACATGAACAAGAATCAAAATATGTATGAGACTTACTTTAGGCGTGCAAGATGAAAGATTGCAAGGAAACAGTGACAGCAACTGAAGTTAAATTATTAGCACATGATGAATCAAAGGCAACCTCATCTACTTGACAATAAGAAGTCTAGATGTCAGTATGTAGTTAGGATCATATCCAGATTTATGGCAGGACCAAAGATGGTGCATTGGTTGGTACAAAATATTTTCTTTGAGGCGTTCTATCAAACAGTTCATGGGCTTTTTATGCATATCCTGCAATCATGGAACTCCTTGAGATCACATCTCTTCGAGGCATTCTATCAAACAGTTCACGTGCATTTTCAACAAATTCATATTGTGCATATTCTGCAAACATGGTATTCCATGAGCCCACATTTCTTTGAGGCATTTTATCAAACAGTTCACGTGCCTTGTCTATGCTTCCACATTTTGCATACATGTCTACCAGGCAGTTGTAACTACATCAGTCAAAATTCCTCTATCCATTATGCTTTGATGGATGTCCATATCCTGTTCCAAAGCTCCCATTTTGGCACAGGCAGGGAGGATGCTGACAAAGGTTGTGGAATTTGGCTTTACATCTGCCAATTGCAATTGCATGAATGTTTCTAAGTAATTATAACACATTTTCAATAAATTCATATTGTGCATATCCTAGAACATGGTATTCCATGAGCCCACATTCCTTTGAGGCATTTTGAGCATACATGCATACCTATATCCTTACCCTCCACTGTCTCCTGGCTGATAATTTTTTAATTTAATATTTTTTCCTCTTATTAAATTAAAAAAATATCATTTATCTGATAATGACAATTAATAGTTATCTTCAAATAAACTTAAACACACATATAAAATTCCACAAAAATTAACAATCTAAGCCTATCATGACAAAAAAGGAAAAAAATAATAGAAAAGCTTTATAAGAAACTTCCATGCTATTTCTGTTCAGTATAAGTTTATAACCTCCTCTTCTCCTTTAAAAACACAAGTTGGCAATATCAGTAGTATAAAAGAATTCAAAGTTCTTCAATTCATAATGATCAGAGAATCCTTAGATACAAAGAGGGAAATAACAATGTTCAATAATTCCATAATTCAAATGTGCCCACAGTGTAGGATTTATACCCTCTGTTGTCTTCTTTGTTGAGTATTTCTAGCAAATTGTTAGAATAAAACAAACAAACCAGAGCCATTTGCGGTATCCTATTTTTCATCAGGTTGAAAACCTGTTTGTTGCATATGGTGAAATACCATGACTGCCTTGTAAGGATAACCATGTCTTCTGTATACTGTAATAATTGTATTCCATGAGAAACTGTCTTCTTCTTTTACTTGCTCAAACTCTTTACTGGCATCTATCAAAACTTTGTACTTGACATACATTTAAATCTATTTTTTACGAAAAGTTGTGTCTAGCAACTTTGCCATTTAAAAGCCATTCTAACTTCAATTTGCATAATTTCAATCTTAGAAGCCTTGTCAAATGGATCACAAAAGCTTTGCTATAAGCCCAATCTGACTGTTTTGTTTTGGAACAAACCCTCAGTGTGACAGTTTCTGTACACATAAATACAAGTTTTTGTCATTGTTGTGGTGTTGTTTTCCGCCTCTCACGATCAAGCTTACCGATGTGATGGATGAGAACAATACCAAATATTGACTTACTTGTATTGCGAGGAAGTAGTGACATTTTTAAATTTTGTTGTACTCTTGACAGCATAATGAAGACTGTAGTATGGATATTTTGTCTGTTCCTGCATTTCAGAGATAGCTTGTTGTTCTCTGCATACTTGTAGCATTTTTTCTATAATGCATGAAGGTCTGCAATAATTGAAGATATATACATCTTCAGAGGAGTTGTGTGTAATAAGCAGAATGTGCATTTACAGCCATCAAAGCATAATGCTTTGTTAGATGTAGTTGCAAGTACCATAGTAGACATCTATACAAAATGTGGAAGCATATCTGATGCACATGAACTGTTTGAAACAATACTTGAAAAACATGTGGTATCAGAGACTGCCTAATGGTTTGTTACACGTAGTTGCAAATGCTATAGTAGGCATCTATACAAAATGTGAAAGCATATCTAATGCACATGGACGTCAGGCATTTGATCAAAAAGTTCACATGCCTTGTCTATGCTTCCACATTTTGCATACAGTAAGAGCAATGTGCAAGTTACTGAATATAAACAACAGAAATCAAATCCATTGTTCCACAGGTGGAATTTCAGAGATATTGAATGCTAATTAGCCAAAGCAGAAAATCAAACAGATTCTAAAAGAACATTTCCATAGCAAACAAGAAACCCTATTTCATGCAAGAAGCCACATGTCTTGAGGATCCGACAACAGGGCGAGCTGGACAAAAAACAGCTGCAGCAGATGGCAAAGTCTGAAAGGAGAATAAAACTTTAATGAAATTGGACATATCTGTGCAGAAGGAAGAAACGACCTCGGCAATGGAGGATTAATACTGCATCAATCACCGGTGACCCAAACAAAACATTTGATGATGTTTATCAAAAATTGCAACAAATATATGAACAAATATTAGCGCCAACTGAAAATATTGAAGTAACTAAACATGCTATCAGGGACTGCCTAATGGTTTGTTACATGTAGTTGCAAATGCTGTGGTAGACACCTATACAAAAAGTGGAAGCATACCTGATGCACATGGACGTCGAGCATTTTATCAAACAGTTCACATGCCTTGTCTATGCTTCCACATTTTGCATACATGTCTACCAGGCTGGGTAATTTTTTTGGAATGCTTTGGCTTTCTCTAAGGTCATACTCCATGTATTACATAGACTATAGTTTGCCTGGGAATTTTGACTGATGAAGATAGGAGATTAAGGATATTCCCTTTCCATTCATACTCTGCTGTGCCACATGGCTGCCAACTTTCCCCTGCTAATATGTGCAAGGTTCAAAATCATTGTCTTCTATACCTATTTTATAGGAATTTTGACTGATGAAGATAGGAGATTAAGGATATTCCCTTTCCATTCATACACTGTTGTGCCACATGGCTGCCAACTTTGCCCTGCTAATATGTGCAAGGTTCAAAATCATTGTCTTCTATACCTATTTTATATGTCTGGTATCAACAAGCGTTGTTTAACTACAAGCTACTGTCTAATAATATAGAACAGATGTCATTCTCTATCATCCACTAAACTGTCATTCATGTTTTGTTTATTTCTTATCTCCCATGTTTATGCAAAAGACACTGAAATTATCTCTTTCTTGAACTAGTTTTTGAATCTATTTTGATCTTATTAGTAGGCGCACCAGACCGTTTAATTCTTTTGCATTCTGTTGTGACATTGTCTAGATTGGGAAAATGGACCAGACTCTTCCCCTACTCATACCATAAATCAAAGGAGCCGCACAATCTGGTCTGATATGCTTATTTGTGCATATCACTTAAGCTGTTTATGGAATAACTATTTTAACTCTTTGCATTTATTGCAAGGAGCAATAGTGGATGACATTAGAAAAAGCTTCCCTCCAGATCTAAGAAATGCTTCATGTATGTCAGAGATGGCAGGAGAGATTTCTGTCCTTCGTTGAAGTTGGGCCTTGCGATCATGTCCTTCCAAGACAAGGGTTGGTCTAGATAAATGTTTGAACTTCTACATAGACAAACCTTCCATTTCTGTTGCTCTGAACAATACATGTTTGTTTTCAGGTACCCACTGTGTAACCTTCTTCGGGACAGCTCCAATCTTGTTAAAGCTCCTGTGCATGATTGGAGCAATGCTAAAGATGTGGAAGATTGCCTTGGCAGGCTGCTTAAGCCTTCAGGAAGCAAGAGTTTCCTCTCTTTGAATAAGTGTAAAGACATACAATTTGTTTGATTCAGAGTGTCAAATAGCTCCATGGTTAGAAATTTCAATAATCTTGCAGCATCCTTGAAATGCAAAATTTCATTAAGAAAATCCACATGTTATAGTGAAACGACAAACTTTGTTATTCTTCATTCACATAAATCCAAGATAATAATATGCCACTATTACTTTAAAATGCTCACATTGTCACTTTGATTCCATTTTTTGGGTTCAGATTAGAAAAGGAAAATAAAAAATATCGGCCTTTTCCTTGAAGGCAGTACAATTTGTTTTTAACTTCGAATGCCTTCACCTTCTAATGATGGTATCGGAAAATTAACGCATTTGACACAGCCGGTGTTAGGTATAATTTGGTTATTTACCAAATGCTTGCCAATGCAACAAAACCTATCTTTTAACATCATTCATATTAGCTTACCCATAGTGGACGAAGTTTATAGAGTTTGTTCTTCTTCGTTGTATTCTCCGTTTTGTTCGGAGCTTTTTTATAAACAAATTGTAATACGAGAATAAACAAGATATCTGATGCAGGGGAAAAAGACTTCTACATCTGCTGAGAAGTTGGCCTCTGCATCTGGTGTGGCCGCTACTTTCTGAGAAGGCGTGTCAAATAATGTCAAAATAATTGCCACCCAGGTGCGTATTCAAAATATGAGATTCATCTAATTCTCTGTTGGATCAAAAGAAAAGGCTGGCTTTCATTTGCAAATCTTATTTTTTTGAATTCGGCTTGTCTGAATTCACATAAAAGGAAACTGGAGTAAACGTCTAATGTTCTTTAAATATTTCTGTCCTTCTAAAAATTGAAAAGTATCTTTGGTACTAGGTGCTCGGAATCTTTTAGCTTACTGCCAAGGTCTCCATTACATCAAATTTACTGTGGATTCAAATCATGCCTCCTCCCTTGATCAGCCTTTGTAATTGGCATGAATTAAAACTGTCACTCGGCATGAATTTAAGTCTTTTTAACAGCATTATGTGCAAGATTTACAAATCAATTTCTAATTACTTCTCCAACATGGGCAGGCTAGAATTTGAACCAAGGAACCATCACAATTTGTTGCAGGTATGATTGCTTATGTTGTTTACATTGTCCTATGCAAGATCACATCTATGTTTTCTTTGGTCTGTTCCAAGGCCTTTCCATTATTAGATATATCTTAATTTTGGTGCTGCAAATATAATTGCTCTCTGGTCATATAAGAAATATCTTGGCGTCTTTTTAAATATGGTATTGAAGTATATGAATAAGGATATGGTTATGTTACATTTAAATATAATCAGGAGGGGGTGGATACAACAATCAGATCCCCCTCTAAGAACCTGAGTTTCCTTCAAATAATGCCAATCAAAATCTGGTCTTGCCTATCAATCTACACACTTAATTCTACCTGAGATATATACTCGCATGGTGGCTAATTCACTCTACCCATGCTACATACTTTCATGGAGGCCAATCCACTCATATGATACAAGGATTGCTGCATCTTGATCTCACAAACACTATATGGAATAGAATAGTATACTTTTGTTTGCAAGATATATGGTACAGGGTAAAACAGGATTTATACAGTTTCTGCAACTTATAGGTCATTTACATTATATCCATCTCCTACAGGACATATGATATGTGATAACTATGACTGCTTACTTTGTGTAAGTTTGACATTGTTCAATGGAATCATAGAGGTACAGATCCTGCATTTACTTGAGTGATTTATAGGCATTCTTCTTGAACAGAACTGAAATACTGACCTGGGCTGGAAATTTTCCAGTTGGCAATAGGAGATTGTGCAAAGCTGTCACTTCTGGGTGAATCTGCATTGTTATCAAAAATAGATACAGGAGAAGCTTTATGATGCAGGTGGATATCATCGTGGAACTGCTGACCCATAACGTAGCACAACTCCAAAGCTGGCAGAGTACTAGAAAGCTCTGGCATTTCGTCATAGTTCAAACCAAATCCTAAGTCCAGGAAGCCTTTTAGTTCATCCAAGTCCACGTTTGTCAAGCTTTTAGCTCTAGCAGTCGGGAGCACAGGAGAATTAATCCTAGTCTCTTTCTCTCCACCCTTCTCAAGCCTGTCTTCTCTAGCCCTGAAGAGGCTTCTTTTGGCTTTGGTCCTCGATGCTACATGATATGTCTTTTCCACACTGATGTCTCCATAGTGCATATCTATTGGCTGACTAGGAGAAAGTGGAGCTTACAAACTGCAGGTTGCAAGACATCATGTGCGCGATAATAACTAAGTGTTGCTTAGTGACTGAGTTCTGATCCTCGCCAACTACCTCAAATGAAAATAAAATATCTTTTCAGTACAGCAGATTGTTGTCTCCAACATTATGTGTCCCGAGTTTTGTAAAGTGATGAAATAGTAAACTGATTTGTAAGTTTCAGCTATAAATACATCAAATGAATTTTACTAAAAGTCGTTACCTTACTAAACTACTGTTCATTAGCAGATCTTTGAAAAGCTAATCTCTGGAATGTACCTGGGAGAGATTGTGAGAAGAATATTGCTCAGAATAGCCGAAGAAGCTGCTTTATTTGGACAGTGTATACCATCCAAACTTGCAATTCCTTTTCAATTAAGGTATTCTATGCTACTCTTTATTTTGTAACAGGATCTAACTCTATGGATGGTTGTTCATTTATAAGTGTTCATATTTTATACGAATAATCTTCAAAGTACTCTACAGTCTAGTTTTTCATATTCATTAAAAAAGGCAAAAAAGAACTTTATTCATCAACAAAATCTCTCACATGCGAAATCTCCAATCTTAGTTTCATGTATGCGACTACAAGAAAACATATGATTACTATTTTATGTTGCCTCAATGCATTTGATTCCATATTACAGTTTCTGATGTGTTACTGTCAGCCCTTAATTTCCTGCAGCCCTCATTTCTTATGCAATTGCAGAATAATAGAGATGTTAGATGCTATTCTTACACAGAGATTAACCCTATAACATAAGATAGAGTAGTTGTAAATTTATCTCCAATCTTTTCAAACAGGCCCTTGTACTCCATCTAATATAAACAGTTATTGTGGATGATACTAGAGGTGGCCGACATTGCAGCAGACATTGCTCAAGGTTAATTGTTTTTAGAAATAGTCTTAGTCTGTTTAAGCTTTACCCAAGGAATATATGCATATATGTTCGACGCCTTCTAACATTAGTTATTGTCTATATGTATGGCAGTCATTGCATCTGCTTTTGCACTGAACATGTTGTTCCATATACCTCTATGGGGTGGGGTTCTTCTAACAGGCCTCAGCACACTCTTGCTTCTTGGACTGCACCGATATAGCGTACTCATTTTTGACCTATTAATTACATTAATTGCCTGCTAATTACATTCGTGTATTCGGATTTTCTTGTTATTGAAATCTAAAAAATGTAGACTTTATCTATGAATTCTAGATCCGAAAACTGGAAATGGTTGTGGCGCTTCTAGTGTTTGTAATGTTTGCCCGCTTTTTGGGAAAGATGGGAATGTTTGTTCTTCAGCTAAGCAGAAATGGAGCAACTGGTCTTGCCATATCACTTCTTCGGGCACTTATTATGCTGTAAGTTCTAACTACATTTGAACAACTTTGCATGTTTTCCTTGCACTAAGTTTTGTGTAAAGAAGGAAACACTTTGTCTTACTTCAAAAAAATACTCCAATAACTACATGTTTCTTTGTGACAAATACAACATGTCTCCCTTATATTGTGCAGCATGTTCTAGGACAATGGGCTATCTGGTTGGCAAAATGTCCCATCAAAATACCCTCCGGCAGATACATCTGGCGAGTCGTAGCATATGGGATTCAAACATGAAGCTCTCGGACTCTTTTGCCAAATACACTGTGAGGTCCAGCGAAACCATCTCAAAAGCTAAATTAAATAAGATGTATCTATATATAACAGCCCCATTACACTGTTTATTAACTGCCAAATGCTCCATGATGCAGTCAGACTCTTTGGCAGAATTTGCACTAATTTGAATTGCCATTTGCTTTAATTTGAATTGCCATTTGCTTTGATCCCCCTCTTAAAGTTTACAAGCAGCAAATCTTACGTTTTCAAGGTGCATTCATCTTTGCCTCATCTATGCTTTATGTAAAGAAATTTAGAGACATCAGTTCTTATTTTTAATTTAATATGCAATGGACATGCAGTTACTTCAACCACCTGAGGAAGTGATCTATCGTGGGCTGTTTCGAACCATGCATTTCCATACATTCACATTAGAAACAGATTGTGATGACAGTAACTCTAAACGTTCATCCGTCCTAGTCTTACATTTTGAAAAGCAAAAATGAATCACTTCTGTATCTTGGCTTATCACGTTAGTAGTCTTTTTATACCAGCTGAAAGTGCAAAGTGCGATTAATACGTTTTGCCTGTGCTGCACCTCCTGTTAAGAATAAATGGAATGGCTCATTAGGAGCTAATAACTTTTGTGCTAATATCCTTTACTATAATTTGTTGTTCTTCATTTAACTATTGTTGCAAAGCAAAGTACTGGTCAGTATCCATTAAGAAAGGAATTTTGCTTATGTTGAAGCTATTGTTTGGTTGGGTATACATTGTTTTTTTTTGTGGCATATTGAAGATCCGGCCCAATGTCATATTGTTCAAAGTGTTTAGGACCATCAGGGTCATTTACACTTTCATAGTCGAATGTCAAGTTGGGTTTGATTTCAATGTTGTAAGCAGCGGTATCTATGTTTCCCCATTGAGTATCTGCTTGTGCTATGAATTGGTTTTCATTTTCAGTTACTAAAGTTTGGTAGGCAGTAAATGTTGAGCACCATGTGTCGAAATTATGTTTCAATGAGTCTTCTGGTTCACGAAATGGCATAAACAACATCATTTTTTCTCTGTAATAGTTTTCTGCATCGACATGTTTATTGTATCTTACATAACGTATGATTTTAGCTTTTTTACGGCGTTTCATGCTTCCTGTTGTTTTTGTATAGTATGCAGCGAATTCTGCTAGGCAAATGTTTTCTAATGATGTAGGCCTTGCATTGTATTTGTCACTAATTGAAGCACATAAAACGTTTTCAGAATTGTCATGCTCTTTAGCAATCAACTTAGGAGGTTTTAAAATGAATGTTCTACTTGTAATTGGAGATGTGTTTATGAAAATAGTTTTTCTAGATCCATAATGCAACGGCAGTGAAAGCACAATGTGCACTGCTTGACGTGTGGACATTTGTTGGTAATTAAGTAAACTACTTCCTAGACGCAGCGTATGAATTGCATTTCACTTTCATTATTCTTTGTTGCGTCTTCTCGTATTTTCTGAAAAGCAGTCGTTAATTTTCGGTCTAATTTAGTCATGTACGATGTACAGTAAGTTGCAGCTGAATAAGCATCTAAAATGAATTGTGTATCTATATTTGCATACCATATATGTGGTACTTTTCTGGAAAATGCATTTGTCCACATATCATGTGGATGTCTCTTTAAGATTATGGCAGGCGAATGAGAAGAGATTGTAATAGTGTAAGATATGTTTCCCTACTTAAGTTATGATCTTCAAGAAACGCAGTAAATGTTATGCAGTGGCTATATTTTTTTGTTTGTAGACTTTGGAAAAATTGTTTTGCTATGTTTTTTGTTATGTCATCTGTATTTTCTAAAGGTTCTAGTATTGTGGTCTTATCCATGGGTGGTGATGGGAAATTAAATCTGCAATGCGAGTTTGCGTGTTTTGTACATGTTTCCGTATGGTAGTGGGTTTGCATTTTTGCCAAATTCGTGTCAAGTAGTGCTGAATTTGTAGAGATGTATTTGTCTATAAATGTTTGTATTTCTTCATTTGCACTTTTGCCATAAACAGGAGCATCCTTCACCCATAGCATAAAATGCACATGTTCGTTTCCACGGTTTTGAAATTCTGTTACAAAGAAGAAGTCTAAGACTTTTCCAAATAGCGTATCGTTAGTCAGCATCAATTTTTTGAATGCATTTATCCTGTGGTTAAAGTAACGGCTACAGATTACTGGGTTTTTCCTTATAGTTGCATCGATGTTATCATCGTCAATGTTTTCGCTATGTCTTTTGTTTTTAGCAGATAGAGCACATAGTGCATTGCATAGTGAGGGCCATAAGTGATCAGCACTTGTTAGGGTAACAAAAAAATTTGGTGCACCTAGTTGTCTTATCATTGCAAATATGTTCTTCCTAGTTTTTGCTAAATAATCAGGTGAAGTCGGATGGTTTTTAAGCTTGTAAATCCTATTGACGATTTAAGGATGTTGGCCACCCCTGATTTGTTTTTTAGGTCTTTGGCATATATTTTTTCCCTTGTAATTGCCCTTTGCGTATGCATATCCATGCACAACTTGAAACTTGTTGCAAGATAACTTTAATTGCTTTGAAGAAAAGATTGGTAGTGTGAGTTGCAAAATCATTTCTACAGTGCAGTAGTTCCCATTTTGCTATTTTTTGGTAATGGAATCTTTTTGTAATATCATTGTCACGATGCATTCCATAGTATAAAGTAGGAAAACTCATTTCTTCACAAAATGTGTCCTCAAAAAGACCTAAGGGTTTGAATCCTTCTGATGGTGCAATTGCAAGAACATTTTCCTGGAGGTCTTTTATCGAATGAGCATTTTCATAAGCATGTACAACTGTTTCTGTGATGGGTTCAGCCTCGATGTCATTAGGATTGTAATCTATTTCTTCGATATTTACAATGTTGTTTACTACATCTGCAATTTGTGTTTCAAAGTTACTTTGCCAGTTATTGTTAATAACTACATGATTGTCAATATACAAGGGACATTTACATAGTTCCATTAATGCATGCATGACGTAGTTAGGCCTAACATTTCCTCTTAGATATGCACTTTTATACTCCAACTTTCTTTTTATCTGAATTGCAATTGTTTCGGTTTCATTTTTTTTTGGCAATGCCTCTTGTGCCCGGTTGAAATCGACAGGCACATTAATAAGCGTTCCAATAAGACCGAACTGTGGCCTTTTGTATCCAAGTTGCCTTATTTGTGCAAATGGCATTCGTAAAGCAACAAGTCTTTCTTCTAAAAGGCTTAATCTATGGACTGAAGATATTTTTGCATTTCTTCTTATGTTGAAAGGCGCTGCAAATTTAGGAAGCAATTGATGTTGAATGGCATTATTGCATTGCTTACATATCTTGTCCCCTAATGTAAGTTTTTTTATTGATATGTCACTAGATATAGATGAAAAAGCATTGATAGTATTGTTGGTAATCATGGTTATGTCTTTTTTGAAATGGAAGCATTCGCAAAGAGCACAGGCATGTGTTGGCGTATCTTCTATAGCACGGAGGTATGTTGTAATTGTTTTATCTGTTTGTTTTGTTGTTGCATTGCATGTTCCTGACCTTTCGTTTTTCCTTATGTGGGCTTTTAAATGGTGCAATTTTATAGTAGCACCTGTATTTGCATTTGCAGTAGGAAATGGCAAAGTTGTATGTTGACTACACCTGGGTGAGTCATTTTCATCTGTTGCAGGAAAGTGCATTTGTTTGGTCATTGCATTTTCTATTTTGTCTTCTTGTTGAGTTACTTGGTCCTTTCCTTTTGTTTTTCTTATTTGGGATTTTAAATGGTGAAATCTTGTATTGGCGCGTACATTTGCCTTTGCAGTGGCGGATAGTAATGTTGAATGTTGCTTAAACTTGGTTGACTCACTTTCATTGTTTCTTGTCGATTGCATTGCATTGGTCATTGTGTTTTCTATTGTTCTGTGCATTGTGGTTTCTGTTGTTCTATGCAAATGACTTAATGGCTCATAATGAATATGGCATGTATCTGTTTCATATGTTATGACATTAAAGGTTCTTTTTGGTTGGAGACAAAATTCATATACATGAACAATTTTTTTAGTTGTTGCTGACCATTTTTGGATTTTTGCTTGGAGAATATGGGAAAGCCATAACAAACATAAATCGCTACTTTCAATACCGCTTGTTTGGTATGGTAGTCCAACTAAAGAAAGATATATTTGGCAGTCAAAAACTTGATTTTCTAATGGCTGCCCAAAGTCTGGTCTGCATAGCTGTAAGCATTTAATTGCATATGTATCTTTTCCTAAAATTGCATTAGTCAAAGATTGTGCCATATACCGGCGAAGAGCTATTGCATTAAAATTTTCTATTGTCAGTAGACTAATTGCAGTAAACATGCTCTCGCCACAGTCATTACTAAATACATGTGTTTTTAAAAGGCCGGAGTTTGCTATTGCAGGAGCAATGGCATTCCAAATAGGAGTTAGATCATTACAAGTATGTGATAACTTTGTATGGGTATCTACAATTTGCCGTGGGATTATTATGGTACAGAACAACGGCTCATAGTGGCCACAAGTTGGGTTTCTATCGTGAAATAATATTGAATATGGTGGTGTTAATGATTCTTTGTTAAAGTGAAGGTATTTTCTTTTGTGAGTGACTGACCATATGCAAATTGAAATGTTTAGCCATTTAGACAACCAATGGATACAAAATGTATCACCCCATAATCCTATTTCAATGCCATCTCTATTTGCATTTGCAGAAAGCCGCATTCTACGCAAGTAAGTGTCTTTTTCATATATTCTATGCAAATCGAAAAGCATATCAACATGCAATTCATTTTCATATGATGATATTGCTGTTGGGTCCCTATTGGTTAAGCATGATCTAAAATAGTCTATGGTACCCATACGCAATTCAAGTGACGTATACTGAAAATGCAGCAATACTTGAATTGTGTCGAAAAGACAATCACCTGCGTTGTAATTGAATGATGTACTTTGAAACAAATGATCGTATTGCAATGCACTTTCAATGTCAACAAATGATGGCATATTTTGTGGCATATATGTTTCAGCATTGATTACTTCCTTTTCATCTGTACCTTTTTTTGTAGGGAGTTCTGTTACTATATTGGAAATCGAAGTGGGTTCGCAAGTTGTTTCATATTTCTTAACATGTTTTCCTAAATTGTTGTGGCTTTGTTTTCACTTGCGCAATTTGTTTTTAAGCATATGCAAATTTTGAAACCTTATTTCTATATGATTCGCAATTTTACCCATTTTTGTAACGAGTTATGTAACCTTAAATTGAACAGCTACAGTAGGAAACGTAATCTTTTATAAAATTCAAATGTACATGAATTGTATCAGACTACATCAAATTGAGAAGATATTGTAGATGGTGTTACATACCTTCACAGATGTAACCGTAAAAGTAATGTGAGTTTCTTACAGTTTTGTTGGGCTGTTATGAGAATTTGATACCTGTGTCCAAAAAGAACAGAGCATTTGTAGGAACAATGCCCTCAAATTAGTAATCATGTAAATTCAGGAAGATATACAGACACAGTTTCAAGTTCTAAAAACCTTTTGCCTATCCTCTAAACAATTATTATGATGACAAAATGAAAACAATTACGTCAAATCTAAGAAAGGAAATTTTCTTAAGATGCCCTAGAAGGAGGAGCCAATATAAGAATTAAAGCTACAAACATCTCTGACAGAGGCTAATGCATGTCTTTACTAAGCATTATAATCACACTTCTGACAAAACATTTGTTGCGATAATCCATACATGGTTGTATGGTTTTATACATTATAAGATGTCATGATAATAAGTTGAAAGTTTTACTTAGAAAAGCTTGAGGTAGGAAATAAAGGAAGCAAATGAGATATAAAAAAATTCTGTTTGGGATATTTCTAGCTCTGTTAATCTATTGCTATTACAAGATGTGTAGAAATTGTACTGAAAGTTGGAATCCATTACGGATTGTAGAGCACTCTCTGATGAATACCGGTGTTGGAATTTATATGGTGAAGTAAAACAATTCCGAGGAAACAACAATGTACAAATAATGTAACTAAGTAAACACATTACTAGAAAGCTCGGCATTTCGTCATAGTTCAAACCAAATCCTAAGTCCAGGCAGCCTTTTAGTTCATCCAAGTCCACGTTTGTCAAGCTTTTAGCTCTAGCAGAGTCAGGCCTGGGAGAATTAATCCTAGCCTCTTCACCACATGAATCTTGAGCTGTTTTAGAGGAATAAGAATCACTGTAGTTGTTATTATCAGAAAAACCACCCAATTCCTCTGATAAAACTTGATCTCTCTTTCTCTCCCACGCCTTCTCAAGCCTGTCTTCTCTAGCCCTGAAGAGGCTTCTTTTGGCTTTGGTCCTCGATGCTACATGATATGTCTTTTCCACACTGATGTCTCCATAGTGCATATCTATTGGCTGACTAGGAGAAAGTGGAGCTTACAAACTGCAGGTTGCAAGACATCATGTGCGCGATAATAACTAAGTGTTGCTTAGTGACTGAGTTCTGATCTCTGCCAACTACCTCAAATGAAAATAAAATATCTTTTGATACAATGATTGTTGTCTCCAACATTATGTGTCCCGGAGTTTTGTAAAGTGATGAAATAGTAAATGATTTGTAAGTTTCAGCTATAAATACATCAAATGAATTTTACTAAAAGTCGTTACCTTACTAAACTACTGTTCATTAGCAGATCTTTGAAAAGCTAATCTCTGGAATGTACCTGGGAGAGATTGTGAGAAGAATATTACTCGAGAATAGCCGAAGAAGGCTGCTTTATTTGGGCGACAAGGTGTATACCATCCAAACTTGCAATTCCTTTTCAATTAAGGTATTCTATGCTACTCTTTATTTTGTAACAGGATCTAACTCTATGGATGGTTGTTCATTTATAAGTGTTCATATTTTATACGAATAATCTTCAAAGTACTCTACATGATCTAGTTTTCATATTCATTAAAAAAAGGCAAAAGAACTTTATTCATCAACAAAATCTCTCACATGCGCAAATCTCCAATCTTAGTTTCATGTACGACTACAAGAAAACATATGATTACTATTTTATGTTGCCTCAATGCATTTGATTCCATATTACAGATTTACGATGTATTCTTTATGTCACCCTTAATTTCCTACAGGTCCTCATTTCTTATGCAATTGCAGAATAATAGAGATGTTAGATGCTATTCTTACACAGAGATTAACCCTATAACATAAGATAGAGTAGTTGTAAATTTATCTCCAATCTTTTCAAACAGGCCCTTGTACTCCATCTAATATAAACAAGTTATTGTGGGTGCTTTCTGGAGGTGGCCGACATTACGGCAGAGACATTGCTCAAGGTTAATTGTTTTTAGAAATAGTCTTAGTCTGCTTTAAGCTTTACCCAAGGAATATATGCATATATGTTCGATGCCTTCTAACATTAGTTATTGTCTATATGTATGGTAGTCATTGCATCTCTTTTACACTTTGAACATGTTGTTCCATATACCTCTATGGGGTGGGGTTCTTCTAACAGCCTCGCAAGACACTCTTGCTTCTTAATTTGCACCGATATAGCGTACTCATTTTTGACCTATTAATTACATTAATTGTGCTGCTAATTACATTCATGTATTCGGATTTTCATGTTATTGAAATCTAAAAATGTAGACTTTATCTATGAATTCTATATCCAAAACTGGAAATGGTTGTGGCACTTCTAGTGTTTGTAATGTTTGGGAAAGATGGGAATGTTTGTTCTTCACTAAGCGAAATGGAGCAACCGGTCTTGCCATATCACTTCTTCTAGCACTTATTATGCTTTGTAAGTTCTAACTACATTTGAACAAATTTGCATGTTTTCCTTGCACTAAGTTTTGTGTAAAGAAGGAAACACTTTGTCTTACTTCAAAAAAATACTCCAATAACTACATGTTTCTTTGTGACAAATACAACATGTCTCCCTTATATTGTGCAGCATGTTCTAGGACAATGGGCTATCTGGTTGGCAAAATGTCCCATCAAAATACCCTCCGGCGTACAAAGGCAGTCGTAGCATATGGGATTCAAACATGAAGCTCTCAGACTCTTTTGCCAAATACACTCTGCAGGTTTGAAGCGAAACCATCTCAAAAGCTAAATTAAATAAGATGTATCTATATATAACAGCCCCATTACACTGTTTATTAACTGCCAAACGCTCCATGATGCAGTCAGACTCTTTGGCAGAATTTGCACTAATTTGAATTGCCATTTGCTTTAATTTGAATTTCCATTTTCTTTGATCCCCCTCTTAAAGTTACAAGTAGCAAATCTTACGTTTTCAAGGTGCATTCATCTTTGCCTCATCTATGCTTTATGTAAAGAAATTTAGAGACATCAGTTCTTATTTTTAATTTAATATGCAATGGACATGCAGTTACTTCAACCCCCTGAGGAAGTGATCTATCGTGGGCTGTTTCGAACCATGCATTTCCATACATTCACATTAGAAACAGACTGTGATGACAGTAACTCTAAACGTTCATCCGTCCTAGTCTTACATTTTGAAAAGCAAAAATGAATCTGCTTACTGTACTGGCTTATCACGTTAGTAGTCTTTTTATACCAGCTGAAAGTGCAAAGTGCATAAATGTTCCCTTTCAAACAAGATGATTGTTTCCTTCTCAAGCTCAATGCTATACTGCATCATGATAATTGCCACTTGTAAATATTCTTTTATCAATGCTCTACTTTATGTAAGTATCTGATTACATGACAAATTTCTCTCAAGTTTTGCTACTAAAAACTACTCAAACTTGTCGGGCTATTTTCTTCTTTTCTGCATCAAACAGATTTCAGAATTTATGCTTTTCAAACTGTGATTTCTAAATTATACATGTCAATTAACTCTTTAACAGCCAAGACGATAGATTCAATATAACTTCTAATTCATTGCCTCCCCGCATTCGCAATACGCCTTCATGGCAGGTACTCCTACTTGCCAGCAGCGACCCCTTGTTTCAATTCTTCTCGTTGTCATATTCTCGCTTATTATCTCATCTTTGTATCTTCGCTTATTGCAATCTACAGTTTCAATTTAAAGGCGGGAACTTATGGCTGATCAGCTCTTGTTTATTATAAAGTACGTGACTTTTTAAATTAAAGTGCTTTTTAACATATAAGGGGAGTTTATATTATATGTTAGTTTTTAAGTTAGTTAGATTTAGATCTAATTAATTTTTTAAAAGTGATTTTCTTTAATAATTAGGTTTTAAGTAAAATTTTAAAATCTAATTGTTTTTTTTTTTATTAAAGGGATTTAATTTTTTAATTTAGGTATCTACATTAATTGAAAAATTTAAGCTCTTTTAATCTTAAATTAGTTGACTAAAATTAGTCATATTTAATGTTTATAATCATTTTTAAGTACTTTTTCACTTTAAAATTAGCTAAATAGGACATTTCAAAAGGGCAATTTTTAACTATTATTGTCAATTTTTTTCCTACTAATCACGTTGTAGAGTGTGCAACACCATTCCTAACCATTTTTGCCTTTTGGGAGCTTTTTCGACATCTTAGAGGTCTCTGGGATTCCTCTTGAGCCCATTTTGTGTATCAGTAACCACCCTTTTTATTGTTTGTAGACTACCGAGCACATCCGCCACGGTCTTGCAATAAGGGGTTTTCGCCGCAATGTGAGACATTTTTCTCACAACAGGACTTGATTTCACCCCTTGTTTTTAGCTTGTTGTGTTTGTTTACGGTGTCGATTCTTTGCATTCCATGAAACTTGATTATGGTCTCCTCTCTTGCCCATTATTACGTTGATTACAAGGTGAGTGACCAACGGTTTCACGATGCACACTTGCACCAGATTGTATCCAATGCACTAAACTAGAAGTTTCAAAGCAAAGGTTATAATATTGTCTTGGGTGGTTGTGTTGCTTGTTTTTCTTTTCTGCATTCCTTCTTTCTCTCTCTACACTATGGATGCACTTTCAATTCCTTTTCTTACGTTGTTCAACTTCTTCGAATGGATATAGAAAATGGTAATGAAACTAAGGGGTAAATGATTATTTCACATCACCATGGAGTTGAGACTGAACCTAACGATGATCTTGAAAAATCTAAGTGGTTGAACCGAAGTGATGAAGCCTTAGGTCTACTTTGTATGTCAATTTATCCTGATTTTCTCTTCCACATTGAGTCATCCGAAACACCTAATTTTGCGTGGAAAATGTTAGATGATATGTTTGGACAACAAGATGACATGAGAGCGCATGAGTTGGAAAATGAACTACTAGGATTAAATCCTAGTGACTTTGAAAACCTACATGAATTCTTCTCAAGTTCATCCACACTAGATTATTTTTAAAGGAATGTAAAGTGGAGAAGAAAGATTCCCAATTTATCTTATCAATTCTTTCTAAGTTAGGTCATGAATACTCTGTCTTTTTGTTAAATTTTCACGCTACTAAAGTTGCTCTAGGTAGTGCTTGAATATGCCCTCCTTTGACAGTTTTTCATCCCAACTCATTCGAGAACAAGACAAACTCATTCAAATGGGGTCTCTCAATTCCAAATCACTTTCCCTTGTAGCAAGTACTGGTAAGGGAAAGAATATTGAAAATTAAAAAGAAAAAAAAAAAAAAAAGGATCAACCTAATAAGGAAACCAAGACCAACCAAGCCAAACCCAAATCTAACACAAACACTTCGACTTCTGAGCCTAAAGTGAAGAAATAAAAGTGTAAGTGTTCCTATTGCAAGAAGACTGGTCATGAAGAGCATCAATGTATGAGAAAACAAATTGATCACCTTACTCATTTACTTGAGAAAAATCATATAGGTGTTCCCGAGTCTATCAAATAAAATTCTTTGAAAGTTGATTCTTCCACTGCAAGAGAGTCTAAATTTGATAAGAAGAAAGGAAAGGCCCTTATAGCTCGAGTTGTTCCTTCATTGACATGGATTATAAATTACGATGCCTCTCACCATATGGATATTTCTTCGTGCATGTTGATTTCTCTAACATCGAACCTTGTGGTATGTCCCAAATCACGTTGGGTGATGACACGAAAGTGTCGTTTTCTGGTAGTGGATCAGTAGAGATGGATGGGGGAAAATTTTTAAAAGTGTTGAGTGTTTATGATCTCTCTACTAATCTCCTATTGATTTGCCAAATCACTCACCTTGGTGAAGTAATGTTAGTGGAATTTGGTCCCAACTCGGTGATTATTTGTGAGCTTCACAATGACACTATAGAGGCTGAGGGAAAGGTGGATCACCATTCACGGTTGTATACCTTTTCACACTTTACTTCGATTTTCCACCCACTTCCTTTCTCACTCATGCAGATGAGATTAATAACCTATGACATGAGTGTTTCGGGCATCTAAATTTTTGTTTCCTTGAATAATTGAGCCAAAACAAAATGGTCAATGGGTTACCCCATGTCATATTTTCTAAGGGTCTTTGTTAGGGTTATGCCCTTGGGAAACACCTTGAAAAGAGTTTTGACAAAGGAAAATCTTGGCGTGCTACTCATCTTTTGTATTTTGTTCATAGTGAAATCTCTGGCCCGTTTATATCTCCTTCATTTACTAGAGATATTTATATACTTACCTTCATTGATGACTATTCATGATATACTTGGGTATATTTTCTTAAGCTTAAGTCTTAAGTCTTCGAATATTTTCAGGATTTAAGGCTGTTGCTGAGAAATAGGTGGAACAGTCTATCAAGGTTCTTCAAACTGAAAATGGAGGCGAGTATGTGAGCAATAGGTTCAAGGATTTCTGTACTTTTGAACGGATTTATCTTTACAAAGTACACTTACTTACATCCCTTCATAAAATGGAGTGCGGAAAGAAATAACCAAATGCTTAAGGAGATGGCTACGTGTATGGTTCACTTGAAGTCCCTTCCTCCAAGTATTGGGCCAAGTAGTGAATTGTGTTTGTTACATTTAGAATCATGTTCCACACAAGGAATTAAGAGGGATGACACCCTTTGAAGCCCGGGTTAGGATCTGCAAGCCTCGATGTTGAGAACTTTCAAGTCTTTGGATTCCAAGGCTATGGCTCGATTCCCAAGAAGAAACGTAAGTCTTTGGAACCACAATCCAAACCTTGTATATTTTTCGGGTATCTTGATGGTGTGAAGGGATATTGATTTTTGAATCCTAATACTCATGAGCTTTATATTGAGAGAAGTGTGAAATTCAATGTGTCTTCTTTGACTTCTACTTATCTACCTTCTGAGGCTCTTATACTTTCTGATTTTGAATCCAACTCTTCAAATGATGATGTTGT
Source organism: Taxus wallichiana var. yunnanensis (assembly GCA_018340775.1). NCBI lineage: Eukaryota > Viridiplantae > Streptophyta > Pinopsida > Cupressales > Taxaceae > Taxus > Taxus wallichiana. Next base: position 366,060,501 of record CM031243.1, read on the forward strand.
TGAGCATACCCTCCTCCTCTTGATCCTCCTTCCTCCCGACCCTCATGCTTTGGATTCTTCTAATTCTGATGGTAGTGTTGAGTGGAACCTTGTTCCTTCTCACTCGAGTGAAGAATCTTCCGACTCTGAGCCTAACCCTCCCAGTCCTCGTTGGGCTAGGAAAACTTTGCAAAGTGTTGGAGAGTGGATGGGAGATCCTTCAAACAAGATGTGGACTCACTTAGAGTTTATTGAACCTCACTTCTTTTTCACCTCCACTTTTGACCCTCAGTCTTTCCAGATGCTTATGGTATTCCTTAGTGGGATTCTTCCATAGATGAGGAGTATTCCTCACTCATGAAGAATGATACTTGGGATCTCACCCCTCTTCCAAAGGAAGAAAAATTGTTCGATGTAATTGGGTGTTCCGAACAAAGTATGGAGCAGATGGAGATGTCAAAAATTTGAAGGGTGACTAGTAGTTAAGGTTTTCTCTTAGGTATTTGGGGTTTAATCACATGAAAAATATTTTCTCCAGTTGTGAAGATAAATTCTATTTGACTGACCCTCACCATCATGCTTGCAACTAGATGGGAAGTCCATCAAATGGATGTCAATCAAGAGTGCCTTCCTTCATTGGGATCTAGAGGAAGAGATATACATGGAACAACCTCAAGTTGTTTCCATGATCCTCTCCTCATTTCTAAGTTAAAGAATTCTCTTTATGGTCTTAAACAATCCCCTCAGGCTTGGTTTGCCAAGATGGACTCATTTTTACTTACATCAAGATTCACTTGATGTAACACCGGCCCAAATTTTTACATTCTGTGGCAAGATGACTCCATACTCATCCTTTTTTTTTATTTCGATGACTTTTTGATCACATGAAGCTCTTCCTATATCATCGATTCTGTGAAGATTTCCTTATCCAACAATTTTTCCATGATTGGCTTAAGATTGCTTTATTACTTTCTTGGGATTCGATTTCACAATCTGACTAGGGTATTGTGATTTTTCAGCCTAATTATTCTCTTGATTTGCTTACTCAGTTTAATATGTCCAATTGTAAGCCTTCTCCTACTCCTTTCCTTTTGGGGTTAAGTTGGTTTTTAATTTCTCTACTCCCTTGGTTGATGGTACCCTCTATCAACAATTGGTGGGGAGATTGATTTACCTTACTCACACACATACGGATCTATCATATGTCATTGGGATTATGTCTAGATTCATGTAGGAGCCACATGAGTTGTATTGGAAAGCAGCTAAGTAGATCCTTCATTACGTTTGTGGCACTTACACTGATGGCATTCACTATCTTGGAGGAGTGGATATTGAATTGGTTGGGTTTACTGATTTTGATTGGGCCAATGATTTGGATCATTGGAAATCTACCTCAGGCTACATTTTTCTCTTGGTTTGGGTCTTGTTAGTTGGTCTAGTAAGCAGAACACAATTATGATATCTTCTACAGAGGCAGAGTACAAAGGAGTAGTTAACGCTACCACAAAATTTTTTTGGTTACATGGTATCTTGACAAAGTTTGGTATTCACTATCGATGGCCTACTATCATCTATTGCGACAACATGAGCACCATCTCAATTTTTGAAATCCAGTTCAACATCAGAGGATGAAGCACATCGAGATACATATGTATTTCATTCGGGAGTTGATCCATGATGACATCATCAATTTACAGTATTGTCAGACATATGATATGGTTGCAGACATTTTTACCAAACCCTTCACTGAGGTGAAGTATCTTCACTTACGGTCTCTTCTTTGGGTGAGGTCTTATGCATCATCCCATCTTCTTGGGATTTCTAGTTCTCTTCTCTTCTTCTAGAAAGATTATAGTTTATACATGAGTACCTTATTAGGCCTTTAGTTTTCAGACTCATTTGATGCATCTTTCTTAGGTTGTTTAGGGATTCTTTTGTCTCTTGTAAGTGGATGTTTTCCTTAGGATTTTTCCTCCATTACTTGATATCCTTATTGTACATGGGTACCTCATCAAGCCTATTTTTCAGACCCATTCTTCTCTTCTTCTTCTTCCAAGAAGATGTTGTTTATACATGGGTACCTTATCAGGATTAGTAGTCGGGCCCCATTGACATGTATTTTTTAGTTGTCTATGAGATTTCTCTTTTAGTTCTGACTTTCCATGACCTCTACCTCAGCTTTGATGAAGGGGTTGGTGTATATGACTAGACTTTTCATCATTTGACATCTTGTCCACCTAGTTGGTTAGTCATATCACTTAGTGAGAATAGGTCATAGGTTCATAGTTGAATAGGTCATATGGTTGTGTACACGTGTCATGCATAGGAGTTACACAACACTCCTATATGTACCCCTTCATTCTAATTTATGAGCATGTTAGACACTTCGTGTCTTTTTTCTATACTTTATTTTCCTTGTGATTCGTGCTCTTTCTAATTATGAAGTGTTCTTTTAAGCTAGGAAAAATACATTACTAAAAGAAGTAAAATACCAATAATCATACCTCCTCCTTTGTTTCGTCAGTAAAAACCTCGAAATGGGCTAGAAACTTGGATTGAGCCCTAAATTGTGTGATATGTAGTTTCTTTTCTTAAAGACGGAGAGCAAGGCCTTCTTGCAAAAATGATCCTCTTACTTTACACCAAATGGGAAAAATGATTATGAGGCTATTTGGGCATTAGGATGAGGTAGAGGATGTTCTTTGCTCAAAGGATGCAATAACTTAGATAGGGCATTCAAGCTTATTCTCTGTGTCTTTAGAGGGGAGGGGTAAGGTTATATTTATAGCATGGGGGAGTGATTAACTTAGAGTAATTTAAGTAATCATGGTTTGAAAATGTGGGCAAGATTAGGTGAGTGGGGACCACGAAGAATGGGTGAGGATTTGATTTTGGATTTTTAATTCATAAGTAGAGGATTTTAGGTGAGTGGGGACCACGAAGAGTGGGTGAGGATTTGAATTTGAATTTTTAATTCAATAGTAGAAAAACATGGAGAATAATGACATGTGGTGAGGATTGGGTTATTTTTTAGATTTTGAAATGGATAATTAATCAAATTATATTTGATTAATTCGAAGTGTATTTTGTGGGAAATGAGGAAGGGGAATTAATTGATTTAGGACATATGTGAAATTAGGGTGTCTACATTTTCCCCTCTTTGGAAGGGTACTATGAAAGTAGTGTCCTTTCAAAGAAAGTAGACGGATGGGGGAAGAATTCAATCTACTTTTCTTAAGCAAAAGGTAGAGTGAATGTTTGTTCGGGAGGATAGAAAGTGGTGAGTAACGGATGTCATAAAAAGATCCTTTTAATTATAAAACAAGACAAAAATGTCATGAGAAGATATTATTATGGATAGATGTGGTGATGCCCCCTCAAGAGAAATGACGAGAATGGAATATACTACAGAACTCCTCGAAAAGAAGATAAACGAATTCTATAGATAAGAGGACGATAATGGAGTGGAAGAGACTGGAATGACCATCACTACAAGCATAAAAGGCCGAGAATTTTTGTCATATGTTGTAGTTTGCGTAATCCTTTGGGGGCGCAGGAATCTACGACGATGCAAATGGAGAAAGGATTCAATCGGCCTTAAATTCTAGGTGTGAGGGTGTGTGGGAGAGAGAAAGGGAACGGATAGGATTGGGGGTTGATTATGAGAAGAGTAACGGGAGATAGGGGAGGGGAAAAAAGGAATGAAAGAGGTAGAAATAAGAGAGAGGGATGATAGGGAAGAAGGGAATGATGAAGGACAAACAAGGAGAAAAATAGGAAAATGACAGAGTAGAGGGTGAAGGGATGAAATAGAGAGATGTGCCAAATGAAGGAAGCAATAGAGATAATAAATAGGAATGCATGAAAGTGAAAGAAATAATAGAGCTGAGAAAAGAATAAAACCCACGAGGGGAAGGATAAATAAGAAGGATAAGACGAGGTGGGAGTATGGGGTGAAATCGACGAAAATTGAAAGAGGACGAAAGAATAAGTAGAACGGAGAAAAAAAGAAACTATGAGGGGTGAGGAAAGTGTGAAAAAGAGTAAAGAAAAGAAGAGAAATAGATACATAATGAATAAAAAGGTAGGGGTGGTAGAGAAAAGGAGAAATGGTCAAAAGAAACGCAACTGAAAATTAGGGGAGAGGAAAGGAAGATATAGCGAATAAAGGGATAAGATTGAAGGAACCGTGTCATTATCGAGGAAGACCAAGGCAAAGAATATGGAGACTCAGACCATATGGAGATGCATGTGGGGTGGTGGTATGATAAAAAAGACAGGATAATGCTTTGAAGAGCCAGAAGTTATCAATGGGGAAGTAAGAGGAAACGTGATGGAAAAAGGGGAAGAAGACAGTGCAAGGGAAGGAAAAATAAGATGAGGGGTGGGAGAGAGAAGAGGATAACAAAGAAAATGATGTAAAGGAAGGGAATATAGAAAGGGGGTAATAAGTGGAAAGGGAACATGTATAAGGAATGTTGAGAGAAGAAAGAGGGGAGGAATGACATCGATTGGAAAAGATGTGGAGATGCATGAAATAAGGATACTTAGGATGACAAGAAAATAGACAAAGGATGTGGAAACTCGATGTATGATGAAGACAAAAAGATATTGAAGAGGGCAAAGGGAAGATGGAGAGATGGATAAGAAGCAACAAGAAAGGGTGGGATTGGGGGAAAGAATAGGAGAGAAAAGAGAATGGGGGATAGAAGAGGCAATGCCAATGAGGGGATGTTAGGGAAAGTCCACTAACAATGAGTGGTGAGGAAGGGTGAGAGAAAAAATGAAGAAAAGGAGAAAGGTAACGAGGATTGGAAAGGGTAATGCCAACAAAGGGACGTTAGGGAAATCCCCTTACAATGAGTGGTGGGCTTAGAGGAGGGAAGGAATGAAGGGAAACTCTAGAAGGTCCAAGGGAGTGAATGAGGTCGTGTAGAATGAGGATTGATGATTTTTAGGGAAAGCCCACTTACAATTATTAGCATAGGAATAGAAGATGATGATGAAAGAATGATAGAGGAATGTTAACAATAATGGTGAACACGTGTGTGGGTAGAAATGTGGGGGGATTTGAGAAGATGAAGTGGAAAGAGTAAAGAAAATGGGAGGGATGAGTTGGGACTAGGTGAAAGCGAGGAGAGGATGCGGGTGATGAGGATGAATGAGGTGAGGATGAAGAAATAAGACATGAAAATAATGGGAAGAAATGGTATGAAGGATGATGGATCAAGAAGGGGAAAATGGGGGAAAAGAACATGAGATTGTAGGCGGAAGAGATGAGACGTATGTCAGAAGAGGAGAGGTGGAGAAAGGATAATGGTAGGAGGAAAAAGTGGTTAGTAGGAGAATCCAGGATGGAAGAAGCGATCAACAAAGTGAACAAAGAATGAGGCGAGGAGTCAAAATGAGGAATTGAGCATAGGAGAGGACCACAAACGACACAAGATAGTCATGTGATGGAAGTGGTTAAGTAAGATTTCCAAGCAAGCGAAAAACTAGAGATGACAAGTGGGAAGCGAGAAGTGGTGTTTGTGAGAATGGAAAAGGAGGTGAAAGGATATGATAATGGGGAATGCTTTGAGAAAAAGTGAAGGATGAAGGGTGTGTAGTGATGGGGAAGGCAAGAAGATAGATCATCCTTAAGAGGGACTCTTAAGTGAGATCGCCATGTCGAGTGAGTGGTTAAGTAGGATTGCAAGCAAGGAGGATGGTGGTAGTGGTAAAAAGATGTGATGATGGGGAATGAAGAGGAAAGATGGATGGTAAGAATGTAGAGTGATGGGAAAGTGTAAGATGACATGTCATACTTAAGAGAATCTCTTAAGTAATATCGTCATGTTGCCAGAGAGGTTTCGTAAGATCACCTAACCAACAAGGATGATATGCAAGGAGAAAGACAAAATTATATTGGGTATAGGGGTGGAATGGTAGGTTAAAGAAGATGATCATGATGAGAGGCGGGAGAAATAAGATAGGGGAAATATGATGGGATGGGGGAAGGCCATAGGGTAGATCATCCTTAAGAGGAAGTCTTAAGTAAGATTTCCATGCCGGAATGGTTAAAAGATCATCAAGTAAAGAAGAAGAAGAATGATGATAGAGTTGGTGGGAATAGGGTATGACAAAATGGACTGAAGGGGAACCCTCAAGTGAATTTTCCATACTATGAGAGCATGTAAGTAGGATGACCAGGCATAAGACGGATTTGGGGAAGGATGAGAAAAGAGTGAGTGAGGTATGCCTGAGTAGAATAGGATACGAGATGAGGTGATAACAAGAAAGAAAGGAAACAAAGGAGTGTAACATGAATGGATGAAGGAATATATGTAGTGAAGGGCAGAGAGTGTGAGGGGAATCCTTAATTGGGATGCCCACATGGTGAGAGTAATGATGCAAGAATGAGAAGTAGAAGAGGTGGAATGGGAAGATGTGTGCGGTGGTGAGTGTTGTTTGATGAGAGGGGAGGTGGTGAAGAAGCTTCTACAGTGGGAAGATCTTAGGGAGAGGGTAAACCTCCACCAGGATCCCATATAGAAGGGTTTATTAAGTAAGATTGTCAAGCGGGAAGCGTAAGATTGAAAGGAAAGAATACAAATGGGTGAGAGGGGACAGGAATCATGTGAGAAGGGTAATATGAGGATAAGTGGCAGAGAAGTAAAAATGAGGAGCAAGGATGAATGGATCAAATACATGGTGAGCATGGTGGGGGAGGAGGAGCTTTTGATAGTGAATGCTACTTGAGAAAGATCGTCAAGTAGGATTCGCAAACTACAATGGTGATCAAGTAGGATTCCCAAACTAGGGAATGTATTAGTATGGGTGAATGGATGGGGTGAAAAGTAAGATGTTGATCATGCAGGAAGATACTCACGTGACGAAAAGCATCTTAATTTTAATATAGCACATAACATGCATCGTGATATAAAAGATCAAGGATGACTAGACTGTAATATGCGTGATAGCATAGATAGGGGCCATCAAAAAGGTTTGATGCCCTAGTATGATATGCAAGTGGAAGAGAGCATAGATAGAGGCCATCAAGAAAGTATGATGCCCTAGTATGATATGCAATCAGATAACATAAGAATATTAGAGAGAACACCAAGATACATAAAATCAAGATGCCCCTATAATATATCAAGATACAAGAAAGATATTAATAATTTATAACTAATAATGCAACACAAAAACCAATAAACATGTCCCTAACGTGTTCCACAATGAGGATTGATCGGATGTGCCCCAAGTAGGGGTATGAGGAACATAGTAAAGTATTGGGTCATTGTCCTCAAACAAGGAAACAATGAGAGCCGGATTTTCTCCAAGCGAGGATTCATGCGAGGAGAAGTGTTTTGAATTTGGTAGTCATAAAGTGATTGGATCATCCATTGGGGATAATAGTTCAAAGGTTGAATTGTGTTGGTATTTTTAGAGTTTTTGCGATTTTTGGAGTTTAATATTTTTATTTTTGTTTATTATATATATATTTTCTAATGTTTTTGGATTTTTTTTTTCTAATGTTTTTGATTTTTTATGATTTTTCAAATGTTTTTAATTTTTTGATTTTTTATTTTTTTTTTAGACAATTTTCAAATGTTTTTTCAGTTTTTTTGATGAGTGTTTCTAATTTTTTTTTTTTGGATTTTGGACATTTGTTTCTAATGTTTTTGGGTTTTTGACAATTTTCAAATGTTTTTGAGATTTTTGGATTTTTACACTATTTTTGGATTTTTGACGATTTTCACACTATTTGTGGATTTTTACACTGTTATTGGCAATTTATGGACCAGAGTGCAAACTTATTTTTGAGAGGTGATAAACCAGATATTATCTATATGTACCATGTTCCATGTGGTAACTTATGCTCGAATAACACAAATTATCTTTCCATTGGTAGGATATGGTGGTGATGATATGATGAAAAGAAGTCTAGCTCCATTCTTGACTCCACACAACTAGTAAGATGCATGGGCTCATCACCGAGAATCAAGAAGGACGTAGGAGGTAGATAATGAATATAGAGACAAATGCTAACAACAATCCCTTTGGGAAATTGTGACTCCATTCTTCATAATGGTACTAAACCAATTTCAAAAATGGCTTTCACTTTATGAGTCACGTGCTAGACTTAGACAGTTATGTGGCATGTTGATTGGTAAGATATGAGGTGAAGGGATAATTCTCTCTTCACTTAGGCATCTAAATTACTCCTTTGGGGATTCTATAATTTGTAAGCACTGTAAGATTTTATATTTTTCTTTTGAAATGACTCCCTATGTCTTGCCCCATGCTACTAGTGAGAAGCAAGGGCTCATCACCGAAGGAAAACATAGGCGAGTGAATTCCCTTTTTGTTTTTTTTTTTTTTGTTTTTTTTTTTTTTTTGAATGTTTTGCAATATTTTTATGCTTTTATGAGAACGACCCTTTACGCTTTGCCCCATGCCACTTGTAAGAGGCAAGGGTTTATCATCAAAGACAAGACGTAGATGAGTAAGGGCACCTTCCTCCATTCCCAGTCTCACACTACCAGGAAGAAGTGTGGGCTCAACACCAAAGACTATGAAGGACGAAAGATGTGATGATGAATTATTCATAAGTTATTGAATTGATGGATTTTTACAATAGTGCTTTGTATTTGGGAAGGAACGTCTACCCCCAATCTCAACCCCACATGACTAGTAGGATGCGAGGGTTCAACATCGAATACTTGAGATGGATGACCAAACGAACTAGGTAAAGAAGTTTAGAGCTTTGTTATGAAAGAGAGAATGTCTTTGAAGGGAATATATTACCATCAGTAAGCTTCTAGGTATGACCATAGGTGAAAGCGACTAAAAATGGGAGATATTATAAGAAGTATGATACTCACAAACTTAATAGGATTTATATTAGCACATGTCTCATGATGATAAATATGAAGATGTGATTTTGATAATGAAAATATCTACCAATGGAAATGAATAAATTTATTCGGAGATAAGCAAGATAGAAGGAACAATGTACACTCTGTTGTTTCCCAAATAGAAAATGCTTTCAAGAATAGAATTTCTTTGAATGGACTGCATTCATGGGTTCGTCAAGGACTTGGCCTGTGTCATGTCCAATTTATAAGCCAAAAAAATTATCTATGATTTTTTGGGCTCAAATTTGTCTTTGTTTGTCTCATTCTTTGGGTGTGTTCTTTCGATTTTCTTTGAGAATGAGATCATTGACCTTAAATTTTCTAGGTTTGAATTTTTTATGGTAGCTATGTCATAGCTGATTTTGATATACTTGAAGATGATCTAGGGCATTAAGTCATTTTTCATCAAGAATCTTGAGTTCATTAAGGCGTGAGTGTCGATAATAATATTTATTGATTACATCTTTGAAGGATATTATGAAGGATGGAAATTCAACCTTGACATGTAAAATAGCTTCCCAACCATAAACAAAGGAGAAGGGAGTGGCTCCAATAGGTGTGTGATAAGATGTGCGGTAAGCCCAAAGAGTGGGATAGATTTGGTTAAGCCAATAGCTTCCATGTGTGTTGACAATGATGGTTTGTATTATTTGGTTTGTTGCTTCTATTTGTCCATTAATTGATTGATTTGAGGATAGATTCACGATTAAAGATGGAAAAGGTTGCGTAAAGATATTCCTGGGTATAAGTACCTCGTAGAATGTATGCACGTAGAAGTCTTGACAGGTGAGAATAATTAGTGATGAGATGCCTACAAGATCGATCATTGAAAGCATGATGGACACGACAAGTTGCATTGTCGCAAGTGTCCAAACTTGATGTGGTTGTGTTTCGACAACAAGGCTAGAGATGTTAGGCATAAGAGCCAATATTGGAATAATAGAATCAAACTTAATGGTACCTATTGATGGAACCTCTTCTGTAGTGTCTACAGTAATATCAAGGTTTGAAAGGGAGTCTTGAAATGAGATCAAGGTCTCATTAGATGTTGGAAGAATGTTGTCACCCAAAATAGGTTCAATATATGTTTGGGTTGAAAGAAAGTCTTGAAATAAGTTCAAGTGCTCAGTAGATGTTGGAAGAATGTTGTTGTCCAAAACAAGTTCAATGTATGTTTGGGTTGAAAGAGAGTCTTGAAATAAGTTCAAGTGCTCAGTAGATGTTGGAAGAATGTTGTTGTCTAAAACAAGTTCAATGTATGTTTGGGTTGAAAGAGAGTCTTGAAATAAGTTCAAGTGCTCAGTAGATGTTGGAAGAATGTTGTTGTCCAAAATAGGTTCAATATATGTTTGGGTTGAAAGAGAGTCTCGAAATAAGTTTAAGTGCTCAATAGATGTTGAAATAATTTTTTTGTCCAAAACATGTTCAATGTATGTTTGAACTAATGGAAGGAAATTTGAAGAAGATATGGATTGGTTTAGAATTAGAGAGTCTTGACTTTTGTCATTATGATCTCATGGAATTTCGGTATATATATAGGAGTTTTGATAGTAGTCAACTCTTCATGGAAAGTTGTGGTATTGGATGTGTCATTAGTTGCAAGAGCATTGTCATCAAGTTCTACAAAGATGACGTCGTCGGTGATCAATTAAGTCTTGGACATAATTCTTAAATCACACACATTTATCTATGTGATGACCATCAATGCGATGAAAGTCACAATATGTGTTAGGTTTGTACCAACATGGCTTAGCTTCCCCTTCGGCAAAGGGTTTTGTAATTGGATATCTTATCATTTTAGCCTCTTTTAGTTGATGAAAAACACTAGAGAGACTTTCTCCAAGGGGGTAAACTGGCGTTGGACTTTACACGAAGTGACATCTTCATTAGGTTGTATGATCAGCTTTTTGGGTGATCGTTCACTAATTTGGGTAGCCATATGAGAGAGTTGTGTTGTCATCTTATTAATTTTTTCTAATAACTCATTGCATGATGTTTTTCGTGAATTCATCATGTTTGAAAGAGAGGGAGAATAAAGAAAGGTGTGATGAAGAACTCAACCTATTGATTATGATCTTTTTTTGGCTCAATCAAGTTTTAACAAGTAAGGCTATAAGGAGCAAGCTTAAACAAGCTACTCAAGATAAATATGTGATAGCTTAAATAAGCTATAATGAAAATGGTTTAGATTTGGCTTAAACAAGCTCTGGATTGTTGATGGGGAGAGTAACCCAAACAGGTTAATCGTGATATGGTTGTGATATAACTCAAAATGAGTTATGAAAGGATTTGTGTTGGCTATGATTTGGATAAACGTGATGGTGGACAAAATAATGAGTGAACTCAAACAAGTCACCCAATATTAGTTTGATATAGTTGAAACAAGCTATGAAGGATGTTTTGACAATTGATGATATGGGGAGTGAATGCTAGTCACTCAATATCAATTGGATATAGCCAAGACAAGCTATGGTGGATGTATTGTTGGTTGAAGTAAGCTAATGAAATTGGTGTGATGTTTTGGTCTACGTTGTTGGATTGTTTGAAGTTTTGCTTGGTATTGAATTAGTCGAGAACTGATTTTTTGTGGAACACAACTAGGGTTTGAACTTTTACAATGAACACATTGATATCAACCAAGTTTTATGATAAAACAATGCTAAACTATTTTGTTTTCAAACAACAAGAAATCATGTGGATCAAATTGTTTTGGCTTATGAGGTAAATTCTTCAGGAATGATCATTGTTTCATGCAATCATACAAGTATGTTGTGGAATGATGGATGCAGCTCTTATTACTCCAAAAAAATGTGTCCTCCGATATACCCTAGTCCTGATATACCTAATTCTATACGGGGATAAATTGGTATGGGGAACCCTTAGAGCACTGAGGAGACTCACCAATTCTTACTTACCTATTTTGGAGTGAATCACCACGTCCAAAACAAGTTTTGTGAAAAGGTGGAAGGTGATGGAGGGATGAATGTGTATGGTGTCCTTATAACTCCCCAAATATTTACAGGGATGATGCCCAGGCTTTGTTGTTATAGCTATTTAGGCGTGACTCACATGTGCCACACGACAACATTACCTATAAGTGAAGAGCAGGGGCGAGGTAAATACTGAATGCTGTGATGAGACTAGGTCTCAAAGTGCAATGCAGATGCAAATGTTGTTGGTGTGTGGTAGTCAAGTCCACGTCACCGGTGTAGCTTTGGTGGTGATGAAATCCACCTCGTCTACGTGTAAAAATAAATGATAAAGTGATTAAACGCAAGGTTCTTTCCAACTTGAAATAAATCACTAGCGAAAAATAATTGCATACCTGAGTGTGCTAAATTTTTATTTTATTTTTGGTTTCAAAAATTTTCTTTGAATGGTGGTACTTTTGGGATTTTTTGTTTGTTTTTGTGTTTTTTGATAATATTCTAGCGACGTGGTCCTATAGAAAACAAATTAGTAGTTATCCTATAGACAAAATGTTAGGAAGAAAAATAATCGTGGTTGTTTTTTATTTTCTAGATCGCTCGAAGGCGCAGAAAAGAGCATACACAACCAACGACCGAACAAATATCAATAGTGTGATGAAATAAAATTAATTGAGACGATAGCTAAAAACATAAAATAATAAGGAAATGGATCCTGTAATGTTAGAACAAGAAACTAAACAATCGTGACTGTTTGATTTTCCAGATCGCTTCAAGGCGTAGGAAAAGAGCATACGCGGATACAATTGGAATAGATTTTATTAATTTTTTGTTTAAAAGTATTGCAATTAATCGTGATTTTGAAATAGTAATAACGATTATCTTCACAAAGAAAAGAAAAAAAACAACGAAAGGAGAGCATTAAAAATGTTCCCAGAAGTGTCGTCGTGGAAAATTGGAATGTAAGGCAAAAAAATTGGTTTTGAGAGTCCGGGTGGGTCTCCTATTTGCAAAGGATGACTGGAAATGTGATTTTAATAATTCGGGCTAGATAGGTGTGATAAGAGATTGTATTGGTGAAAAAGGTCCTGCAAGAAAATAATTAGTAGTTTGTACCTGCACACAATGTCAGTAGGATGATTACTAAAAATAATGAATTATAATCGCAAAGTGTGAAAAATCACGAAATTAAGTGGATAAGAGAAAATTTGGAGATTGTGAATGAGGATGAAAAGTTAGAAAACATGATTAAGAATGAGTTGGAAAATAATCTCGAAAAGTGATAAAAATTGCATGGGTGGTCGGAAAAGGGAATTAACGTTGGTGATTTACGATTGGGAAGAACCACACAAGAAGGTACAAATTTTAAAAATCTAAGTGTGAAAAAATTGGCAATGATTTGGTACAAAATGATCAAAGGAAACTAAAAAGAAATAATGATAAAAGACATAATTAAATAAGAGTGTTATTAAAATCGTGATAAAGATAAAATAATCAATAAAAATAACTCGAATCTGCAACTTGATGGGAGTGTGAACGTGGCGGGTTTGAATAAGCTCTTATAGGACTGTGAAGATGAAAAGATATGGACTTATATGGCAAAAATGTGGATTGAGATGATGAAAAGGTGGACTTTAGAGGAAAACAAATGTGTTTCGAATTAAAATTAGAAATGGGAAAGGGACATAATGGAAAATTTTAAGAGAATATAGTAGGTGAATAGTTTAATGGAAAAGGATACGGTATAGGTAGAAATTGAAATGAAAGTATGTCTTAATGATTAGTTTAGAAGTCAAAGTAATGATTCATTGTGACATGCGGTGTGTTTTTTGAACATCGAGCTTAATATGAAGTGGGAATATGAACATGATCATAATATTAAAATCTAGTGATGGCGTAGAAGGATGAAGCGTAGAGTCAGGTTGGGAAGAAGTCTAAGTAGAGGAGACGGTTGGAGGGAGGTGAGAGAGCTCGCGGAGGGAGGGGGATGGAGGTGGTGGGAAGAGAGTGGGGTCGGACTAGTGGCCGAGGGAGTGGGGAGAGTCAGCGTGGGGGAGATTCAAGTGGATCGGGATTTGTGTGGGAGATGGTGGGATGGGCAAGGTGAGGGCTCGGGTGAAAGGGAAGAAAGGGAATGGGGGACGTGGAGGTTGGGGAGATGGGAGTTGGCATGGAGGGAGTGGATCGGGGATGGTGGGAAGAGAGCGAGGTTGGGACCGGTGGCCGAGGGAGTTGGGAGAGTCGGCATAGAGGGATGAAGGATGAGTGGCTGAGTGGTTGGGGTGGGGATGGAGGAGTAGGCAGATGCGGGATGGAGTTAGGGAAGGAGTCGGTGTTGGGAGGAAGCTTGGTTCGCTCGGGAATGGAGTGGGTGTGGGATCGATGTGGTCGGTTGGGAATGGAGTGGCCGAGACAAGAAGGGAGCTACGAGTGAGTGTGGGGTGTTGGCTTGGTGTGTGGTGTTGGTGTTGGTGTTGGGGGTAGATAGTTGAGAATAGGGTGTACAAAGTATTATTTTTTTTAATTTTATTTTATTTTGATGTATTTAACAATAACATTTTTTTTTGTTTGTGCAGGTTTTAGACAAAGAATAACATACTAAAGTAAAAGAAACTAGAAAACGAGAAAGAATATGAAATGCGTATAATAGGAGTATACACTACAAATTTTGAGTATCAAATTAAATTGAACAGAGACAACTTTAAAATGACTTTCCGGATCAGTTTCCCATACCAAAAGTTGTCATCCACGGTGACCCACGAGTAGCTAGAGCAGGGGATGAATGTTCATTCTGCCTTAGACACTGAGCATTGTGGAGATCAAAGAGATGATGAGTGTCGTAATGTCATTGTTATTATAACCTGCATATGCACCACAAGACACTGCACAACAAAAACACTACCCACAATGTGAAGGTTAGCCAAAGAAGGCCATAAGGCACGGAAAAGAGATAATAATGAATAATAATAAACAAAGAATAGATAAAACCACTAATTGGGAAATTAATGGTAACATATCAAAAGTAACTAGGCATGCAAGAATGTATGCTAGGAAAAATACACTACTAACAAGGAAGTAAAATACAAACAATATTACCTCCTCTTTCGCGTTCCGTAGCAAACCTCGAGAATGGGCTAGGAAACTTGGATTGAGCCCTGATTGTGTGATATGTAGGTGCTTTTCTTCAAGACGGAGCAAGGCCTTCCTGCAACAACGATCCTCTTACTTTGCACCAGATGGGAAAAAGGATTATGAGGCTATTTGGGCATTAGGATGAGGTAGAAGGATGTTCTTTTCTCAAAGGATGCAAGAACTTAGATAGGGCATTCAAGTTTATTCTCTCGTGTCCTCTTGGAAAAAGCTAACAAGACAAGCTTAGCGATCTAGAGGGGAGGGGTAAGGTTGTATTTATAGCCTGGGGGAGTGATTAACTTAGAGTAATTTAAGTAATCATGGTTTGAAAATGTGGGCAAGATTAGGTGAGTGGGGACCATGAAGAATGGGTGAGGATTTGATTTTGGATTTTTAATTCATAAGTGGAGGATTTTAGGTGAGTGGGGACCATGAAGAGTGGGTGAGGATTTGAATTTGAATTTTTAATTCAATAGTAGAAAAACATGGAGAATAATGACATGTGGTGAGGATTGGGTTATTTTTGGATTTTGAAATGGATAATTAATCAAATTATATTTGATTAATTCAAAGTGTATTTTGTTGGAAATGAGGAAGGGAATTAATTGGTTCTAGCATTGATCCTCATGGAACAATCCGAAAGAGTATGGTCACCATAATCATGATGAGAAGGATTATCTATGCATAAGGAAAGAGGGAATATCGAAATGCATACCTCATGAAGTGTTTTAAACACTTGATCCATGCTTGATAAGGATCTCACATCTTGCAAGTTAATGGAGGTGGAGTTTATAGTGTTTCAGTGTAGTATGTAGTACAAGAACACGACGCTAATTTTCCATTCATGGATCAGTTCTTCATGAGGAAAAATTGAGCAATGTCTAAGTACCATAATCATGCTTCCACCCAAGTGGCATCTTGGTTGAGAAAGTGAGTTGTGAAGTAGAAAAGGATGTCATCATGATCAAAATGAAATGAGATATTCATGGAACAAACTAAAGATAATCTCTCCTAAAATAGGGTTAAACGAAGAAAATTAAGATATCTAGGCACTCAAGATCATCGTATGTAAAGAATCAAGAATCACCTCATTCTCATTAATTCCTTCAAGTTTCATCAAGGATCAATCTTGATATCAAAAAAGGTCACCTACTTCCATGATAGAGATGTGCACATGAAGTGTATGAATTGATCTCATTGAGGAGTGTTCTAGAGTTAATAAAGAAATAAAGTGGGATATTTTTGGAAGCACGGTGGTGATAGGGAAGGGGTGAATCAGTCATACAACAATTACAACTTTATTTCTAATTTCTTATATTCATCATTCAACTTAACCATTCAATATCCATAAAACCATGTAAACTTGTTATGTGTACATAAACAATCGCATGTGCAATAATCAAGAGAGATAACACAAAACACCAAATATATGTGGGAAACCCTCAAGGGGAAGAAAACCCACTAAAAATATTGCTTATATTACTCAAAGAAAGGAATTGCAAGAATATTACACATCCTACAAGATTTTTTAGTGAGGCACCAACCCATAAACCTTTTTAATATTATGCACAACAAAGGACTCAAGTGAATATTACGCATCACAAGATATTTATTTAGTGAGGCACCAACCCCACAAGGAGAACTAACCCTAAACCCTTGTTGATATGACTCACAACAAGAGAATCCTATGAATATGACTCATCATAAGATATTTTCATAAGTATGACCACTAAAAATATTCTGATACCACAACTGATAGTGATCCTAAAATTCATCTCCAAACACCTTCAAACTCTCTCTTAAGCACACCTTCTTCAATTTGGTCTCTCTAGGTCTTCTTGGACTTGTTTTCCTCTAAAAACTTGCAGACATGTCTCAAAAAAATTCTTCAACCTGTAACACATCTGATCATCTCTCAAAATATTCCCTCATACCTTCAATTCACCCACCTATGGGTCACACTTCTTACCCATGCAAGACTAGCTCACCAAATGAGTCAAAACATCACTTTTATATAAAAATCTTCATTCTAACCCAAAGGAGGTCGGTCACTTGTGATAAATTTAACCCATAAATATTTAAAAACATCACATAACTTTTCCACAATAATTACAAGTGACCCAAGTAGGTCTCAACTTTAGCAAAAATCCCTTAATTTCATGATCCAAAATCACTAAAACACATGCATTGCGATGCCAAAATTATCCTCATTTCAAAACCATGCTTATTCAAGTTCCCATATTCATAAAACATGAGTAATAAATAATTTAAATATCAACCATGGTCTTAATTTTCACTAACCAATCAAATTATTTCATTCAATGGGCCTAGTTCCCTTTACAAATCTCAAAACAGTATTTCATGCACCCTTCATAACCCCGGAAACTTAATCTAATCACCAAATAAATTATAATAAACCAAAAAATTCCATGTGACAACTCAACACAAATTTCAGAACTTGTAGAATACTTATAAGTAAATTAAAATTCATGAAACATCCTTCATGTAAAACCACAACAACATTTGCTTTCACCATAACAACCTTCCAAAAAAAAAGGCTTCCAAAGGTTAGCTCATAAAACAATTTATGCATACAGTCAATGCCTAAAATGGATTCATTAGATGCCAAATTCATCTCTATTTGTATTCCAAGTGATAGGAAGCATAACCCAATCCTTTTTATGCTTCAAACAACATCAAACTTGCACCAAAACACATGATGTCTCGAACTACCATAAATAATTTTGTTCAAATAATGTCATGGAAATCCTCTAAAATTAAATCATTATGAGAAAAACCACATATCACTGGAAATATATCTTAATCCTCTTTCCAAAACAACTTTAATCATCTCCTAAATCAACATGTAGCTCTTATTATTCTCATTTTATTGAAGACTTCTTTTTATGGTCTCAAAACTACCCTTTGACTAGTCAACCTAAATGGAGCTCAACTTGCACTTTTTCATCACAAAAATGATCTGAAACATTCATATACATCAATAAAAACTCACATACATTCCACAATGGCAATTTAGTCCATACCTCATTTGGAAACTTTCTCCTAAAACTAAAACTCTTCATAAACTGGTATTTTTAGGTGGGGCCCACATATGGTCACAAGCTCAAACATACATTTTTGAAATATAGAAGATTCCTATACAACATAAAATCATCACATTTTCACTATCAATCAAAATGTGGCTTCTATAAGTACTTTTCTGCAAACTACTCCTAGTTAGGGTTAACTAGGGTTTCAAACCACATTACCTTCTCAACGATCGTTCATAAAAATGTGATGATAAAACCACATAATGATTTTTGTGAAATATTTATAACTAACTATAGAATATATTCTAAGATCTCAGGTCCCCATTCAAAGCATACAATTCATAGCGAGCATCAAAAGGTCAACTTTTGCTATAAAAACACACTACAACTTACCCGATTTCACCAAAACTTGCATATCTTCAAAAATCTTCAGCATACTAACCTAAAATTTGGCATGAAGCACCATGACAACATCCTATAACTTCTAAAATTTTCCACATGTCCCAAATATTCCTGAATCTCTCTAGCCATTAAGACTTGCCCATGTTAAACAAAGCATGTTCTCAATTGTTGCTTTTCCAATGACCTCATACATGAACTGTATCACTAAATATTGATCTAAAACTCACCATACACCTCAAGTACACTACCAACATGCTGCAACCATGCTCCAATAAGACTTATTTTGTCCAAAACTGACATCTATACCTCATTCTACTTACACCATGGCCAAACATGCGTGGAATGAACTGACTTAACTATGATCTACCATGATGACTCAATGCAGACCCATGTATACTCATGACACATCATATGAACCATGTATGACCTCATGAAACACTCCAAACAGATTTGGAAGACTCAAACCATGACTAGGCATACTCAACCATGCACCAGACCTCCTAGAACACTCCAAATCTTGACACTACCAATCAACCTTCATGCTTGACATTTGATTGACACCTGATAGGGACTCATACCATGCCATGAAACCCTTTTCCATCAATGGAAGTTAACATCAATGACAACACAATCATGCAATGGCCAACAATATTCATCTAGAGAACCATATTCATAAGAATTATCAATCATCCCTATTCAATCTACTTAGTAGTGTTCATAAACACTCACCTCAAACCTTGTGGTGTGGTCATTTTCGTCTCTTCAAATCATTACAATTGTGTTGGCATGTGGTCCTATTATGCATTTTCATTGATTCATAACCACATTAATGACAAATTTTATGATGTATTAGGGTCATATTATGATTAATATGATTTTTACATGTTGATTTAGATGTGTACATGGTGATTTAGTAAGATTCAAGAGGATTACTTGCTCTTGCAAGCTCATTCGAGATGCCTAGGTGATGTAGCATGATAGTATGAAATTCTTGAGTCTTGAGAATCATGTTGACATGATGGATAGCAATTTTTATGGTTCTTGGGAACTCATAGGTAGTGGCATGGTGCAAATACAGTAATTCACTATGTTACAAGTGCTCAATGGGAGCAAGTATGGTTTTTAGGATGTGTGACATTGAGTTTTGGAGCTACATGATCTCATGGATGCATGTTTTCAGGTGTATCATAGTATACAAGGTATGTTTGGGTCATTTTCAGTGATTTTATTATGTGTTATAGCATTCTTTCAATTGACCCTAGCTTCTACAGTGAGAATCCTTAAGGTGAAGCTATGAAAATAAGATAGGCTAGAGATATTGCGGTATGGTATTGAAATTTTAATGATTGGATATGTTGTTATGATGTTTCATGGTGCTTTGGGAAACATTTCAGGTTTCCATGAGGTGTATTTTGCAAGATATGACTCTTGATGTGAGACGGGGTCAAAAACAAGTAAACTTCTAGCTCGAATTGGTACTTCTAATCGTCATCCTGAATTTTTTGGTTTACATGGGACCTTATGGATTTTAGGTATTTTTCTATGGTGAGTCTAGAATGTTTCATAAAAATAATTATGTGGTTTTATCGTCATTTTTTTATAAACGAATGTTAAGAAGATAAAGTGGTCTAAAACACTAGTTAAACCCTAGCTAGGAGCAATCTACAAGAAGAAGAGGTATAGTGACCCATTTTTTATTTTATGATTTTATTTTGTATATTACTCTCTTATCTTTCCATACATGTATGGTTGAGGTCATTATGATGAGTGGGCCTCACTCAAACAGGTCAGTTTCTGAAGAAGAAGAAGGTTTTGGGACAAGGTTGTCCAAAAGAGGTATGTGCTAAATTGATGTTATGGAATGTATGTGAGATTATATTGATTTCCATGGATTTTTAGGAAATTTTCATGTAGGTACATGGTCATTTGAGGTCCATTCAGGTTGACTGGTCAAAGGGTAGTTTTGAGGCCTTAAAAATTGGTGATTAGTAAAATGGCCATAACAGGAGGTATAGGTGGATTTTGAAGATGATTCAAGTTTTTTGGAAAGATAATTCAAATATATTTATATTTATATAATGTTTACTTCATTATAATTTCATTAATTATAATGGTTTCCATGACATTATTTGGACAAGAATATTTTTGCCAATCCAGCAGGATGTGTTTTTGTGTAAGTTTGGAGTTGTTTGAAGTACGAGATGGATTGTTTCATGCTTGATATCACATGTAATGGTAATAGATATTTATTTTTCATCCAATTAAACCATTTTTAGGTATTTAATGTTCATACAAATGTTTTTATGAGCTAACATTTAAACAACAATTTTGGAAGGTTGTTTTGATTAATACAAACGTAGTTGTGGTTTGAGAAAGTGGTTGAATCAAAGATTATAACGTGCTTATAAGTGTTATAAAGGTTATTCCATTTCCATTTCATTGTAACATGGCATTTTTGGTTGAGTATAAGTTATTTGGTGCCATAATGAAGTTTCCAAGATGTCAAGGGTGTGGGATGCTACTATTTTGAAAAATACTAAGAGCATTGGGCCCATTAAATGAAATAATGTTATTGGTTGAGATAAATTGTGACCATGTGTGAATGCTAAATTTAATTTTAAGAATTTTAAAGATTTTATGGGTCATTACTAAGTATGGTTTTGATGTAAGGGCATTTTTATCTTTGTGCCCATGGGGTTTTAAGCCATTTTTGGCACATGTAATGAGGTTTTTAGCTAGACCGACCTATTTGGGTCATATGTCAATGTTGTAATTAATGTAATGAATATTTATGGGATAAATTTATCATGAGGGAATGAACTCCTTTGGGTTGGAGAGAATAAAATCATATAAAAGTGGTGTTTGAGCTCATTTTGAGAGCTAATCTTGCATGGGGGAGTAGTGTGACCTAGAGGAGAGTTGTTTGTAGGTATGAAGGAATTATTTGAAGGATGATAAAAAAATTAATATTGATGAATATATGACAGTATGAGATCAATAGTTTAGAGGCAAGACAAGTTGAGAAAGAAGAAGGAAGAGCAAGTTTGAAGACTTAGGGTTTGTCCCAAGGTTTATAGGTTGAATTTTTGATCTCCACCAGTTGTGGCAGTAGAAATATCAGAGATAACATATTCAGGAGGCTGACTTATTTCTTATTCATCATATGGTTTTGTATCCTCCTTTTAGAGTTGGGACTTCACTAAATTAGGGATTGGTGTTCTTTATAGAATTGGTGGTGACTTTACTAAACTAGGGGTTGGTGATCCTTATGAAGTTGGTGTTTCACTATATCACTTTTCTTTATGTAATATAAGAAGAGTTTCAGTGGTTTTTTCCCCATGAGGGTTTACCACTTATATCTTGTATCTATGTGCCTCTTCTCATGTGTTATGGTTGTTTGAATGTATTATGCACACTAAATAAGTAATGGTTGAATGTATGTGAATGGTTAAATGTTAATGGTTACTGATATTGATGGTTAATGGAATGAGAAATTTGTAGGAAGTATTCACCCCCTCTCATTCCATTTTTCTTTTAACAATTGGTATCATAACATGTTCTTAAGAAGCAATTTTAACAGCTTGGAGATGATCGTAGAAGCACAAGCTATGGGTAAATCTTCAAATATTGAGGCTATATTGAGAAGAAGGAATGAAATAGCTCAATCATGTATTGAGGCATATCAAAATCAGGTCAAGGATATGGAGATAAATCATAATCAAGCCATCATGGATTTGAAATCTCAAATGGAAAGTTTGACTAAAACCCTAAAGGTCAAAGAAGAAGATTGCAGCAGGTATGAAGCTGAGTTGAGATCCTTAAAATCAGATTTGGAGCAAGCACATAGTAAGTTAAATACCTATGAAAAGTTATATAAAAATTTGTAGGAAGTATTCACCCCCTCTCATTCCATTTTTCTTTTAACAATTGGTATCATAACATGTCCTTAAGAAGCAAGTCTAACATCATGGAGATGATCCTAGAAGCACAAGCTATGGGTAAGTCTTCAAATATTGAGGCTATATTGAGAAGAAGGAATGAAATATCTCAATCATGTATTGAGGCATATCAAAATCAGGTCAAGGATATGGAGATAAAGCATAATCAATCCATCATGGATTTGAAATATCAAGTGGAAAGTTTGACTAAAACCCTAAAGGTCAAAGAAGAAGATTGCAGCAGGTATGAAGCTGAGTTGAGATATTTAAAATCAGATTTGGAGCAAGAACATAGTAAGTTAAATACCTATGAAAAGTTATAGAAAATTTCAGAATCCCTAAATGACATACTGGAAATTCAAAGAGGCATAAATGACAAAATAAAGTGTGAGGTTTGAAGGAGAGCAAAAGAAGAATGATAGTGGAGTTGGTACAAGTTCAAGATCAGATAAGAAAGTGACTAAGAAGACTGATTTTATGAGGTATAACCCCATTAGAAAACCTAATGCTATGAGGTATGGTATATCATTTCATGGATATTACTTTGTTTGTTATAATTTTGGTCATAGGGCTAGAGATTGCAAGAAAGGCCTCTTGAAAATGGTGTAGGAATCTTCAAGGGTGAATTTCACTCATGTTGTGAGTATGGGAATAGAGAAAAGGATTGTGGTTTGAATATAAGTGTGTTTGAACCTAGGATAAATAAAAATGAGATTGTATGTTTCAAATGTCACAAACATGGACACATTGCTAGATTCTATCATCATAGTGAAACTTTGAAAGCTACCAGCAGGTTTCAAGCTATAAATGGGAAAAATGAAAGAGTGCTAAGAAGGAATATCATTCCTATATATGAGGTCAAGAGACCTGATTCTTAGAATGTGAATGTTGAAGAGTCAAAGCTTGCAAAGAAGGAGGATCTAGTTCAATCAAGGTGGAAAACAAGTTTATCAAGCCTAAGCCATGTCAATGAGGTATGTTTTCACTAGTTGAAGAAGATCACTTGTGTCTTCATGCTTCAGTTCATGAAAAGTTGAGAATATTAGGAATATGGGACACCACAAAAGTAATAAGGTATGGAAAGTGACTCTTACCTTACATTTTGAGTCTTGATCACTTGTTAGGTGTCTAATTTTGTGTATGTCTTCATTTTCATCAGTCCAAAAAGTGTGTATGGTTTGTGTTTATGATGTAGCTCAAAGTCCAAATATTGCAAAAAAAAATTGTGATGTGTCAAGTATCATCAAAGTATGAGAAAATAGTTGTATGTGTCTCTAGAAGGTCTAGGTTTGTGTACACCATTGTAAATTATATTCTCATCATGATTAAGATAATTTATCTATAAAGAATGTTGTGAAGAGTGAAGAGGTTGTCTGGTCCTTGAGTCAAAGGAGAAAATAATATGGTATGGGTTGAAATAAGATTTTTTTCTCAATGAATCCTTTTATATAAATTCTTGTTAGTCCTCCATAAGATAATGAACTTCATGATAAATTGTGTCAGTGTATAGGATGTCAAGGTATGTGTGAAAATTTCTCATGAACTATAAGTTTTTGATCACATGTTTTGAATCATTATCAAATTTACTTAGTCATGCATAATAAATCCACTTAAATTAATGTCTTTGATGATGAATTGGGTCTCTTGTTCTGAGAATAAAGTCATATGCATTATCAATGTATTCCAAGTCACCGTGTTATGTTTCAAAATTATGAGTTTTTTGTAAATCTCAAAAGAAGGTATGATGTACATTTCTAAGTCTACTGCAAAGCAAGAAGTAATCTGCTACAGAGATTGTGAGGTTTTGCATAAGTCTCTCTACAAAATAAAGTATGGTGGTCACAAGTCAAGAAAACACTTTGTGAAAGAGTATCCTTCATCTAAGGGGAGTTAGGCTCATTGAATGGAGAATACAAATTGATAACGAGTTAATCTTAAGTAAGAGCTTGGAGACTATAAAATAAATTCAAATGGAGATTTGTATCATTATTTCAAACATGAAATTTCTACATATACGGGTAGTTAAGATGTTTGAGAGATAGGATGGGAATTGTTATGGTGTTTCCAATATTGTGTGTGTCTCATTGTTGAGAGAAGCACTACAAGGGTACTTGTACTCTTTTAAAGGAACTTGAAGCATCAAGGTACCTTGTCAAATTTGTGGAGTTGATGTTCTTCAAATAAGGACAATAATTTTTAAGAAATGTTATGAATTCCATCAAGTGTGTAGAAACTTCATGGAGGTAGAGGTATTTCTCGGTCCAAAACAAATGGAGAAAATTTCATGATTCCAATTTTCAAGAGAATTTCATCTGCGTTGAAAGTGTATGTATGATGAGAAGTATTTTGGATGTCCTTAAAGTCAAAATTCAGTGTGTACATGTTCTTAAATTTCATTGGGTTATTGTGTATCTAGTTGCTCCTTGGGAACATGGTCTTATTGTTATGTCTAATCCATTTGAGTTCATCCAATGATTCGAGGATGAAATTGTACAATCAAGATTGAAATAATCTCATGGTAATATTTTACTAAGTTGTATGGTGTGTTAAGAGTTAATGATCTAAGTCTATAAAAGGTGATAACTTGTGTCTGAATGTATTTTAAGAAAGTTAATGTCTAAGTCATCAATATGTTCTTATCATCAAGTCTAAGTGAGGGGAAATTTTCAAGGTCAATCAACCAAGAAAATAAGTATGTGATCTTGTCAAGATTTATCTGCGAAGGATATTGTCTTATGTGATCAAGATTGAAATCATCTCATGGTTTGATTTCACTAAGTTGTATGGTGTCTTAAGAGTTAATGATCTAAGTCTATAAAAGGTGATAACTTGTGTCTGAATGTATTTTAAGAAAGTTAATTTCTAAGTCATCAATATGTTCTTATGCGGAGTCTAAGTGAGGGGAAATTTTCAAGGTCAATCAACCAAGAAAATAAGTATGTGATCTTTTCAAGATTTATCCAGAGAGGATATTTTCTTATGTGATCATGATTTGTGTTATCTATAAGTGTTGAAGCTTGTGACTTGGCATGTGTCTGAGTCAAAAGGTTAAGCATGCTATAGTTCAAAGAGGCAGAGAATTGTGACTTAAGGAAAAGTGATATCATACAAGCTATAGGTTCACATCTATGTTCTAAGGTCTATATGAAGTCTATGAAGTCCAAAGTGATGTGCTATAGGTATATTACTATAATTTATCTATAGTGGTTCAAGGGTTTTTATAATGCTAGTTATGTTTTGTGATCAATGATCACCTGTATCCAAAAGATTCTATGTTAATCTCAAGGTTTCATCATAATTGCCCGAATGAATAGTTGGTTAAGGCCTTGTTGAGCTTCAAATTTTTGTATCTTCAAGAAGGATAGAACTATAACAAGATACATGCTATAAGGGTCTGTGAATATTCTTCAAGGTAGGAGTAAAGAAAGTCTCAAAACTATATGTGATACTCTATAAGTATTATGAGAACTCTATATGGTTGGGCAAGTTCCTATGATCAAGTATGTTATAAAGTAACATTAAGGCATTAAGAAAAATGTTTCTAAACATGACATTGTAAAGTATGTTTGTAGAGTGCAAAGTATAGTGGCTATAGTATTTGAAGTGAAATATGGTCTATGAATCACTAGTATATGGTGTGAAAAGGTCTCAACCTTAGTTCATGATGTGAATGTGATGCTAATGCATGCAAGGAAGTAGTGTTCTTTATAGTTTGTACTAGTTTTCTACGGGTCAAGTGGATTGAGAGTATCAAGTTTGTCCTCAAATCTATGATATAATTTAACTCAATCAAGAGCTTTTGTTAATGTTTTTCAATGGAAGTTGATATGTTTGAAAAGAAAGGATAGAAGTTACAATCAAGACATGTTTATCAAGGTATGGATGAAGATCTACATGTTTGTACAATCAGTGGAAATCGGTGTTAGAAAATGTATGTGAAATGATCTTAGTGCACTGTTCAAAAGGTCTTCAAATATGATCAGAAATAGGTTTAAAGCCTAAGTCAAGGAGCGTGACTTTGTGATCATGGAGAAATCTCATGATGTCGATATAAGGTGCATTAAAAAAATAGGTCATGAAAAGGTGTTTCCCAGTGTCTATGGAATACCTATTAGTAATAATGTAACTGAAAAATCATATAGTTCAAGGAAGTTTGAATATTCATAAGGTCCTAGGAGGAGGTAGAGCAAGGGTCTACATAGCTTAAGTATGACCATGAAGGACTCTAAAAATGTCAAACAGAGTTGGCAAGGTATAGAAGTATCTTTTCTTTCATCTTGAAGAATGAATCTAGGAGGTAAGTGGGCATTTAGAAAGAATATACAATGATTTGACAAAGAGGTTGAAGCTTAAAATAAATTCCTTAACTCAAGAAGGATGTAATTGATCATAATGAGACCGAAAACACTAAAAAAAGCTCATTTTGTTTGATCATCTAAATGGTATTCATTCAAGGTAAGAATCAAATTTTTGCATTTCTTTTTTGATAAAGGGTGCATATTCATAGGGGGAGCCTTTAAATTGTATGTCATGATGAATCTAGGCTTCTAGAAGTTTGAGAAATTTGTCAAAATTTGGTGAAGGTGGATTTCAGGGACAAGTTGTCCTAAATGGTGTTTATGCTAGCTATGGAGGAAAAGAGTGATTTGGCCATGAAACAAAGTTTGGATAGAAATGGAGGTATAGAGCCCATGGGCAGTACTAATTTGTTGAGTCGTGAGTTGAGTTAATCTTGGGAAGGCATCAAAATTGGTCTTAAATACACCGAGAATTCTGATTAGGGACTTGTGTTCTTAGTTCAATGTGGAGAGCTAGAAGGTGCATGGTAATGCTAAGTCTAAACCTAGACAAGGTGGTGTATAATTAAGTAAGGTGGAGTAATTTTTTTTTCACATTATTGATATTTTTGGCATGTTCATGATGTTTATACTTCATTTTATGCTCAATTATAGTTGGTTCTTGAAGCCTAAAACAGGTTGAAGGTGAAAATCACTTGTTTTGCATGAATAAATGGTGGAAGATGATGTTTTGACTCCTAAAAAGGTATGATAGTGGTTCTTCATGCTTTATAGATGGTGTTCAGATGTTGTAGATACTTGGCCCAGGTGGAGCACGATGATTGCATGCTTAAAATGAAAGCAAAATCAGATTTTGAGGTAAATTTCAAGTTTTGAGCTAAGTTGAGATCTTTGGTTGATGTTTCTAACCAAAATTTGATGCATATGTTGATACATGTATTCCTTTGTCATTAATGTAAAAAGGGGAGAAGTTCGGTGGTTTTCCATCAATGAAAAAGGGGAATATTTTTGGCATGTGGTCCTATTAGGTGTTTTCATTGATGCAAAACCACATTAATGACAAAGTGGATGATTTATTAGGGTCATATGATGATAAGTATTATAATGAAATTACTTGTGTAAATCATATTATGAGCAGCAATAGAACACCAAAGAACACAATATTGCAGATAAATGATCTCAATATGCAAGTAGAATATCTTAGCCACTTCAAGGGGCAACCTCCAAACCATACAATAAGACTCAAATGATCAATATGATGATCAAATACTACCTACTAACCCCTATATATACTATTCCTGTGTTATGGCCATTCTAAGGCCAACCCACTAATGATAATATAACATATATGAAATAGATACATCATGATAAGAAGTTATGATAGCCACAAGTTGGCTATATACATCTAATGTAAGATATATGATTAAGGGTGTAACATGCCCCTCCCTTCAAAGCAACATTGTCCCCAATGTTGGGAAGCCTTGATGCTACTACACAAATACTTCATCCTCCCATGATGCATCCTCAATATTCATATTCTTCCACTTGATCGGTACTCGTAATGACTCTAGTCCTCAATATTTTGGTGTGTGTCTAAAGAATACCTTCATGTTCCAATATGATCCTTCCTTCCTCATCTAATTCAAGAAGCACTAACTAGGTGGAAATGTGCTTCCCAATAACTTTCTTCAAGAAAGAAACATGGAATATTGGATGTATTTTACTTCCTGGAGGGATCTCCAGCTTATATGCCACACTACCAATTTTATGCAACACTCGATAAGGACCATAGTATTTAGGAGAAGCTTATTATCCTTCTTCTGGTGTTTTAAGGATAATTACTTATATAGTTGCAACTGTACAAAAACAAAATCACCCTCTTCAAAGTGTCTCTCACTACGATGTTGATCAGCATGTTGCTTTATGCGATTTTGTGTCCTTTTCAAATTATCTCTAAGACTAAATATTACATCGTGTTGGTGTTGAATGTGATATTCATTGCTCTCACCTTTAGTTTGACCTTCAAGATAGATATGAGTGATGGAGGATGGTACCCGCAAAGTCCCAAAAATGGATACATTTTGGAGGAGGTATTAAATGAATTATTGTACCACCATTCTGCAAGGGGAAACCATTACACCCAACGTTCTTATTTATCTAAAGTAAAACATTTAAGATATCCCTCTAAACATTTACTTACCACCTCATTTTTCCCATCTAGATTGAGGATGATAAGAGGAAATATGGGCTAGTTGATACCCAAAAAAGAGAACAAATCAATCTAAAAATTTCTTTTAAATAT
Organism: Taxus wallichiana var. yunnanensis; assembly: GCA_018340775.1. Classification (NCBI taxonomy): domain Eukaryota; kingdom Viridiplantae; phylum Streptophyta; class Pinopsida; order Cupressales; family Taxaceae; genus Taxus; species Taxus wallichiana. Next base: position 366,089,432 of record CM031243.1, read on the forward strand.
TGGATCATGATCACTTACTATAATTTTGGGTGTGTCATGGAGCTTTTGAACTATGTCCATAAATGCGATGGCAATTGTACTAGTTATGAAAGGATGAGCCAGGGCACAAAAATGATCATACTTGGTAAGTCTATCCACCACAACTATGATGACTCTTTTCCCTTCTAATTTAGATAATCCTATGATGAAATCCATCGATACCTCTTCCCATCTCTCACTAGGAATAGAAAAAGGTTGGAGGAGACCTGGTGTCTTAATGGTCTCACCCTTATTTTGTTGACACACCAAACATTCTACCACAAATTTTTTAACATCTCCTTTCAACCCCTCCCAAAATAAATCCTGCTTAACTCTATGATAAGTTTTCAAAAACCCAAATGGCCACCTAGTGGAGAAGAATGGAGCTTTGAAAGAACATGGTGTTTAAGTGTAGAGTTCTTACATAGATATAACCTATCTTTGTACCAAAATGTATCCCCCTTCCATATAAATTGTTCTGATATGGATGGATCTTCCTAGAGATTCTAAATGAGAGTATGTGTTGTTGCATCTTTATGTCATTCTTCCCTTGCTTGATCTACCTAATATGCCTTTAGTATAGAGATGACACATAACAATGCTTCTACGGACTCATCCCTCCTAGATAGAGCATCAGTGACCACATTTTCCTTCCCTTTCTTATAAAAAATCTCAAAGTCATACCCCAACATCTTAGTGACCCATTTTTGTTGTTCTTCTGAATATAGTCATTACTCCAAGAAGTAATTCAAACTATCATGATAAGTTTTACCTTAAAGTGTCTACCCATAAAGTATGGTCTCCATTATTTGATTGCATGTAATATTGCCATCATTTCCTTCTCATAGGTGGGCTTCAACAAATTCTTTCCTTTTAGTTGTTGGCTCACAAATATTATGGGATGTCATTCTTGCATAAGTACTACTTTGATCCCATTTCCTGAAGCATCGCATTCAACTATGAAGGTCTTGGATAAATATGGAGTTGTTAATATTGGAGTGGTGCACATTTCCACCTTCAATTTTTCAAATGCCCTAGAAGCTTCCTCATTCCACTGAAAGGAGTCTTTCTTCAATAATTTTGTAAGTGGTGTTGTTATACTACCATAGTTTTTTACAAATATGCGATAATACCCTGTGAGACCTAAGAAACCTCATAATTTCTTGAGGGTTCTTGGGACTTCCCATTCCACCATGGCCTGGATCTTGTGAGGGTCCACCTTAACACCTTCATGAGAAACAATATGGCCCAAGTATTCCACTTCATGTACCCCAAAAGAACACTTCGAAGGCTTGGCATATAGTTGATGTTTCTCTAAGACTTCTAAGACTGTATTGACATGTTGTAAATGTTTCTCCCATGATTTGTTGTAGATGAGGATATCATCAAAAAATACTAAGACAAAATTCCTTAGGAATGGTCTAAATATTGAATTCATCAAACTCTGAAATGTGGAGGGTGCATTGGTAAGACCAAAAGGCATCACTAGGAATTCATAATGCCCTTGATGAGTTTTGAAGGATGTCTTATGAATATCTTCTTTCTTACTCTAATTTGGTGATACCCAGAATGCAGATCTAGTTTTGTAAAATAAATTACACCATGTAACTCATCTAATAAATCATCAATGACAAGAATAGGAAACTTATCTTTGATAGTGTACTTGTTGAGTTCTCGATAGTTTGGAAACATGCACCATCTTCCATCCTTGTGGCACACCATCACCACTCGAGCGATAATAAGCACTCTGACTATGATGAATAATACCCATTTCCAACATTTCCTCCACCATCTTTTTGATCTCACTCTTTTGCACATATGGGTATCTATAAGGCCTGATGTTGGGGGTGGCTTCCTAGAATCAACTAAATGGCATGATCATGCTCTCTTTTAAGGGGCAATCCTCTAGGATCCTTGAAGATAACTGCATGTTGATCAATAACCTTTTGAAGATCAAGATGCACTACCATCGTTGGCGGTTGAACTTCTATGGAAAACAATCATGCTATAAAACCTTCAGACCCCTTTTTATAATCTTCTACATTTGGTGATAAATTACCACCTGAGGAATTTTTTCCTGTAGTCCTTGAAGTTCAAACTGTTTACCCTCAGAATGAAAGTACGCATGAAAAATTCCTAGAAATTTATCTCTATGGTGCCCAAAGTTGTGAGCCATTGAACACCTAAGACAATATCACTCACCCATGGGAATAGCAAACATCATATATTCCAATGTGTAGTCACCCATCATAAGTTTGATTTTATGGCATTTACCTAAACATTGGATTGTGCCACCATTTGCAATCATTACTTGAAATTCAAGTGTTAGGTAGATGAAACAATTTAGTCTTGTTTCTAGCTTATGATTGATGAAATTATGTGTGCTCCCAAATCAATCAATATTGTCACCTTTTGTTTCTTAAGATAACCCACAACCTGAAGGGTTTGTGGAGTACTAATACTTGATAGAGCATGGCATGAAATAGTGGGCTGGGGATCTTCATATTCTTCCTCTAATTTTTCCACTTCCTCACTTGATGTTTCCTCATATTCTTCCTCATCACGGTCCCTTCAATGTAGAACAATTTTTTCTCAGAAAATTTATGATTTGGTCCATATTTGCTATCACAATTAAAACATAACCCTTTGGCTATTTTTCTTCAATTTGTTGAGATGTCATCAAATTGGCTGAAGATACATGGAGGCAAGGTACTATGATCCCTTTATATTAGATAAGGATTGCCTTTTGCTAGAAAGAAATTTTTCCTCTACCCTACGCACCATGATAATAGAATCAAAAACCTTAAGTGGATTAAATATGTGCACCTCATGCTCAATGTGGTCCTTAAGACCCCCAAGAAATAGGTCATTCAAATACTATTTTGTAATATCTGTAGACACCAAAATTGTGTCTTACGACCCCTTGTGACCCGCATCCCATTTCGCAACCTAACCTCATTACCTAAACCTTACACAATTATTTATTAATTACCTCATAATTGATAAATCCACATCACCTTACCCGCCACCTCACTTTGCCACCTCACCATGACCTAGCCCTAACCCTAAACTAACCTAATTAGGACCCATGACTTGGTCTAGACTCACATCCATAACTAATGCCTCCTTACTCGCACCCAAAGCCGACCTTCTAGCCACTTGACCAAGCCCGCAACTGCCCATCTCTCTCGGGAGAAAGCGGGAAGGTGGGCTATTTTACTAAAAATAGCCTACTTTTTCCTTACCGATGCTTGGTTCTACTCGATCATTGCCGTCGGTTACGCAACCGCCCTAAATGGGCTCCCCAAACCAAAACAACGAATCAGAATTTTTTTTTGGGAGATCAGTCGAATGATTTTGAATCAATAGAGATCATTTGGGAGCGAGGAACAGAGTCCAGATCTTCACTTGACCAAGCGAGAGACGAGTGGAAATACCGGAAGTGTTTACTGACCAAGGAGATCAACTTGCATCTTTGTCAAAACCCGGTAAGTCACATCTTGCATGTCCTCTGTTATAACATTTCTTATGCTCTGTGAATTTCAGTCCTCCTAAATCCGTCTCTGAATCTACTACCCAACGTGTCATTGCATCTAACTGTTATTCCTTTGCTTCTAATCATCCCGTTTCCTAATATCATCCATAAACCAGCCTTACAAAACACCATAGCTACCAAGAAGGTCCTAGAACCCACCGGTATCGGTTATCGATAACGCCGACATCGGTTATCGGTTACGATGCAGCGTCGGTTCCTCTGATCAAAACCAGAAAACCAGCCTTTCCCCTACCCAGTTCAACGAAACAATTTAATTGATATTTTGCAGTCTTTTGTGTTAATTCATATTAGCAGGGGAACTGACCACCTTCGAAAGGAAGTTTTATATTTCCTGGGCCCAAGGCAGTTCCCTCATTTATTGTCTAATTAAAATCTTGTGGTCTTGTGTTCTTATTTGCAGGTAGTCCTTCCAAGACAAAAAGGAGTTCTCCGTAGTCGGCTGATCTTTCTCTACGATGCACGCGCACACCATCTCGACATTCAATAGGTATTCCTCCTAACCCTAACCTCTCATCTGTTTCTAAAAGGAATGAAAGGATAGAAACAACTCTATTCCCGAAAGCCGAAGCATTAAGTGAAACATTTTAGCCTTGATGGGACCCATTTTGGGTTTCTTTCTCTTTCTTATTTTCATTTTAGGAAATATATTTGCTTTATTCTGCTGCTTTTGTTGTATATTTTCGTAAAGAATTTTCTTGCTTTCCGATTTTTGCATTAGTGAAAGTCATCTCTCTAGCTTCATCGAACATAATTTTCGATTTGGGTTTAAAACACATGCATTGCATTCTGCTTGTTGTTCTTCAATTCTAGTGAACATAGATTAAGTAACGGTCATACACGTGGGGTGATATCCACGGTATTAACGAAATTAACCCTAGTTTCACTTTGCACAACACATACCGAATCACTTCGCCATTAACACAACACTCAAACATCCCCCTTTTTCCGCGGTATTCCTCCGCCCGATTGAGGTAACCTTATAAGCCAAAACAAACTTGACATTTCCCCTAGGTCTTGTTGTTTAGGATTCCGACATCATTCTACGTCTAAAGGCATAAGCCCACAATAATTAAAATTAACCCTAGGATTAGTCTCTGGATTTGCGTGTGCATCTTGTTTGTTTTCAAATTTTGTTTTCTCTGTCATACTTTGTCTTCTGTGATCAATAAGTTGATAAATATACTCAACGTTGCTAAAAATCAAATTAGCAGCCTTTTATATCTTCTTATCCTAGACTTTTGACACCGGCATCGGTTAAGGGACCGACGTCGTTTGCTCTGTGACCGACACCGGTTACTAAACCGATATCGGTTACTGTCTTCATCTCCTGACAAACGAGCAACTTGCCAAATTCATCATTCTGAGGTTGTTTTTGTTCTTGATAGATTGAAACTTTCCTGTGTGTTCTTGTCCATGGTTGTCATCACTCGGAAGCAAGCCACCGCCATGGTTTCACATGCACTGCTCTCTGTCTTTACGAATCACCCCCTTCACATTCATAGGGAACCCTACGGACACCGGTGAGATCCCCCAAATTCTGTAGGAGACAAGGACTTTGCCAAATTTACTGGATGCTAATCCCAGTATTTGTCAGATACTATTTGTCTCATGCCCACGACCATACGCACGATGGTCGGCTCCTTATTAGCATGCCTATTAGTATAGCTGCTCATTTAGCTCCCACTCCTCCCGATAACAACTTGCCTTACTTCTGCATCTCTAGCCCGTCTCCCGATCCGAGCGGCTTGAGGTTCATACGACCCCGGATTAGCTTTCCTTTGGTTAATCTTGGACCCCACGTATCGTTACCACCAACTGCCCCTACCTCATCTCTCTTTCAGACCACTCCATTCATGACTTACTCTCTGCCACCTATTCACACGAGCTTTCCTTCTCAAGCTCCGCCTACCTTTTCATTCCCATACACGTATCCAGTAACCTCAACACCTTATATGGGACATCCCTATTCTGTGGCACCATCATCTCATCCAACCACAGATTTCATCAAACAAATGATGGACAAAATGCACAACCTGGAGGCTTCTGTTTCGGGAAGTCGTAGCGCCTTGACATACGAGCAAGTTTGTCGGGAGCCCATTCACCCTTCTGTCCCCCTTCATTCATATCCTCCTCAATGGGAGTTGCCAAAATTTACTCGTTTTAACAGTAAAGAGGATCCTCAACAACACTTGCGATCATTTAGACATGCTTGTTATTTGATTGCCCATGATGACGCCTTGTTACTCCGCACCTTCCCCATGTCCTTATCAGGACCCGCCTTGGAGTGGTACAGTGCTTTAACCCAGCACTCGATCTTCTCTTTTAACCAACTAGCCCAATCTTTCTTGGATCATTTCTCCATTAACATTGCCAAGAAAGTATCTATCACCGACCTCTATGCCATCCGAAAATTTGAAGATGAATCTATCGCAGATTTCATTGGACGATGGCGGGGCCTTATCAACCAACTTACGTATGCCTTGCCTCAAACCGAACTTATCGAACTATTTACGCGGGCCTGCGCTAAGCACATCTCCCCTACCCTCCAAATTCAAACTTTCCGCACATTCGACGAGGCCTTTACCATGGCTCGGAAACTAGAAATTCGAGCCTTAGAAGAAGAGAAATTGCGGTTGCGTAACAAAAACCCCAATTTCCGAACTCCTGATTCTACCAACAAGCCAAACACCACCACTCCTCACGCGTCCACTTCTTCTAAATCAAAAGGAGCTGTCCACGTGGTAATGGTCAAATCTCAAACACCGTCCAATACTCTGCCGAAAACCACTTATAAGTACAAGGCCGAGCCCACCAATTACACTCCTTGGGAGAAACTTATGGCGTCATCTGGAAAAATTGCTCAAAGGCGGGGCTATCACCTTGCCCCCTGTTAAACCTCACTCTGGGTTTGACTCCACCCACGCAATACCTTCTGGTATAAAAAATGACTTTTGTAACTTTCACCGCGTAAAAGGACATAGTCATGAAAACTGCAAGATGTTGAAAAACATAGTGCAGGAAATGGTTGACGCAGGGGATATAACCCTCGATAATCCTAACGCCCCTGCTAACCGAAATCTGAAAATTTTCAACAAGCCATTCCCGAATCACTCGTCCAACAGTAACGTAAACCAAGATATCTTAGCCGAGGAGAGTGTTCATGAGATCCATGCAGTCTTCGATTCTCAGCCAAAAGCCTCTATTGAAAAAATTTTGAATCAAGCCTCTCCACCAACACAGGAGTCTGAACCTCCTTCACCACCATCAAGCCAAAGTGAAATCATTCCTTTACCCATAGAAGAGTTAACTGCCCGGACTTCTCTTCTCATCGACGAGTCTTCTTACACCACATCCCTACAAGACTGTGAGCGGATGTTATCCAATTTATCTATTTCCCAAACGTCCCCTTCTACCGCTCTTGCTGCACAAGAGGAAGGCTCACCACTCCTTTTGACATCCTTAGGCAGAAATCTCTTACACTGACATCACCACATTCTTTAAACATGCGGATCCCTCAAACACGCCCTCCTACCTATTAGTCCCTCATCACCTAAATCTTTTCAACAACCGGTGGACCTCTTAACATCTATTGATACGATGCCTCATCTACCTCTGTGTCACACCCATGATGGACCGGAATTACAACCCACCTTTCTTCCGTACAAAAATTACAAATCACACCTGGAGACTGTCATTCCACAGAAGATAGACAGGCCCTATGGGAACGTTTGAGTACCCCTTTTTCTACTCAAATGCAAATGACTGATCCTGATGTCTCCACCATATACCCGAAGTGTTTACAGAAGCTTAAAATGCCCCTGTTCTCACCTTCACCCCCCTCACCTCTACCAAATGCCCCGTCCACTTCTATCAACTTAACCAGATCTTCCCCTACGCTTGGGACCTCACCAATGCCCAGTCTAACGCACCCGCCTAAGCGACTCGATCTATCCAAAAATAAATCCGTCCATACCACCTAGAGACAAACTCAATCCGTGCCCCTATCACAATCAAAACCATCATCGTCATACCTACCTTCCATATTGGGACCCCATCCCTCTACCTTACATCAATATATCATACCTCCTGCGTTTTCTTCAAAACAACCTACGCCTTCCGCACCTATACAGAAATTCTAGGGTATAGCAACACCGTCACTCCGCGTATCCTGTCCACCTATCGACCCTAAACAAATTCCATCATCAAAAGATTTGTTTTCGGTCACTCCTATTTCCCCGTGGTTGTTTTCTGATACCACATCATCTGCGGCCTCATCATCCAACATAGCTTCTGCGCCAAAGAAATCACGTTTAGTAAAAACCACGTATCAACACCCCTCGGCTAAACCACCACCCGTGCGAACCAATCATGCCCAAACATTACCAAAACCCGCACAACCAATACCCTCATCCTCTTCCGATTTTGACCCACTCAAAGGATCTTACGCCAAAATCCTTGCTATGTTGGTGGAGAATGCGACCATTTCCCTACCTCCACTTAGACCTTATGACCCGTCTAAACCCCGACCTATGGGTTACGATGAGTCTAAAATCTGCGCTTATCACCGCACACCAGGACATGATGTGGAGGGATGCAAAGCTCTAAAAACCATCCTTCGTCAGTCACCTCTCCCGGATAGAAAGATTAAGAAAGACAACTTACGAAGGGAGAGACCTTTAGTTTCCATTCCCTCTCCTATACCATTTGTCCCCGCCTCACCAAGATCTATCATTATTACAACCCCACCTCTTGAAGACCATGAGTTATCCCAACCATCTTCCTCATCTCAGGTCTACGAGATTAATATGATTAGTGTCATTACTCGAGGGCAGAAAAACAATGGGAAAGCAAAAGAAAACACACTGCGGCATCTCTTTCTCCGCCAAACATCCCGATTGCACCACCACCTAAAGTGGTCATTCGCGGACCCTTTATCCCGTCTCTAATGGCATTGCCCACCGAAATATGATTAAACGGCTTCACCAATCGCCCGTAAAAATGACCTTTGTATGATCTCATTCGGACTTCACGAATCTCATCGACAAGCTCTCGTTGAGATCCTTGAGGATAGAGGTTTTACCTAATGAAACCACTGCCTTTCGCCTCCATTCTAACACCCGATCACGTTGCTTCTCTCACCAAACAACCCCTTGCCCCACCACTACGTCTCTGTACAACAAGTGCTGCGATCGGTTTCTCCGAAGACGAAATTGTTGACTTTGGTACAGAAGACCACGACCGCCCTTTTCATTTCCGCTTACGTCCGAGACATTCGAGTACGTTGGGTTATGATTGTGGGGTCTAGCCTAAACATCATCTCTTGAAAAGCCTTCCAACAAATGAATATCCCTTCTAGTTGCATGTGTGCCAACCCCATCATGTTGCGATCATTCAATGACGCTATTACTTCTACCTTAGGCACCGTGATCCTCAACATTCGGTAGGACCACGTACTTTACCCGAACTCTTCTATGTCTTGGAGGAGAGTTCCATATAATATATTCTTTGGGTCGTCCTTGGATCCGAGCCATGGGATGCGTTCCTCAACATTACATAGATGCATAAAATTTGAGTACGAGGGAAGTCCTGCACCGTAAAAGCTGACCCTCCCCCTTTAAAACCTGCATATGTTATACCGCCTAACGATGTGCTTATACCAATCAAGACACCCATACATTCAACCCACCATCCTCCTCAAATGTACCTCAACCATCCACCTCAATCGCGCCTACGCCTTCAACTGATGAAACCACCATCGCAAAAACCACTTCCCTTCCCGCAGCTAACATTCCAACCTCCGACCCCTTAGTAGATGTTTTTCGCGCCTTACTGCTGGGGAGTACACCTATATAACGTTAGTTCTTTCCCTACCCCGCAGGAGTACGGACAATTACATGCACATCCCACCTACGACCGTCGCGTGGGGGAGATAATCTCTTACGGACCACCCCATTGCCGCACTAACCTAACGTATGGGGGTGTTGATGCATCCTCCATTACCCCTGAACCTCCTCTTGGTGTGGTTCCTTTCCAATCCGATTTTCAATACTTGACAAATCGTCATTTCGCCCTCACCTTCTTGACTCGTTGTGCTTGGAAAGGCTTTGGTTTTGGTCTTTACGAACAAGGCCGACATACACTCATTCCCGTGACTACCCGTAAACATAATGATCGTAGTGGTCTCGGTTTTCCCGAAACACCTACACAGGAGACACCTCCTGTCAGCTGTATCCTGGAAGAAGAAGACGTCGCCCCTACCAAACCATCATCACCCACTTTGCCATCATCACCCACAGAATCTATAGACCCTGAATCCATCCCTCCTAACTTTTTTTTTTCATAAATGCTATCTTCATAGGTCCTCTCACTTATCAACGCGATAATGAGGACCCATCTTCTTTGCCCCTTCTGTATCCAGACATGATCGAAGAGGATTCGCCTTTGATTAATGTTGTTGAGTGTCAGGATGACGAATCCATCCTCACTTACCTTGGCGCGGATGATTCTTATATTCAACGAGCCTTACCATCTGAAACCCAAACCATGCTGAACGAATCTACCATAGAAATCAACATCCACACGGAGGAGGATCCTCACATTGTGAAGATTGGACAATCCCTTAACACATCAGAACAAGCCGCCTTTACTACCTTTCTCCGTGCTCGCAACCAAGCTTTCGCATGGTCTTACGCTGACATGCCAGGAATTGATCCTACCATTGCCGTCCATAACATCACCCTAAACCCCGATTCCAAACCAGTCAAACAGAAATTGAGAAAAATGCATCCACGCATTGCTCTCTTGGTCAAAAGGAGCTCAACGACTCCTTCTGTTTCCTTCATCTTACCTATTGACTATCCTCAATGGATTTCTAACATCGTACTGTCACTAAAGCGATAGGGGACTTCGGATATGCCGCATTTCCGGGATCTTAACCTCGCTTGCCCTAAGGATGACTTCCCTTACCTAGCATTGACCAACTTGTTGATCTAAGCTGCGAGGCCATGAGATGCTCTCTCTCATGGATGGCTTTTCAAGATCTGACCAAATTTTGGTTGCCCTGCCGATCAACACAAAAGCGCCTTCATAACTCCTTGGGAACCTTCATTATCGTGTCATGCCGTTTGGCCTTAAGAATGCCGGTGCTACCTATCAGCGGGCTATGACCTACATTTTTCATGACATTATGCACACTATCCTTGAAGATTATGTCGACGATCTTCTCGGCAAGTCTAAACATCGTAGTGAACATCTCGATGTTTTAACCATTATTTTTGATGCTTTATTACAATATTCATCCGCCTTCAACCGAAGAAATGTGTCTTTGGTGTTCTTTTGGGAAAACTTCTTGGCTTTATCGTCTCTTTGCGTGGCATTGAGGTCGATCCATCTAAAGTCAAAGCTATCCTAGAAATGCCCCCACCCAAAAATCTCAAACAATTTCGTAGTTTACAAGGTAAGCTCCAATCTATCCGACGTTTCATCTCCCAACTTTCGGATCAATGTCAACCTTTCCATCACCTCCTTAAAAAGGATATTGCATTCCAATGGAGCGAAGAATGTCACCAAGCCTTCGAAGCTCTCAAATCCTATCCTTGCAACCACCCGTGCTTATCCCACCCCAAGACGACCGCCCTTTCTACCTTTACCTTTCCGCCACCGACCATGCTATAGGAGCCATGCTTGCACATCGTGACTCTGAGAATCACGAACAAGCCGTTTATTATATAAGTCGTACTTTGGTGGACTATGAGACTAGGTACACACATGTAGAAAAATTGTGCCTTGCCCTATCATTCGTGGCCACCAAACTCCGACACTACCTTCTAAATCACAAGACTTTCGTCATCACCAATACAGACCCCATCCATTACATGTATGCCAAACCTCATCTGAACCAACGCATTGCCAGATGGCTCATGCTTCTCGCCGACCTCGACCTTGAGTTTGTCCACCAGAAATCAATCAAAGGACAAACCATCGCAGACCAACTTGCAGAAGCTCCTTTACCTGGGGAACAATTTACCAATTTTACCTTCCCCGACGAACTCATCGCTACTCTTTCCCTCACGGAGGAGTCATACCCAATGACCCTCTTCTTCGATGGATCTAAATGCCAGCGCGGCGGAGGAGCCGGCGTTGTTCTCATTCCTCTCGACGCTGAACCTATGCCTCTTTCATTCCGACTCGATTTCCCTTGCACTAATAATACAGCGGAATACGAGGCCCTTGTTCTGGGTCTCCAAGTTGCGTTACACTTAGGCATCAAATCTATCAACATTTTTGGCGACTCTCAATTGGTAGTCAATCAAGTTATGGGCATCTACCAATGCAAAAACGAGGAACTTCAAAAATACAAACACTACGTGGATTCACTTCTAGCCTTATTTACTCACTATTCTATACAAACCATTCCACGCTCCACTAACAAATTTGCGGACACTATGGCTTGCCTAGCCTCGCAAATTCCCGCCGCACCAACTGACTCTGAATTATTCGTTGTGGTCCAGCAACTTTTTGCCCCATCCTATTCAACCCCGGTAGTTTGTATGATAAATACTGTGTCTACTAGTTCGCAGGATACTTGGTATCACCAATTTCACGATTATCTTACAATCTCTGTCCTCCCACCTGACCTTACTAGTAACGGAAAACGTGCTTTTCTTAAAAGTGTTTCGTGTTATGTTGTCATGGGGGGACTCCTCTATAAACGTGGCTTTGATGGCATCCTCCTTCGCTGTCTAACTGGCGCGGAGGCCACTCATACCATCCAACAGGTCCATGACGGTATTTGTGGTGGACATTTTAGCGGCCTTGCCGTGGCCAAACGAATCCTTCGCCTTGGTTATTATTGGCCTACTCTCAATAACGACTGCTACGAATATGTTAAGCGTTGTGTTATGTGTCAGCAACATGCCAACCTTCAACATACTCCTAGCCACCCGCTCCAGGTCGCTCGAGATCTTTGGCCCTTCTCACAATGGGGTTTAGACCTTATTGGTGAGATTCACCCGACCTCTTCACAACGTCACCGTTGGATAATCACAAATGATCAATATTACAAAAAATGGGTGGAGGCTATTCCACTCATTTCAATCAAAAAAGAAAAAATTGTCGAGTTCATTAACCACCACATTATCTGTCGTTTTGGTGTTCCTCATCGCCTGATAACAAATAATGGAAAATCTTTCAAAAACAAGTTGTTGCAAGACCTTTGTGACAACTTTGGTATCAAACTTAGTTTCTCATCACCTTACTATCCACAAGCCAATGGGCAAGCCGAGTCCTCTAATAAAACACTAACCAAAATCCTCATGAAAGTTGTCAATGAATCCGGAAGAAATTGGCACGATCACATTCCCTTTGCCCTTTGGGCTTATCGTACTAGCATTCGTACCTCTACTAATGCCACACCTTTTCTTTGGTATACGGTACCAAGTGTTTTGCCTCTCGAAATACAAATACCCTCCCTTAGAATATCTCTTCGGATATTCTCACCAACGATGATTTCAGCCAGAGCGGTTAGCCCAATTGGAGCTTCTTGAACGCCATCTTACAGCTCTTGATCACCTTCAAATCTATCAAAAACGCATTAAACGTGCTTATGATAAGTGACTTCATGAGCGTACCTTTAAGGTTGGTGATCTTGTCCTCAAAGAGAATCAACATGTAACCAAACTAGAAAAGAGCAAACGTGGAAAATTTGCTCCCAATTGGATTGGGCCTTATATAATCACTCACACCTATGGATCTGGTACTTATCGTTTAGCTTCGCTTAATGGTAAACCTGAGCCTGAACCCCTTAATGCCTTGCATCTTCGCCCATTCTACTGTTGAAATTAGTGTTATATCACTTCTTATCTACCTGCCGCTCGTCCCTTGAGCTCACTTACCACTACATACACTCTGTTTCCTATACCTCATAATAACAATCAAGCTCACATAGTTTGATTCTCACCTCCCCTTGATGATGCCTTCCCCTTTTTAGTCTAGTCCATGACTTCAAAGTATTAAAATAAGCCGTATTCTTATGGGATTTTCTTGAGTCAAACTTCCTACTACACTAGATGCTTCACGCCAAAAGAACATCTAGTCATCTAAATTAAATATAGAAGCTGCTCCTCGAAGGACACTATATATGCCGAACTATTGCTTTGCTATTATATATAATTGCTCCCCAAGGACAGCTATGCATTAAAACCATATCTGCTACTATAAATAGACTGCTCCCTTGAAGGACAGCTATACACAGTCAGCCTTTATCAGAAGCTTCTCGCATTGATCAGCTTCGTGAAGACCTCAAGAATAATACAATCAATATCCCTTGTAGACTTCCCGCATCGATCAGTTTACATTCAATAAAATAAAAGCCTCATTCAAAAGAACTTTTGAGTCATGGACTTGTCTATTTAGGGTAGGTTCTCTTTCGTCAGAACACTCACTTTGTAATAAGTTCTCTGCACCTCAGCTATACCATCCACCTCACCTCACCATTTGTTTCAACTCAAGGGACGTGACGTACACCTGATATATTGTGATCATACAACTCTTTTCACCTATTGACTTCTCGTCTATGCACGGTACCTAGGGCTCCAAGCTCGTTCTACGTGGTGTGGTTTGTTTAGCTCTCTTCATCTACGGAGCACTCTTTCTGCTTTGCCTCGCATCTAGGATTGTGTGTTGACCTTAATCAGGACACGATTCCCTACTACTTGGGTAGGCTAACTTCCGCTTCCCTCATACCTTTTACAACATCACCAATTCATTACCAACACCATCAACCTTACCTTTACTAATATTAATATTTTTACCAACCAACCAATTGCCTAAACCATACCAAATTTCCTGAATTCGCCTCTCCCTGATCCTAAGGGAGAACTACATCGGTCTGAGGCCCCTCCTTGCTTTGTGCAAAGGGCTATGTAGGCAGCACTTCGGAGACATGGGGTCTCCCAAGGTTAGCTCGACCATCCCCTACCATAACCTATCATGTGTGGTAAATATAAATATTTTTGTGTATTTCTATTTAATCACATTCCTCTTTATCCTTTTTCAAAACACCGAAAGTCAAAACGAAAACATTCTTATTATTATAACTCAAATCAACATACATATCTCGTTTTATTTAGATGTTAAACAAATACATCTTCTCTATCATCGACACGCAGGTCGGTACTCTTATTTATTCTTATACCTTGCTAACATTTACTCAGACCCTCACGCCTCATCCCGAACTAGGTGATGATCGTGATCGTCGACCCCTCTCGCCGGGTCTCTCTGTCCTCAAAGGTACCACGGCTATTGGTACCGCCCACTGATCTGCCAATCTCTCCTGTAACATATGAATACGCCCTCTCGCATGGAGGACTCCAGCCTCTAGTCTCTCCGCCCGTGACTCCGCAACCACTAACAATCCTCTTGTCTCATTCACCTGCGTTTGGAGCTGCTGAACTAAACGCTGCAGACGATCCCTCTCTGCTGTAATCACAGCTATGTCAGGACAATCACGTATACCTCGCAGCTCCGCTGCCCACCATAATCTATAGGCCTCTGTCGTTCCTGCGTCCATTACCCTGCGATCGGCTGCTACCTCTTCAGGACCTTCTGGAGGTGTTGGCTGGGGAGGTGAGAGTACTGCCTCTGCGTCGATCCTCATATATGGTCTATAAGCCAGGGGTATATCCTGCACAAATCCAAATTGTCGCCGCACGCGATCTATAGGAATCCTCTCATACTCTTGCCCTGGCTTTGCCCTGCGATCCACCTCAATCGCTCTACACCCCCTCAACTCCTCGGCTATGTTCTCTGTTACCATATAGTTTCCGTATGGCCTCAATGAGATATCCGCAACCGTCACTCTCTCCCATACACGCTGTAATACTCAATATCACCCGTCACGGCACGGGATCTCGGCCTCTTGTTACTGCATCTGGACCCATGCGAATCCCAACCTCTGCACTCCGGTTTCTCCCGGTGGATGGGTCGGCCTATTGGTCGCACACAAACAATGTGCTCATAGGCCCAACAGTGTAATACGTATGAACAATCCAGCGTCGTCCTGTGATTTCACCTACAAGCCCATAAACCCCTGTATAGCTCCGCCAAATATGCAGGTGCCCATGCAAACGTAACATTCCTTTCTACCATCTCCCAGATAACACACATCAATGCCTTTGGAAATCTTCCTCCTTCTGCCCTCGGTAATGCATAATACCCTACCGCTATCATTAATATCACTGCTAACCTTGTCTCCTCAGGGTGTGCTGCATACATTACCCCATACGTAAAGGATAAACCTCGCTGTGTCAAATCTCGTGCGTATGGACCAAATACTACTGTTATCGCTCCCCGTGCCGCGCTAGGTAGTGCCTGATATACTGGTTCTCCTGTAATAGGGAGTCTCAAATCCGAAACACATCTTCGATATTCTTGTCATCTCCTGTTGGCGGATAAAGGTATTTGTCTCGGATTCCATCTCTCGATCAATGCCTGCACATAGCATGGTTCCGTGCGATTCGTGAATAATAGCAGATTCCACTTAACCCCAAACGATTTATCAATGTCCATTCATTTGGTGTTACATCCTCGGATCCGTGTGACAACGGTGTTGGCACATTATCATTCATCCTCAACCACCGCCTCTGCTCATACACCAAAACAACAAACAACCATTCAATCAATCAGGGTTTTTCAAACATTCTAGAAATTCCTCTAGAATGCTTAGGTATCGAGTTATACATAACGATATCGGTTGGGTAACTGCTTATACCGGTTCTCCTAACCACTACTAGTCACTTTATCATTACATACATCTTGCCTAAAACAACCACCTACGATAATAAATTGCTCGTTTATTCCTCTCTGTATACACAGACATACCCGAAACCCTTGATTACCTACCACGTAACACTTACCTCACCTATAACCCTTACTATCATGTTTTCTTCTTCATATCTACCCACTTAATCTCTTATTCATAACACATGCAAAAATCAAATCACAACCAAAACATTTACCTCTGGGGTTGCAGTAGCTTGAGGTGGCCCTTGTCTTCCCTCTTGTCCCTGCCTGCTGGATGTTTCTCCTCGTCCTGCCATTATCACCACTCTTTTCAAATTCGCCTTTCTACTTTCTGAATCTCCGATCGCATTCACCTTCCTGTCTCTCTTCTCCTTATCACTCAAATCTCTCATGCAAATACCTGTCTCAGTCGTCAAAAAGCGTCGCGTTCACGTATTTAACCTCTTGCATGGCTCTAAAATTAAAACTTAAGTTGCCACCCTAGCTTTTCTATTTTTAGAAAAGCTCATACCTAAATAACCGGTATCGGTTACTTAACCGATATCGGTCTATCAGCTACCGATATCGGTTTCTAACCGATATCGGTTACACACCTATCTTTTCTCAACAGCGTTCTTTTCTTCATTTCTCACCTAAATTTTTGTCGCGCCCGCCTCTTTTCCTGCATAAACAACACAATTTACCACATTTGTTCATCCACCACACATAGCATTACAATTTCATTAACATCATTTATTTTATACAAATACACAAACCATCAACTACGGATATCAAGAAACTATCAATCTATACATCATTTGGATCCAACTCATCAGTTACATATATCACAATGTCACAAACCAACAATTCATCATAACTTTTGTCATTCATATATACGTGCAAAAACAAAAACATCAACATCATCCATCTATCAACATGTCAACTAAAACTTATCATACATTATATATTACCAACCATTAACAAAATATTTAAACACATTTTGAACACTGCACGTGGATCAAAACATCGTCTCTATATATATACAAATTTTCAAAAATACAATGTGCCCTACATCGGGGCCTCTGTGATCTCATAATCCACCAAAGCCGGCACGCAGGCCAATAACTGTCAAAAAATCTCGACTCGGCTCGCAGGCCGGTCCCTCGTATCAAAAATAGATATATACTCGGCTCGCAGGCCGGTATCCACTATACAACCCCTACTCGGCTCGCAGGCAGTGTACTGATAAATGAATAAATGAATACATGAATAATACGAGAGGCACGCAGAGCCTCTATCAATACACCCGGTTCGCAGACCGGTGCCCATCTATCAATACACCATGTCTGGGATCTCTCAGCTCTCCCCACCGCCCTCGGCACCTCTCCCCGCTGGTCCCTGTGGTGCCTCTCGCCTCCTGCCTGTGACGGACCCACCAGCTGTGGCTGCACCTCCCTGAGACCTCTGGCTCCGAGAGGTCTCTGCTCTATGTGCCGCATAGGGCTGATAATCAGCCCGGTACCATCAGAATATCCACGATAGTATCGGGCCTTCGCTCTAGCCTCCATGTAACGCTCTCGAGCCACCGTAGGTCTTGGGGCTGGTCCTCGACACTCTACTACCCAGGTGCCCCATCTGTGCTTGGTCTTGTTGATGGAGCTGTGGGTTGTGGTACATGCACACGTGCTGCTGGCGCCGTGGCTGTCTTTACCTTTAATGGTGGTGCTTGAGTACTGTCTTCTTTGCCGTACTGAACTGCACTGTGGGTATGTGGTCTTTGAATGGGTGGTCTTTACACATGCTGTGCACTGAGCACTGGGCTAAGCTACCCTGTAAGACACCTATACGTGCTTTTGTCATTGCAGCTAGCTGCCCCCTGTAAGAGTTGCTTTAACCCCACGAGTGATCTCTCTCTCCTATCACTGTAGCAGTGCAGTCTTGGTGCTGGCGCGTCTATCTCTGGCTGCTTCTCTGCCACCCACCACACCTGTATGCTCCGTGCACCCGGCATCATCTACACCCTCACTGTGGCCTCTCTGCTACCCATCTAGATCCAAAGGCATGGGTGCAGGCGGTGGGGCCTCTACATCATCTCTCCTATGTCTTGAGGAAGGGAGGTGGCTCGTCTGTCGCGACCCATCTCGCTGCGTACCCTCTCCGGGGTATCCGCCTTGCATTACTCTCTGGCCTTCGTCCTGCTATATCCAAAATGTGTACTTTGGATTAGCGCCTTGTTTGTAAGCGGGTTCTCTGCCGGGATGGTGACCTCTGTAGGGTCTCCATACAATGTCTCTTGCTTGTAAGGCCCTAGTGAAATGTCATAGTATGCCACATCCCGACTCGCCATAGCTCAAGCTGTGGTGGCCCACGACCCCCAACCACCTCTTCGAAAGACATATCGGTATATGACACAGTGGCCCCGCATTCTTTGGGCTAACCCTATCTTGGCTTTGATGCATACGATGTGCTCGTATGCCC
Source organism: Taxus wallichiana var. yunnanensis (assembly GCA_018340775.1). Taxonomy (NCBI): domain Eukaryota; kingdom Viridiplantae; phylum Streptophyta; class Pinopsida; order Cupressales; family Taxaceae; genus Taxus; species Taxus wallichiana. The sequence continues at coordinate 366,108,264 of CM031243.1, forward strand.
AACAATGCAACAAAAATGTAGAACAAATACCAAATCGCCTCCTCCGGCGATAGCCCCATAGCTCCCTGTATAATTGCACCAGATATACTGGTGCCCAGGCGTAACAGGTGTGCTCCTCCACCATCTCCAGCAGTACCCCCATCAATGCTCATGGGAAGCGGCCTCCCTCTGAGTCCGGGAGGGCGAAGCAGGTGATCCCAACCATCATCAACACAGCCAGTCGTGTCTCGTGTCGATGCGCACGGTACATGTCACTGTACCCGATACTCGCGCTATGGTAGGTCGATGGCGCGTTTGAATCCCCAAACCTACCTACGTATGCTGTCCATCGCAGTCTCTGAATCTACCTGGAAGACTGCCTCTCCCTCGATAGGTAACCGAAGGATGCGATACACATCCTCCAATGTGACGGTCATCTCCCCAGTCGGGAGATGGAACACATTGGTCGCCGGATCCCATCTCTCGATGAGGGCGACCATCAGGCTGTGATCTCTCTCTATCGCTCTATACCTCTGGACTCCACCGAGTCCCACCTCGTGCATGATGGCCCAATGAGCCGCAGATACGTGTGGCCTCATCCGCACCAACAACGGGGCATCCTATCCCGCATCGTCAGCTGGCGTGCCCCCAAACCCAACCCATCCTTAACCTACTCTTTATTAAAACCCAAAACCTAACCCCACACCTAACCCTTCTCCACCCCTAACCCACCCCCTGCACACCGACCCAACCCAACCCAAAAACCCAAACCCAAAACCTAACCCAACCCAAAAACCCAAAACCTAACCCCACACCTAACCCTTCTCCACCCCTAACCCAACCCCCACACCGACCCGCAACCCAACCCAAAAACCCAAAACCTAACCCCACACCTAACCCTTCTCCACCCCTAACCCAACCCCCCCACTCCCACCCACAACCCAACCCAACAACCCAAAACAACCAACCCAACCCCACTCCCACTCCCACCCACAACCCAAAACAAAACCACCGAAGGCGCCGGCCGATAATGGCCACCGACACCGTCACCAACAAGTCTTCCTTTCCCTAAAATTGTGCGACCGATGTCGGTCGCTTAGTGACCGACATCGGTCACTGTCCTCTCCCGGAGCCGAACCCCCGCGCGGCCCCCAAAACCCATTTTTTACCTATTTCTACCCATCTACCCACCCAAAAACCCTAAAAACTTACCCACCTACCCACCTTAGCCTATCTAGCCTATCTACCCTCTCCCTTTTTCAAATCATTTCCATTTTCTCATTATTTCCTAAAAAAGGTTAATTCCTACCCAAACCCCCAATTTAGCATAATACAACCAAATCACCAAATTAAAGAGTTTCGAATCTACCCGAACGACGACACGTCGTCGTGGTGGGATGGGTGGTGGCGGTCCAGCTGGTCCAGCCCCTCCAGCTCCTCCTGCCTGTGCCATGGCTCCAATCCTGATCTGCTGGGTCCCCGCCAATCAACTACTGCCTCCTCCTTAATCGGGCCCACTATCAACTCTCTCCGCCAATACAATAGCTCCACCTCACTCAATCAAGCCTCTAATCCCAACTCTCCACGTCAGACAAGTCGATTTGGTTTGCAAATAACAAAAGTGACAATGACAAGCCGTATTTTTCTTTTTATAGGTTTTTCGCCTTTCACCGATATCGGTTTCATTTTGCCCTAAGGAACCGGTATCGGTCCCTTAACCGATATCGGTCATGCAGAATCGACATCGGTTCTCTACCCAACTTTCACCCCATTCTTTGCCCTTATTTACTCCTTGCCTCTTTTTCACCAATATCGCCTCAACCTACCTATCCAGCCTGACCTAAGGCCTCAACCTACCTATTCGGCCCGACCTAAGGCCTCAACCTACCAATTGGCCCGACCTAAGGCCTCAACCTACCAATCGGCCCGACCCAAGGCCTCAACCTACCAATTGGCCCGACCCAAGGCCTCAACCTACCAATCGGCCCGACCCAAGGCCTCAACCTACCAATCGGCCGACCCAGGCCTCAACCTACCAATCGCCCGACCTAAGGCCTCACCTCCTACTGGGGCCCGGGCCCGACCTAAGGCCTCACCTACCAATCGGCCCGACCTAAGGCCTCAACCTACCAATCGGCCCGACCCGAGGCCTCAACCTACCAATCGGCCCGACCCAAGGCCTCGGCCCTACCAATCGGCCCGACCCAAGGCCTCAACCTACCCAATCAGCCCGACCCAAGGCCTCGCCACTACCCATTAGGCCCGACCCAAGGCCTCGCCCCACCCATTAAAGCCCGACCCAAGGCCTCGCCCTAACCATTAGGCCCGACCCAAGGCCTCAACCTACCTATCCGGCCCGACCCAAGGCCTCACTCTACCCTTATGACCTGACCCCGGGCCACCGCCCAACCATTTGGCCCGACCCAAGGCCTCGCCCAACAACTTGCCCGACCCACGACCGCATCACTTCATACCATACCCACAATCAACGTTTTATTTTATCCATCCATCATGTACCTTTTGTGTGCAATCGAGCTCACTGTTCGTGTTTTAGCATGATTAGGGTCCTTGACTTGATCTGTCGACCAACTTTGCCTGACTGACCGTGACGTTTATCTCAACCAAACCAACCATTTGATCTTGCCGAACATGCCTAAACGTTCCTGTACCTCACCGTTATATACCACTGGAGCTACTTCCTATGCCTTGGATACTGTGGATTATATCACCCTTGTTTGGATAAACTATCGACCTTTGCCTACACATTCTTGGTTTGCTTGTCAAATCATGTACCCTCGTCATTATTGCATTTCAACATGCGCTCGCTTCTTGGACCTACCCCACCACCTTACCATCCTCTCTCTGACAACATATACCCTTTATCAACCCTATCCCTGATTTCCCGTTCACTCAATCTGCGATAGATTTGAGGGGGATTACCTACATCTTTAACATGAGAAACCACTTCATATTATTGTCCGGTGTAGCTTTACGTAACAAGCTACCACGACATAAAGGGCTAATGTAGACACCAAATTTGTGTCTTACGACCCCTTGTGACCCGCATCCCATTTCGCAACCTAACCTCATTACCTAAACCTTACACAATTATTTATTAATTACCTCATAATTGATAAATCCACATCACCTTACCCGCCACCTCACTTTGCTTTCCTCACCATGACCTAGCCCTAACCCTAAACTAACCTAATTAGGACCCATGACTTGGTCTAGACTCACATCCATAACTAATGCCTCCTTACTCGCACCCAAAGCCGACCTTCTAGCCACTTGACCAAGCCCGCAACTGATCTCTCGGGAGAAAAGCAGGGAAGGTGGGCTATTTTACTAAAAATAGCCTACTTTTTCCTTACCGATGCTGGTTCCTACTCGACCGCCGTCGGTTACGCAACCGCCATCGGTTCCCTGTAAATGGGCTCCCCAAACCAAAACAACGGATCGGAATTTCATTTTGGGAGATCAGTCGAATGATTTTGAATCAATAGAGATCATTTGGGAGTGAGGAACAGAGTCCAGATCTTCACTTGACCGAGCAGAGACGAGTGGAAATACCAGAAGTGTTTACAACCAAGGAGATCAACTTGCATCTTTGTCAAAACCAGTAAGTCACATCTTGCATGTCCTCTGTTATAACATTTCTTATGCTCTGTGAATTTCAGTCCTCCTAAATCCGTCTCTGAATCTACTACCCAACGTGTCATTGCATCTAACTGTTATTCTTTTGCTTCTAATCATCCCATTTCCTAATATCATCCATAAACCAGCCTTACAAAACACCATAGCTACTAAGAAGATCCTAGAACCCACCGGTATCGGTTATCAGTAACCGGCATCGGTTCCTCTGATCAAAACCAGAAAACCAGCCTTTCCCCTACCCAGTTCAACGAAACAATTTAATTGATATTTTGCGAGTTTTTGTGTTAATTCATATTAGCAGGGAACTGACCACCTTCAAAAGGAAGTTTTATATTTCCTGGCCCAAGGCGAGTTCCTCATTTATTGTCTAATTAAAATCTTGTGGTCTTGTGTTCTTATTTGCGAGTAGTCCTTCCAAGACAAAAAGGAGTTCTCCTGATCGAGTCGATCTTTCTCTACGGTACGCGCACACCATCTCGACATTCAACAGGTATTCCTCCTAACCCTAATCTCATCTGTTTCTAAAAGGAATGAAAGGATAGAAGCAACTCTATTCCCAGTGAAGCCAAGAAGCATTCCGAGTGAAACAATATCCTTCACACGCAAAGATAGATTTTGGAATTGATGGACATACTCCTTAATTGAACCCGTTTGTCATAATTTTTCTAATTGGCTAAAGTAATTCTCTAAAACACTAGAACTATAGTGTAATTGAATCTCTTCAGTGAAAACTATCCATGTGACATTTAGACCATTATTCTACCTTTGAGCACATAACCAATGATACCAAACAAATTGGTCAAGTTCTAGGTATAAGGATGCCATGGTTACCTTTTGGCCACTTTGGGATCTGATGGAGATCAAAGAAATTCTCCATTTGGGTAATCCAATTGAGTGGATCCTTTCCATTAAATTTACACATTTTCAATTTCGAAAAAGTTCCTTTCCATTGGTGAGGAGATCCACCTGAATAAGTAAAGGAGCCTCCTTGATTGGAGTGGTTTGGACTTGTGTGAGTATTGTTAGAGGAACCCATATGACTAGAATTGGGAGTGGTGTTTGAAATAGCATTAACATATCCTTTTTCGTTGCATGAAAATCCTAATGAAGTTCCCTCATTCCCCCTAAGGCTACCTTTTAGATGAAGAAGCTCATTATTAAGGTCATCCTTACTCACCATATTATTTACCCTTTCCTGAAATTGATGACTACCTCAGATACTCCCAAACCAGAAGACTCTAAATCCATATCTTCCTTATTTGGGGTCATTCTTGGAGTTTCTTGACCTTTCCCTTGGCCTCGGGTAGATCTACTAGTCATGATGTAGGGTTTGGGACTCGGGTAGACGAAATAGGGAAAAAAATTTAGGGTTTGGGGTTTCACAAATTTACTGGCCGAATAGAGGAAATCATAAAAAAAAAACCCTAGCTAATTTTTGGAAAGGTTTCCAAAATATAAGAAACTTGGAAAAAATCCAAAAATTGCACCCTATGGAGCCAAATTATGAAAAAAACATAAAACCGCTTAAAACTTTTTTCGAAACACATCAAAAATTCTTCAAATTTCGAGAGGAGCTTACTTGATGGATTTCGCCACACCACAAATAAAAATTGTAGAAACATTCACTACCAATTTTTATATATAGCCGAACCTTCAAAATTAGGGTTTGACACAGCGTTGGCCGAGATCAGGCTCTGATACCACTTGTAATGAAATTACTTGTGTAAATTATATTATGAGTAGCAATAGAACACCAAAGAACACAATATTGCAAATAAATGATCTCAATATGCAAGTAGAATATCTTAGCCACTTTGAGGGGAAACCTTCAAACCATACAATAAGACTCAAATGCTCAATATGATGATCAAATACTACCTACCAACCTCTATATATATATATATATATATATATATATATATATATATATATATATATATATATTATTTCTAAGTTATGACCATCACTAAGGTCGACCCACTTAATGATAATATAATATATATATGAAAGAGATGCATCATGATAACAAGTTATGATAGACACAAGTTAGATATATACATCTAATGTAAGATATGTGATTAAGGGAGTAACAAATATGATGTTGACATGTTGATTCAGATATGTACATGGTGATTCCTTGAGATTCGGTGAGGATTGTTTACACTGGCAAGCTCATTCAGTGTGCATAGGTGATGTAGCATGATAGTATGAGCCTCTTAGATGCTTTAGAATAATTTTAACATGATGGATAGAAGTTTTTGATGGTTATTGGGCACTCACAAAAGTGGCATGGTTCGTATATAGGTGATTCACTATGTTACGGGTGCCCACGTGGGCATAGGTATGGTTGTTAGGAGGTGTGAGATTAAGTTTATGAGCTATGTCATCACCAATCCAGCACTATGATAATTCACCACTGGGAACTCCTCATGCTATGATTATTTACTAATGCACAACCTTTAGTTTGGTGGATGTAATCTGAAACACAAAAACAAACATAACACAAGAATACCATAGACTATGATACGAAGGAATGATGAAAAATCTGAAAATATAGGTGTAAATTATAATATCAACATGAAATTGTTACAATCTCACCCATGAGGTACTTCAAGTGTTATTGACTTCACTTGCCTTCCAACAATAACTATGGGAGAAACTTCACAATTACACCTCTTAATGGCTTCTTTAACACACCTTCAAAATGATGGCTTACTCATACAATATTTCTCACTACTTCCTTCTATGCTAAATGAGGGGTGGCCTCTTTATTTATAGGAATTCAGGCTTATCCACCCTATCTCTAAGATAGGATAGGAAATCTCTTCCGGCCAATCATATTCCATGCCTAAACTCTTGCCTTTACATGTAGGCTTATCTTCTAAGATAAGATAAACCTTATCATCTCACATGGGTTCCACCTTTTAGTCTTTTCCACAAATAAAATACACAAAATATTTATGACATCACTCTTTGTCCTTATTACAAATATAATATTTCTAATTCCTAATCATGTAGACCCTACTTCTACTTACCCCAACTTTGACATTTTAACATTACTGGGACCACTTACGACAAATATTTACTTTTTACCACAACATTTCTTTTGTACTTTGATCATTACAGTACTCTACTTTATTGGCACACCGCATCTTGGCGCCGTTATCTTCTATTAGACGCCACTACTAATTATACTTAACAACATCTTATTCCTAATACATACATTAATAAAATAGAAATTACGGAGGAAAATTTTAATGTCGACATTTTCCCCCTTCCTAGCTTCTACTCCATCCTCGGAGTAGACTCTTATGGACATTCTGAAGCTGGTGCCTGAAAATCTTTAACTTATCATGGTTGACCCATTTCGTAATGGGAGTACCATCCAATTCCTCTAGTCAATATGTACCATTTTCATGCACAACTGCTATTTTGTAGGGCCCCATCCATTTGGGAAGAAATTTTCTCTGCTTCTTTTTTTTGTATCTAGAATCATATACTAGAACCAAGTCATTCACATGAAATGGAGACCAATGGATCTTTTGATCAAAGTATTCCTTCTGCTTCATTTTCTTCTTATAGCTTGTATCCTTCACTATTTCCCTCATTTCCTCTAGCAAATGAAGATGCACCAACCTTTCTTTTACTGAATCACTTTCATCCATCCTTTCATTTTTCATAACTCTCATAGTGGGAATATCAAACTCAATAGGAAGAACTGGATCAATGTCATAAGCCAACTGAAATGGGGAGTATCCTGTTGCTGACTTTGATGTTGCCCTATATGCCCACAATGCTGCATGAATCCTTTTATCCCACTTATGTACTTGCAAGGCTGCATCTTTGCTAGAATTTGACATAACACAAAATTTGTTCATTCCACTGTCCATTTGTGCTTGGCTTATATGTTGTTGCCTTCTGTGCTTAATAGAAAACTTGTTGACTAGGGCTTCTACCACCTCATTAATGAAGTGGCTTCCTTGATCTGTTACAATTTCTAATGGGCAACCAAATCTAGTGACAATGCATTCATATATGAACCTTGCCACTTCATCCATAGAAGTTGTTTTCAATGGCCTAGCTTCAACCCACTTGGTTAAATAATCTGTGGCAACTACAATATACTTATTTTGGCGTGGGGTAGTTGGAAGTGGACCTCTGATGTCTATTCCCACACTTTTCAAAGGGACCAAGTGGAAGAATAGGGCATAATGGAGCTGATGAAGTCTTACGATTACCATGTGTTTGACAAATATCACATGTCTTACAATAATTATAACAATCTTTAAAAAGAGTGGGCGGTGATAACTCGCATCCAAGATCCTTCTTGTTGTAAGTTGTTCGAGAGAAGTGTCATCCACATGTACCATTGTGGAATTCTTCTATCAGCTCCTTCCCTTGATCACGTCCAACTCGCTCTCTTATATCGTCCATTAGGTCCTATTCAAATAATACTCCATGCGAGAATAGAATATGGACGATCGGCTTGAGTAATATTTCTCTTAGTCTTTGCATTGGCACCATCAGAAACTTGAATTTATTCGGATAATTCTAAATATCTATGTATTCACTAGGGATTGTGTCAAGGGATAACAATGCTACATCTGGGAAATCATCATCATCACAAGATGAACCTAAACCATCATAGGCTCGAGAGAGTGCATCTGCATTGACATGCTTCTTTCCTGGCCTATCTATGATATCAAATTCAAATTCTTGTAACAAAATTATCCATCTTGCTATCCTCCCTGATGGATTAGGCTTATTTACAATATATTTTAGAGCCTGATGATCTTACAACTATAAATTTCTGCCCTAGCAAGTAATTTCTAAACTTCTTTACAAAAAAAAATGATAGCTAGAGCCTCTTTTTTCAGCTTACAGTATAATTTACCTTAAAGACTACTCATTTGTATGCTCCCAAAGTAAACTAGATGATCATTCCCATTTTCATCATTTTGGCTCAGAGTACTTCCTAGTGCTGCATCTGAGGCATCAGTATACACAATGAATGGCTTGCTCCAATCTGTATTCTTTAAAACAGGTGAAGACACCAAAGCTTCCTTCAGTTGTTCAAAAGCTTCATCCACCTTATTTCTTGGTTCATAAGTAACATCCTTCTTCAAGAACTAGGTTAGTGGCTATGCAATCTTTGAGAAATTCTTGATGAACCTTCTATACTAACCCACATGGCCTAAAAATGATCTCAACTTACTTTTATTCATAGGAAATGGTAACTCTTTGATTTTTAAAACTTTATCAAGATCAGTACCAAACCATCTCTAGATACAACATGCCCTAACAAAACACCTTTAGAACATCCAAAGACACACTTTGTAGGGTTTAGTGAGGCTTGTGCTTCATCTAACCTTTGAAATGTTATCTCCATCTGGTGCAGGTGGTCCATCTTGCTCCCATAGATGTAAAAATCATCTAGAAATACTCTGATGAAGTTCCCAATGTAGGGTTCGAACACCCTATTCATCAAGCGCTGGAACGTTGCCGGAGCATTACACAACCCAAAAGGCATAACTCTATAAGAAAATGTTCCCCAAGGAGTGGTGAACGTGGTCTTTAGCTGATCTTTCTCTGCTATACGAACTTGGTTGTATCCGCTATATCCATCAACAAAACTATAACACTCCTAGCCAGCTACTTCGTCCAAGATCTGATATGAGAATGGAAGAGGGTAATGATCCTTCTTTGTTGCCTTGTTGAGATTCCTATAATCAACACAAACACATAGTTTCCCATTCTTTTTTATTGAGATCACAATGGAAGAAACCCATTCTAAATTCTCCACAAAGAAATATGAATCCTACATCAAGCAACTTATCTATTTCTTCTTTTACAAACTTGGAAAAATTAGGATTCATTCTATATGGCATTTACTTTATGGGCTTAGCACTCTCTACCATTTCAATAGAATGTTCTACCCAACTTACTTGATGGAGTTCCTTGTAATCAAAAGTGAATATGTGTATGTACCTTCAAAGAGATGGAGGTAGGATTCCTTCTCACTCTTCATCACAACATCACCAATCTTTATTTGTTGGAGACGATCATCAATTTCTTCTTCGATAATTTTATGGGGTCATGAATCGGTGTGATCGGAAGGTATCCATGACCAAACATCAACCTCACTTTCTTCATCTTCGGTGTCCACTTCACTTTAGGTACTAGAGTAATCGAGAGGATGTCCAATCATCGGGCTTCATCACTTGAATCCACAGGTTATGCTTATGATGCCGAGGATCACGTTTATCTTCACCCTCTCTCTACCACATCCAAGTGTCATGAAGCCTTCATTCCAGTAGTTTCTTGCATGAACTCTCCTTAGCCATGGTCTTCCTAACAACATTGGGTACGCAATAGTACCATTTTTCATCACCTGAAATTCTACCACACATACAACACCCATAACAGATATTGCCACATTTGAAACTACACCTTTTGGTTTAGTTTTTCCCTTATTTAATGACCTTAACATAAGTGTTGAGGGGCGATCAATTTTTAAACCCAACATATTCATTACAGACTCGGTCATTATATTAACTGCAAGCACCTCCATCAACTAAGACATCATGAATTGAAATACCATTACATAATACCTCAGCTTGTGGAGCATAGGAATCTACCTCTCCCTCCAAAATAGAGACCTCAACCTCCTTCCTTTGTCGAGCATTGAGTCCACTTCACAGCCTCCCGCATCTTCTCGAAGACATAGCCAAGAGTTGACCATATGTAATATTTGCAGCCTTTTGGACAGATCTTCTAAGATGGAGTATGGTCCTTGTCCTGTGAAATCGAAAAATCCTACACACCCAACTTTCTTCTCCTATGTTTCTTACTAGTTTCTCCTTTCATCTTCTTAGAATCATTTCCATCTTGGTTATCTTTTTCTTTCTTTCTTTTTGTTACAAACACATCTACTTTATTATTTATGCTTTTATCTACTACATCAAAAGAATTCACAGTGCTTTTCCTTTATCATTATCTCTTGTACTGGATGTAGAAGCTCTATCTCGACAATTATACTTATAATGACCCTTTTATAACAACCATAACATACAACTTCGTAAATATTTATTTTTGGACCTCTATCTCCTCCCCGAGAACTAAATTCTTTTCCTTAAGAAGATTAATAGTTAACTGATCCATCTTCTTGAGCAGATCTTCATACTCAGTAGATGTACTAGGAGAAAGATTTGTGCTCACCGAGAGTGGTTGTGGATTCTGACCAAAGGTGTTGGTGTAGGCTCTACTTTAGCAACAATTTCTTTGGGCTCCTCTTCCATGCTTTCTTCTTGCCTTCTTACAATCTCCTTTGCTTGTTCAATGGTAGTTAGGCGGTCATACTTCACTCATTTTCTGATCTCTGGCTTCATCCCAAGAATGAAGTGCTTACAGAGGAGATTATCCACGCCATTCATCAACCCATCCGCTAATCCTTCCTTCCATATCTGGGCATCGAGCTTCCTCCTTAGCTCTAGAACACGAGCATGATAATCTCTTATCTTCTCCTTCTCTCCTTGGGCTAGCTTTGTGATCTTGATCATGAGATCTGCATATTTTTGTTGTTCACCAAATTCTTCAAGAAAACTTTCAGTTAATAAATCCCATGAGTTTTTCACATTATCACCTAGTGTTTCAAACCACCTAAGTGTTGAACCATCCAAAAAGGTAGGAAAAAATTCAGTCCATTGTTCCCTTCTTATGAGGCCATTACAAATGCAAGATCGTTTAAACTCTTGAATGAAAGAGGAAGCATCTTCATTAGATTGGGCTGAAAAAACAAGAATCTTCCCCATTTTTAAATGTAACCACAGTGAAATACCAACTCACAAGTACAATCAGTAAGACTTATGTGCACAAATAATTGGACTCACTACAAAGTGACTTTACACCTTTCTACAGTAAAATGGTAATCTTACATTTACTATGGTAAAACTTGACTTACTACGGTAAAAACTGACTTTACTGTGGTAAACACTATTTACATAAAAATGAAGTTACTAGGGTAAACACTATTCACAGTAAAAAGTAAAGTTACTGTGGTAAATACTATGCATGGTAAAAAGTGACTTTACCATGGTAACTACTATACACAATAAAAACAAGGTTACCCTCCAAATGTTTTCTGACTAAGTGGGAATATCTCTCTAGAAAATCCACCAATGAGGAATGGTCCCAGCAATGGAACCAAAATGTCATCACCAATTCAAAACTATGATAATTCACCACCGAACTCCTCGTGCTATGATTATTTACTAATGCACACCTTTAGTTTGGTGGATGTAATCTGGAAACACAACAACAAACATAACACAAGAATACCATAGACTATGATACGAAGGAATGATGAAAAATCTGAAAATATAGGTGTAAATTATAATATCAACATGAAATTGTTACAATCTCACCCATGAGGTACTTCAAGTGTTACTGACTTCACTTGCCTTCCAACAATAACTATGGGAGAAACTTCACAATTACACCTCTTAATGGCTTCTTTAACACACCTTCAAAATGATGGCTTACTCATACAATATTTCTCACTACTTCCTTCTATGCTAAATGAGGGGGTGGCCTCTTTATTTATAGGAATTCAAGCTTATCCACCCTATCTCTAAGATAGGATAGAAATCTCTTCCGGCCAATCATATTCCATGCCTAAACTCTTGCCTTTACATGTAGGCTTATCTTCTAAGATAAGATAAACCTTATCATCTCACATGGGTTCCACCTTTTTAGTCTTTTCCACAAATAAAATACACAAAATATTTATGACATCACTCTTTGTCCTTATTACAAATATAATATTTCTAATTCCTAATCATGTAGACCCTACTTCTCTACTTACCCCAACTTTGACATTTTAACATTACCGGACCACTTACGACAAATATTTACTTTTACCACAACATTCCTTTTGTACTTTGATTGTTACCGTACTCTACTTTATTGGCGGCACCATACTGATGGCACCGTTATCTTCTATTGGACACCACTACTAATTATACTTAACAACATCTTATTCCTAATACATACATTAATAAAATAGAAATTACGAAGGAAAATTTTAATGTCGATACACTACATGAGCTCATGGATTCATGTTTTTAGGTGTATCATCATATATCATGTATGCTTAGGTCATTTCCAGCTATTTCATGATGTGTTATATCATTCTTTCAATTGACCTAGCTTATGGTAAGTGAGAATCCTTAAGGTGAAGCTATGCAAATGAGATAGGATGGAGATTTTGAGGTATGTTATTGACATTATGATGATTTGATATGTTATTATGATGTTTCATTATGATTTGGGAAAAACATTAGGTGTCCATGAGGTGTATTTTGAAAGATTTGATAGTTTATGTGAGACATAGTCAAAACAAATAAAATTCCAAATCGAGTTGGTACTTCCGATAATCATCCTGAAGTTTTTTATTTTCATTGGACCTTATGGATTTCAAGGATGTTTCTATGGTGATTCTATAAGGTTTTAAAAAATAATTAGGTGGTTTTATCATCAGGTTTTTATGAACGAATGTTAAGAAGATAAAGTGGTTTAAAACCCTAGTTAAACCCTAACTAGGAGCAGTTTGCAAAAGAAGAGGTATAGTGACCTAGTTTTGATTGATTAATAAAAATTGATGATTTTATGTTGTATAGGACTCTCTTATATTTCCATAAATGTATGGTTGAGGTCATGGTGATGAGTGGGCCCCACTCAAATAGGTCAATTTCTGAAGAAAATGTTTTGGGACAAGGTTTTCCAAAAAAAGGTATGTCTTAAAGTGACAAGGTATGGAATGTATGTGAGATGATCGTAATTAGCATGGAGGTTTTAGGAAATTTTCCTGCAATTACATGGTCATTTAAGGTCCATTCAGGTTGAATGGTCAAAGGGTAGTTTTGAGGCCTTAAAAGTAATGATAAGTAAAATGGCCATAACATGAGGTATAGGTGGATTTTGAAGATGATTCAAGTTTTTTTGGAAAGAGGATTTAGAGGGATTTCAAATTATCTAAGATTTTATTTATGATAAGGTAATTTGATATGGTTTTCAAGTCATTATTTGGATAAGAATATTTTTGCCAATGTAGAAGAGGATCTATTTTCGTGCAAGTTTGGATTTGTTTGAAGCATGATATGAATTGTTTCATGCTTGATATCACATAGAATATGAAGAGGGATTTCATCCAATTAATTCATTTTTATTTCTTTACTGTTCATACAAAAAAATTATGAGCTAACCTTTGGAAACAACAATTTTAGCAGAGTTATTTTGGTGAAGACAAACGTAGTTGAGGTTTGAGAAATTGGTTGATTAAAGGATTATAACGTGCTTATAAGTTTTATACAGTGCTTCCATTTCTATTTAGTGGTAACATGGAATGATTTGGTTGAGTATAAGTTATTTGGTGCCATAATGAAGTTTCAAAGATGTTGAAGGGTGTAGAAACAACTATTTTGAGAAATACAAAGAGCATTAGGCCCATTAAATGAAATAATTTGATTGGTTGAGATAAATTGTGATCATATATGAATGTTAAATGTTATTTTAATGTGTAAGAGTTTATGGGTCATTACTAAGGATTGTTTTGATGGAAAGGAATTTTTATTTTTGTGCTCGTGGGGTTTTGAGCCATTTTTAGCACATGTAATGAGGTTTTTGCTAGGCCTACCTATTTGGGTCATATTTAAATGCTTTAATGAAGATTAATGGGATGAATTTATCATGAGGTACCGACCTCATTTGGGTTGGAGAGAATAAAAGCATATAAAAGTGATGTTTTAGCTCATTTTAAGAGTTAGCCTTGCATGGGAGTCTTGTGACCTAGAGGAGAGATGTTTGCAGGTATGAAGGCATTATTTTAAGGTTGATAAAGTTTGTTTCAGATTGAGGAAGATATTGTAGTATGAGATCAAGATTTTAGAGGCAAGACAAGTTCAAAAGAAGAAGGAAGAGCAAGGTTGAAGACCTAGGGTTTGTCCTAGGGTTTGTGAGCTGAATTTGTGATCTCCATTAGTTGTGGTAGTAGAAATATCAAAGATCAAACATATTTAAGAGGCTGAGTTGGTGTTTATTCATCCTATGGGGTTGTATCCTCCTTGTGGAGTTGGATCTTCACTAAATTAGGGGTTTGTGCTCCTTTTATGGTTGGTGCTCTACTAAACTAGGGGTCGGTGCTTCACTAAATCACTTTGATTTGTGTAATATAAGTAGATTTTTAATGGGTTTTCTTCCCCATGATGTTTTCCCACTTATATATTATAGCTATGTGCCTCTTCTCATGTGTTATGGTTGTTTTGATGTTTTGTGCACACTAAATAAATAATGGTTGAATGTATGTGAATGGTTAAATGTTAATGGTTTCTGATATTAATGGTTAATGGAATGATAAATTTGTAGGACTGATTCACCCCCTAGTTCATTTTGCTTCTAACAAACCGTTGGTCACTTCTCAAGCAATCCATTCAGGGGCCATCCCTTTCACCCGCATGATGAAGGCCTATTTCAGTAAGTGAAGGAGAAACATCAAGAAACTTGAGCACCGTGTGTTTTCTTTCATGAACAAGGGCCAATTGTGAAAGCCTAAGGAGTAATAAATTGATCATCACTCTCACTGTGGATGAAGGATGAATCATCATGAGTGATGCTAGTGGTTGTCTCAATCTCACATCGGAAGGTCTCACAAAATGTTCCTAAACACTCATTCGGTAGTATGAAGTTCCTATGCATCTTATAGAAGAAGGAGATTGTTTTCCTCATGCCTCAAATCAACAAGTTATTCATCATAAACAGATCAGTAAATCCCTTCCCTTTCTCTCTCTCTCTCTCTCTCTCTATGTTCTAATTTTTAATTGAGAATGTACTTTTGTTGTTTTGTCCTATTCACTTAAGTGACCCTTAACTAAACATTGTAAGAGTCCTTTTTCAAATAATAATAAAAATACTCACTTCCTAGGAATATAAATGGTCACAAGTGATGAGGATAGGTGAAGATTCATGCATGGGTAGATGAAAGGACATATTGTAATGTTATAAATTGGAATGGCTTCTCCATTCCAAAGGGTTGGAAATTGTTGATTGAATGTATGTTGTTGAGATTTCCACTTCTACATCAAGCAATAAAGTTGCAATTCTTCTATTTCTTTTCAATGTTCCTCTACTCTCTCTTTCCAAATTTTCATATATGATAATCTTGTAAAACCAAGAAAGGTGTCTACGCCTTTGATGAATGAATCAATGGAAGTCTGTGTCTATGGTTTGTTTTTTCTTATCATGGTTTGCATTGTTGTGTTCTTATAATTAAATGTGGACTTACTCGGTTATTGTGTGTGAACTCTACTAGTTCCTACTCACAACAGTAACCCTCTCTCTTCTTATTTTCCCAACTCCCCTTTACCTTTCTTCGCTGCAATTGCCTCTCTTTTACTTCATATAATAACTTTACCGCAGTTCAAGTGGAGTGTTCTTGTATGATCCCCGACCTATTGGCCACTCCCATAGAATTTACATATTTTAAGTAGTTTGCATTCAACAATGGGAGCCTCTACATACACAAGAAGAAGGGGATTTACCCCGTACTTTTTATGAAGACTCAATAATTCGCAACATGAAAAATTATTTCACCAACAGGTTTGGTTGCATATCTATATTATGTATTTTCTATCTTTTGGACTAACATGACCGACACATGTGTCTTTTTTAAGCAGCACTTATAATTAGTGTTAGCTCTTTTATATCATATACTATGTGTTTTTATTACATTTGGATACACTTACTTTTCATACATGTGTGATAGTTGTGTGCGTGTGTACTTGTTTTTTACTCTGATTGTGGCCTAGGGGCCTTTTTATCTTGTGACACCATGGGTGTCCCATATTTGTGGCATCATGCCTTATTTATAGTTGTGAATCTATTTTTGTATGCTCAAGGGCCTTGATTGTCTTGCGACACCGTGGGTGTCCCATGATTGTAGTAATTTTTCCTTTTGTGACATTGTTTTCCATGTTTTCACTTGTTTCTACATTGTATGCACTTGTTCTCTACTAACACATGTTTTTATATTGTTGTTACTATTATTTTGTTACATTGGCATTATTATGGTTATCATGCTTCTTTTTCTTGTTGTATTTTTTTACGCCATGGTTTCATCATGTGTATCCCGCTTATAGGTACATTTTCTTCATGGTATCAACCACATTATATTTTTAGAGGTTCTTTACATATTCTTAGATACTCATTTATGAGTGTACAAATTTTGTTTTGAGCCGACACACTCAAATGCTTCATTGCACATTCCTTAAAAGAGGGGAAAACATTTGGAGTTTTATTCCACATTTCGAGCGAACAAGCACCTTTCTCAGTGCATATACATATGCAGGGTAGAAAAAATACCTTGAAATCAAACTCAATCACATGAACTTAGAAAATATATAGGGGTTTCAAACCGTACATCCTGTCATGACCGTATAGACGATTCTCGAATCTATCATACATTTTTTTCCCGGGAATATTCTCTAAATATGTCGACATTATTATGTTTTTCATCACTCTTACAACATTTTAATACAATTTCATACTCAGTTTGACTCAACTTGGCATATATTCAAGGGGCGTGAAGTATTTCATTCTCTCTTTCTCTATGGAACTCGCCCATCTTCAATTTTTTGGGCACATTGGAGGCATTGATCTCCTTTCTCCACTTATATTTTAGTATACAATCATCTTTATTTAGTTTCCACTCAATTATGTGGTACATGAGAAGAGTATGGGGGCACTTATTTCTCTTTTATATTGTGTTTCCTATTTTACAAAATTAGGCTTATATCCATTTGTAGTGCGGTATTGTCCATGGGTTATGGAAGTTATCAAAGAAACTAAGTTCTTTGTAGGGAAAATTTTCTATCCTCTTGTATTTAAGCGGAAGATATCAAAGTTTTGAATGACTTTGATACACGGTCTTCTTCCTTGGTAGGGTGTTTTGGCTCCTCTTTTAGTTCTTCTCTTCAACATTTATATGTTGGGTTGGTACACATAACACATTGACCTCTCCTCGACACAAATTGGGTACTAATCACCCCTAATTCTTTGTTAGAGTTCAACAAATCCAGAATCTCCAAAGTACAAGAACATGAGCACATTCCCTCCGAAAACAAACAGGTATATTCTTTCCATGTTTTGCATCTCTTTTGGAACATCTTGTTTCACATTTACTTACAATACTTTCATTACATATTGATTTCATATTCGATTTCATATCTTGGGCATTGACTACACTTTGTGTTGCAGGTTTCATTTTAGAGTGTGCCAACACCAACACAACAGATACTACAAAATAAAATTATTTTGAGCAAAGAAAAAGTGTCTACAAACTCATGTATCTTTTCCTTTAAGCATGTAATTTCATTTCATACTTAAAGGGGGGAAATGTAGACACTCAAATTTGGAAATTTATCCTTTAACATCATTGGCTCGAAAATCTATCGCTTGGTTAGATTTATGGATAAACGAGTCAATGTAGTGGGGGCATAGCCCTCTTTGAGTCAAAGAAAGCGAAACCGGTTTATTTGCTATTCTACTTGGCAGAATGCATGCAAGTCTCACAATATTCGCTTCGGGGGTTTGGGATCTCATCCCGGTAGGTGTATTTCCGGTTGTGAGAAGAAAAGAAAGGAGGGGGAGACGGAAGAAAGATCGGATCCGAAGGAGAAAAGAAATGAATTCCAAAGCGAGAGAGGATCAAAGGGTCTATGGTTTGGGTTGGTAGTAAACAGAGCCAAACCTACTTTCATAGATGGATAAAGCAATCACGATGAATAAATGACAACAAAGTAGAAGCAAATCCAACAAAACAATCACACAAATCTAACATAAGAAAGATTTGATATTAAAACACATGTATTCAAAGACAAAGTCTAAATATATTGTATTCAATTTTTGTTTCATTACAAAGAGTTCAAAATCTTCTTCTTACTTCTATTTCTCATCTGAAAAGTATTCACCCCGAATACAACAAGTATTCGAGTATTTATAGAAGAAGGAGAAGAAGGAAGGCAAAAAGGAACCAACCACCTATTTACATAAAATTTACAAAATATCTCAAAGTCATGTCAGCTGTTTGATTTTCCATTGAAATGCTCACAGAAGAAAGAGTTAGCAATTTTAAGGCCTCAGGGCGCATGGCGCATGGATATTGCAGGTTGCATTCTTTGTTGTTGTAAGCACAAGGGCACCTGTGCCATATGTATGCTTTTGTAAAGGCCGCACATATTTTCATGTTACATGGGTGTAGGATGCGCCAAAGGGCGCGAGCTTATTGTGTGTAACATCATTTTTCATGCGCCATAGGGGAACTTGGCGCGGTGCATGGAAGGTCTACACAACATGATGTTGTTGCAATGATGGATGCGCCTGGCGCCGATTTATCAGTGGTACTTGGCACATATTTAGCTGGTGTTGCACAGACGCAAGGTGCGCCAAAGGGCGCATGGTTTTGAAATGTTGCATGATGAAGTTTTGTGCGCCAAGAGGGCGCGAGGAAAGCGGAATAAGTGAAGGAAGTGTGCCGTGAGGGCGCAGCTACTCTTTATGTCAGCGAGAGGACATGCGCCATTGGCGTAATCAGTATGTTATGTCAGCAGGGGATGACAGATGCACCAATGGAGGAAATAATAGTGTTTTCTTTTCAAGCCATGATTCTTTTCTTGAGGGATTTGCATGTGGTTAAGCTCCTTTTGTAGGGTTTATTGGGTTATGAAGAAGCTTTATTCAGAGAGTTCCAAGCTATTTTTAGGATAGAGTTTCCTCTACTAGCAGATCCGGGAATAGGGGAAGAATATGTGGAAGAATGGAAAAGACAAGCAAAGGAAGGGGGAGTTCATGATTTCACGCCTTTCAATCCAATCCATACCAACAAGCACCAAAAACCACAAACACAAAGTGCACAAAAGAAGAGGACCTCTTACGGGATAAATAGTGGAGAAGTGTGCAAATGGGTCCACAAAAAGATTCAAAGCGATAGGGCTGGTGCGTGGCAGTACAGTACGGTAGAAAAATAATCACGTGATTTGTGTTGGGTGACAATGACAATATGACGCACCTATATATAGGCAAGGTAGTAATAAATGTGCCACCAACTTTTTAAGTGGCGCATGAAAAGCATTATCTACACTAGAAAGTGTGTGCCCTGTGGCGCATTGAAAGACTTGCCAACATGAAGTTATATGCGCCCTTGCGCACCGCAAAAGTGATGTCGACATAGGAATATGTGCGCCATTGGTGCACCAAAAAGTGGTGCAACAAATGTTTTGTTGACATGGAGGCGCATGCGCCTTAGCGCGTCTGAAGGCTCAACAAAGTGAGGCGCACCAAAACGCTTGTTGACACGAGAAAGCATGCGCCAAAGGATTTAAAGGGGGCGCATCAAAAGTTTATGTTGCATAGTCATTATGTGCGCCCGACCAAAAAAGACCAAAAATGGCTAAGTTCGGAAAACTAGATTTCCCGGGAAGGGATTTTGCAACGTTCCGAACGCAAGGGGTCCCTAACGAGGGACCGGAACAAAATTTTGGTAAGGTTATCAGTAAAATTTCCCTTGCCAATTTTACGGGATAACAGCTGGCTCTTTCTAGGGACTATCTCTAAGCGAACCTCAGGGGTAGAGAATCCCAGATCTCACGTGCCTATCCATTAAGTAACAGTGAGTCAAAAACAAGGGCGACGGGAAGGGAAACACACAACCGGAAAAAAGCAAACACGCGACAAAACAAACACACAACTGAAGTAAATCAGACAAAGAAGAGAGCAAGCTCTACTTCCCCGAAGATTTTCATATGTTGCCCGCTATAGGGAAGCGAGAGATCAGTTTCATCCGGATACGAGAGATATAAACTATTCTCTCTTGAGCTACTTGATCTTAAAGGGCCCTCTCCATAGGGAATCAAATTTTCCGTGCATACCTTTCGGCTCTCTTCGTTTGTCCCACAAAAGGACGAGGTCTCCCACCGAATTCTCTTGGCTTAGATTTTTATCAAACAATTTTTGACTGATTCATTGTTCGGTGATCTTGTCGACCACCCTTATTCTCTTTTCCTCGAGCTCTGCTGATACATGATCCTTTTTCAAGGGAATTTTGAAAAGTTTCATCTTCGATTTCCGTGTCAAACGCAGAGCAGGAGTTCAACGGAAATGGGAAGCTCGGCATTGGTGCCATATAACACTTGAAAGGTGACATACCGAGAGATCTCTTGGGAGTAATGCGATCTACCCACAAGGCATCGTATAAGGACTTGTGCCACATTCGTTGATTCACATCCACCAAACGTATGATGGTCACCAAATTTTTGTTCTTTGGATTAAACTTGACCATTTCCCGAGGGTAATAATTTGAGGTGTGAGCCAAAGTTATTCCGTATTCGTAGCAAAAGCTAATAACTTCCAGTGAAGAGAAGTTAGAAGCATTATCAGCAAAATAATCTTGTTTGGAGCGCCAAACCCGACAATGATGTTTTCTTTGATGAAACTACAAACAAATTCGGAAGTGGCATGTTTGATGGTATGGCTTCTACCCACTTGGTGAAGTAATATGTTCTTTGTTAGGACATAACTATGTCCGGCACTTGATTGGGGATTGAGTGCACCGATAAAATCAATTCCCCATCTGCTTGCTTGAATGGTTCGCCGACAACGACCGCCCAAGGGGAAAAGCAGCCAACTTGGGCTTGCCGACGAACTTTGTGAGGTTCACACTTTGCTACCCAGTGGTCATTTGATCTTGAAAAGTGTCGACCAATAGTACTGGCCCGGATGATCTTGTGTGTTATCACGAAGAGGAGAAATGGCCTCCACAGCTGAACTATGAAAACTTTCAAGTAACTTCACCGTTGTGGCTTGTCGACACACCGCAAGAAGACACCATCTATCCCGCGTTTGTATAAACCGTCATCCCGTATGACATATTTGGCTACTCGAGCTTTATAGTGTGCTTCTCCTTTACAAAGATTAGGTGAGTAGGCATTCGCCGTAGGTGAGGAAGAAAGCAATATCGAATACCACTCATCGCCGGGTCAACGACAAATAGGACCAGAGGCGGTGAATCGGGTTTATCCATCCGACTTTGTGTTTCATCGGGTACAATCATCTTTTCCTCGGAAACTTCTGATCCTTGGTTTTCAGCCATAAGTTGACATAAGCCTTTGCCTCTTACCAACTTGGTTGGTTTTATATCTAGATCGTACTCCTGGACCTTTGCAATCCAATTTCCTTGCAAGCTTCCTAACTCCTGTTGAGTTAAAATTGACTTGATTGCCGTGTCAGGGACCAGCACCACTGTATGAGAATTTAAAATGTAATACCTGAAATTTTTGACCGCTTTGACAACGGCGAAGGCATGCTTTTCCAATTGAGACATTTTTAATTTGTGAGGCTTGAGGGGAGAGCTCATGAACACAATCAGAGATTCAACATCCTCAGAATTCTTTTGCATCAAGATGGCGGATACAATTATGCTCGATGCATAGCTATACATGATAAAATCCTTGGAGAAGTTGGGACATACCAGGATCAAAAGTGCGTGAGCGGCATGTGCTTTTATTTCTTGAACGACCTTTTCCTTCCTTGTTCCATCGAAAGTTGGTGATCCTTTCATCATGTCCAATATATGACGAGTCTTTTCAACAACAAAGTCGGGAACAAAACGCTGAGAATGTTCACCTTTCCAAAGAAAGAGTGGATGCCGGGTCTTCCTTGTAGGCAAGTTGAGGCTCGAATAGCCTTAACTCTTTCGGTATCTATCTTCGCTCCTTCTTTGCTAACAACATGCCCCAAAGAACTTTCCTTCGTGACTCCAAAAACAGATTTTTCGGGTTCATGAAATCTCATGCTCTTGGCATCTAGCCAATACTTGCTCCGATGATCACAATGATCACTTTGTTGTTTAGAGAACACAATTAGGTCATCTAGATAAACCACAATGACCTTCCCCATCATACCATTGAATGCAAGGTCCATGGCCCGGCTGAAAAGTGGCGCCAACATTGGTTAGGCCGAAAGGCATCCTGGCACAGTAGGCAAACGTACCCCGTGGAGTAGTGAATGCTGTCTTAAATTGATCTTCCGGTGAGACTTCAACTGCAGTTGTAGCGAAAAACCATCAAGCATGGATAGCATTTCGATCCAGCTTACAGCTTGAGAACTCCGATCCATTATAGAAGTGGGTAGTTGTCTTTTAAGGAAGCCTTTGATTCAAGTTTCAAAATCTACGCATATGCGTATTTCACCATTTTCTTTCACACCGGCACAATGTTTGCTACCCAAGTATTGTGATGGATAGGAAAATGATTCTCGCATCCAAGATTTTCTCGAATTTCAGCTGGATAGTACCTGAAATCTTAGGGTTATAATGCCTTTACTTCTAGCGAAAGGCTTTGACGTCCTCCTTCAACGGGATGTCATGCTAGATGTCCTTTGACTTAAAAGACTTTAGGTCGGTGTAGGACCATGCCAATACATCCATGTATTTTTTCAGTAGTTTGACAAACTTCCACTTCTCTTCAGGTGTGCAACATTTTCCAATGTTCACAACTGCGGATGTTCTACCGAACCTAAATTAACCGGTTCGGTTTTTGGGGAGGAGCCAGTACCATCTCACTTTTTCTTTTTTACAAAATGGTCATGCCTATCGAACAACCGCTCCAAAGAAACCAGGCCCTTGGGAATTTTATTCCCTTTGAGCTGACATATGCCGTCATTCCCTCCGGATTCATTGTTTTGATCGGTGACCGATTCACGGCAAGTGGAAGTGGATCCTTCAAAGTGAAGTCCCTTAAAATTTTCGCCTTTTCTAGAAAGGCAATGAGTTGATTGTCATCATTGAATACTTGCCAATGCTGAGAATTATCCGGCACGCTTGGGCGGAAGACCATCTCAATGGTGTATTTGTCCGTTTTCAAACCTGGGTGTGGCAGCATGAGGGATGTTGAAATGGCCAATGAATCGGCCATGTCATTATGAGCTCTCGGAATGGATTCTATTGAAAAAGCGTCAAATTCTTTGATGTTGTCCCACACCGCATTACGGTAATGCCTGAGCCTTTCATTCTTCACTTGATATATCCTTTTAACTTGATTTACAACTAGCTCTGCATCACCTTGTACTTTCAGATTTTTGATCCCTCTTTCCTTTGCGGCTTGCATGCCAAGTAGCAGAGATTCATATTCAGCAGTATTATTTGTGTTGAAAAACTACAATTTGAAAGAGAGAGGAATAATCTCCTTGTCGGGAGATATTAGCACGGCTCCGGCACCACATCCACTGGTTACGCAGCTGCCATCAAACTGCAAGGTCCAAACCTTGTTAAGATCTTCTTCTTGGACGAGAACAACCATTTTTTCAGACTCGGTAGACAAGAAATAGTTCCCCATCCCTGATGATTCGAAAAGAATTTGAGCCTTAGTGTCTTTAGAGTTAGTAAACAAGTACTTATTTTGTGATTTTGGCTCCAAAGTCTGCATTATACCTTTGACGGGGATTCTAGCTTTAGACTCCCATATGAATTTCTCCTCCAACCTCACTACAAAAACTTCTTCCCAAAGAAAATTCCGTAGGTCTTTGGAATGTCGGCAACGAGGACGGTCATCTTTACTCTTTTTTCCTGGGCCGCAAATACAAATTGTGCATCTTTGATTTGACCAATCAACGGAACCCGCTTGGTTTCCAAGGAATAACATCTCGCCAAAAGGCTTGGTAAGGGTGAGGCCCAAAGCATGGGTGACTTTTTCGGCATGACATTATCAGAAGCCCCGAATCAATTATGCAATTACTTAACTTGTGGCCATTGATTAGGAGGGAGAGATAGAAAGGTTATATCTTTCCTGATGCAGATGTTGAGGAAACATTTATGTGAGATGTAGGAGGAGTGGAAAGGATTCCTCTTAAGGAAACTTGGGGAGATATGACAGCTTGACTTTGAATGTATCCAGTTAACCTCATCAGCTGCTCAGGGTTTGACTAAAGATACTTGGCTTCAGACATTTGGATTTTGGTCTTTTTAGCATGATCTATGATATCAAATGCGCCAAAGGTTACGCCGCGGTGAAGGAACGAGTCCTCACTTCGTGATGGCAGGGTAGGATTACTAGTCTTGATAGGAATATGAGAGGGCTGATTCGGAGGAGAGATCGGGGGAAAAGCTTTCTTTGTAAAAGAATTAACAGGGTGTTGAGTAGGAAGAGGATTACCTCTTTTAGCAATGATTGGAGGCATGTTTGACACGACTTTCTCTTTCCGCACATTGGCAGTGACCTCTACTTCTTTTCCTTGTGAGCGGGTAAAAATAGCATATGATTGTCCGCTTGCATATCCATGTGTACCTTCTTCTTCGTCAGATTCCTCCTCATCGAATTCCATATACCCGATAGTAGAGTCAGTCGGCTCACCGACATCTTGATCATCTTCGCCTTAAGATGAAGGTTCTTTGTAATTTTGTTCCTCTTCTTCTTCAATTTCAGCTAGAGCATCACCGGCCAGAAGGATCCTCGAGAGCCAACCATGGAGCGGTGGCGGGCAACCGCAACCTATGTGGGACGCTGTAGGGAGTGAAGTTTCTTTGTGGAATATCTCGGTATGAGGAACTGGGGGAAGTTTGGGCCAACTACTTCTTCAATGTGATCAAGTCGTTCGCCACTTTTGAAATGCCGATCGTATTTAAGTGGCAAGAGAAGGGCTCAAAGCTTTGGGCTTGATGATTCCCTTTTTTAATTCGATAGATATGAGCAAGTTGTCTTCAATCCGTATGGCGTGGCTCTCGGGCGAGAGGCAAGGTAGTTATTTGTTCATGTAGAAGCAAAAAACTTATTTTTGAGATCATTGCATTCACAAAGAAACACTTTTGATTTTCTAGTGTTGGCAACATGGCAACAGGCACACGGTTGATTAATGCATTGAACCTGGCGATAAAATCGCATGGTCTCATTGGCCTCCTTCTTTAGGTGAGTGATATGTGATAACAATGCAAATGAATCTTCCGAGGGCTTGTATCTATCTTCAAAGGCATCCCGCAAGGTGGCCCAATTGGTAATAGACCCGGCTGGCAAATGCTGAAACCATTCTGCTGCGGGCCCTTGTAAGGTTTCCAGAAAAAGGTGAACTGACACATCCTCATGGGTCACATCTAGGATACTGCATGACATGATGAATGCAGATATGTGTGAATCTGTGCTTTGGTTCCCGCTCCCAAAATTTGGGAAAATTCTTTCGGTTTCCATGAGGAGCGCGTGAACCGGATGTGGTAATGCGAGAGGGCCCATAGCATTTCCCATGGCACTGCCATTTAAAAGGCTAGAAAAAGAACACGGGCTAGAAGTGCGGTTCTCATTGAGCAATAAAGCACTGCAAAGGGATGTGGATGCCCCTTGCGAGAGGTTCTTCCTCCGTGGAGGTGAGACACTCCTGGATGACCGGTCAGCCGAGCTTAGTGATGAAAAGTGCATCGGTGTTATACTGAAGTTGTGCCTTTGAAGTAGATCGAAAGTAGGATCGACTTCTCCACGAGCTCTCCTGCTACGAGTAAATGGTTCACCCGCCAGCGTACCTTCCAGATCTACGATGTTGTGGAGCAGATTCAAAAATTCTTTTTGGTTGTACCTGCTGATTTTCTGGTTTTTCTGACAAAACCAGCAGCATGTACTTTTTGAATATTTAAAATTATCCTCTTCTGAAAACCGATTGCGGTTTAATGACAAAGAACAATGAGGATAAAATGACAGTGAAGATTAGTAGGCTGATTTTCGGATCTAAAGTTGAATTTTTCAAAGAGTTTGAAAATTTGCAATGGTAAACAAAAAAATCGATCTACGGAAAAATACATATTTTTATAAAAACTCAGCGAACTAAAGGTCTCCAACTAGGCCAGATCTATGGATCTCAGAAGAAAATTTTCGATTTAGAGCACTTTTGCAAAAATTTTGGATTTTTAACAAAAAGTTAAAGTTTGCAAACAGATAGTGATTTTTCTAGTTTTTACTGATTTTCTATCATACCACCATCATAGATAGGATAGATCTATTCATTCCCCAGTGGAGTCGCCAAAAACTCTTGGCTCGAAAATCATTGGGGCGATTTATGGATAAACGAGTCAACAGCAGGGGCATAGCCCTCTCTTGAGTTAGCAAAGTGAAACTGGTTTATTGCTATTCTACCAGCAGGAATCTATGCAAGTCTCACAATATTCTGCCTTCGGGGGTTTGGGATCTCATCCCAGTAGGTGTATTTCCGGCTGTGAGAAGAAAAGAAAGGAGGGGGAGACGGAAGAAAGATCAAATCCGAAGGGAGAAAAGAAATGAATTCCAAAGCAGAAGAATCAAAGGGTCTATGGTTTGGGTTGGTAGTAAACAGAGCCGAACCTACTTGCATAGACGGATAAAGCAATACTGATGAATAAATGACAACAAAGTAGAAGCAAATCCAACAGAACAATCACACAAATCTAACATAAGAAAGATCTGATATTAAAACACATGTATTCAGCACAAAGTCTAAATATATTGTATTCAATGTTTGTTTCTGTTACAAAGAGTTCAAAATCTTCTTCTTACTTCTATTTCTCATCTGAAAAGTATTCACCCCCGAATACAACAAGTATTCGAGTATTTATAGAAGAAGGAGAAGAAGGAAGGCAAAAAGGAACCAACCACCTATTTACATAAAATTTACAAAATATCTCAAAGTCATGTCACTGCTTTTGATTTTCCATTGAAATGCCGTGAAAGAAAGAGTTAGCAATTTTAAGGCCTCAGGCGCATGGCACATGGATACTACAGGTTGCATTCTTTGTTGTTGTAAGCACAAGTGCACCTGCGCCATATGTATGCTTTTGTAAAGGGCGCACATATTTTTCATGTTACACGGGTGTAGGATGCGCCAAAGGGCGAGCTTATTGCGTGTAACATCATTTTTCATGCGCCATAGGGGAACTTGGCGCGGCGCATGGAAGGTCTGCACAACATGATGTTGTTGCTTGATGATGGATGCGCCTGCGCTTGAATTTATCAAGTGGTACTTGGCACATATTTAGCTGGTGTTGCACAGACGCAAGGTGCGCCAAAGGGCGCATGGTTTTGAAATGTTACATGCAAGTTTCGTGCGCCAAGAGGGCACAGGGAAAGTGGCTGTAATAGGTGAAGGAAGTGTGCCATGAGGGCGCAGCTGCTCTTTATGTTGCAAGCAGAGGACATGCGCCATTGGCGCAACTGTATGTTATGTTGCAGGGATGACAGATGCGCCAATGGAGGAAATAACAGTGTTTTCTTTTCAAGCCATGATTCTTTTCTTGAGGGATTTGCATGTGGTTAAGCTCCTTTTGCAGGGTTTATTGGGTTATGAAGAAGCTTTATTCAGAGAGTTCCAAGCTATTTTTTAGGACAGAGTTTCCTCTACCAGCAGATCTGGAAAGAGGGGGAAGAATATGTGGAAGAATGGAAAAGACAGCAAGGAAGGGGGAGTTCATGATTTCACAGTCTTTCCAATCCAATCCATACCAACAAGCAAAGCTAAAAACCACAAACACAAAGTACACAAAAGAAGAGGACCTCTTACTGGATAAATAGTGGAGAAGTGTGCAAATGGGTCCACAAAAAGATTCGAAAGCGATAGGGCTGGTGCGTGCGACAGTGCACAGAGAAAAATAATCACGTGATTTGTGTTGGGTGACAATGACAACGTAGATGCACCTATATATAGGCAAGGTAGTAATAAATGTGCCACCAACTTTTTAAGTGGCGCATGAAAAGCATTGTCACACACTAGAAGCGCGCGCTGCGTGGCGCATTGAAAGACTCGCCAACATGAAGTTATATGCGCCTTGGTGCACCGAAAGTTTTGTCGACAGAGGAATATGTGCGCCATTGGTGCACCAAAAAGTGGTGCAACAAATGTTTTGTTGACATGGAGGCGCATGCGCCTTAAGCAGCGGCAAGAAGAAGGCTCAACAAAATGAGGTGCACCAAAATGCCTGTTGATGAAGAAAGCATGTGCCAAAGGATTTAAAGGGGGCGCATCAAAAGTTTATGCAGATAGTCATTATGTGCGCCCGATCAAAAAAGACCAAAATGGCTAAGTTCGGAAAACTAGATTTCCGGAAGGGATTTTGCAACATTCCGAATGCAAGGGGTCCTGACGAGGACCTAAACAAAATTTGGTAAGGTTATCGTAAAATTTCCCTTTCCAATTTTACGGGATAACAAACACCGCGATCTTTAAATTACACACTTATAAGTACAAATATACTCTCCTCACTCTTTCTTAACACTCCCAATAACTCTTTCGATTACTTGTTTATCTTTACACACCTCTATGTCATTATTTTTGAAGTTTAAATTTATAAAACACACATAGAAACATTCTTACAAACCCATAAATTTAAAACATGTTTTTTCCTCCCGATCATAACCACCAATTTCGATCGGTTTGTATTAAATCTAAAATCCAAACCTATTGTACGGTTTTGGACCAACTTGTCTTGAGCTAATTATTTCAATTCTATCACCTTATTATGAGCAAATATATCACCTTGGTCAGCCTTTCATGACATAATAACTTCATAAGCATATATAAGTAAGTAAACATACCTCATTTAGAAACTTGGCACTTTAAGAACTCATATAAAATGAAGCAAAAATCACTCAAAGCTCCCTATTTTGTGAAATAACTCATGCACATCCATTAGAAAAGCACCCTCTATAGGTCTGAAGTATCCTTCTAGGTTTAGGAGTCTCCATCTTCATTCTACAAGAAAACAAAGTGACCCTTCCCAATTATTTGAGCAAGTGTGAAACTCAATCAAAGTATTTTCAAAGCATGGTTTTTGAGTTATGATTTCACTATGGTAGATATCACATGCTAAGAGAATGATGTGTAGTTTGAGACCTTTTCATAGTAGTGGTGACATCGGTGGTACACCGAGGTTCCCATAATCCACCTAAAATTTTTGTACATGAACTCCTTACACTACAAGGCTTCTAGGGTTTGAGAAATGTTTAAAAATCCATTTTGAAGGTGAGAAAAGAATACCGACACATAGCGACACTCATTTATAGGTAGGAAAAGCACTCAAGAAGTTGTAAACCCATATTCCAAGTAGGTCCAAGACCATATAGAAGGGTAAAGAATGTACGGATGTTATTGACCTAGTTGTATGGTTTTGGCCAGTTCGATTTTAGGTGCCATTTTTTGTAATGAAGCATTTTTAGTCACAAATCAACCTATTCCTACATTCGATCACCAAAATATTCCTAATCCACATATTCAACTAAAAGTGATCTCCCTTGTGTTTTTGATATTTGGTGAATCAACTAAAAATGATTCTCCTTGTGTTTTTATAATTGGTAGATCATTATTTCATTTTTTTAAAAATGTTATTATGATTTTCTAATTAATGTTGGAATGTTAATTAAAAAAATCGTAATATCCACTTATGAGCATTTATTTCCTTCTTTTGTTATGTATTTTTCAATTAGAGGTTATTTAAAACTTAAAAGGAGAAAAATGAAATTAGATTCACACAAAAATTTAAATCACATATGAGGTTATTACAGATCTCAAATAAAATTGTAGAATAAAATAACACAACACAAAGAGTATTGTGTCGTGGTTCACATTTAAGGTGTCACATTAGGGTTTCATGTTAGTGTGTCATGTTAGGGCATTGTGTTAAGTTGTTAATTTATGGAAATGGTTTTATCTTAGTCATACATTCAACAATACCTGTGATCCGCTTTGATTCATTCTAATTTTTCAAATTAGGATCTCGAATCAGGTTTCATTAGGTCAATTTATGGTACATTATTGTAACTTATGTTAACATTTTTTCGAGGCCAAAATTTGGGTAAATTATGTCCAAAAAGAGAAATCGTGTCGATTTTATGGAAATGGGGTAAAATTAGGTGACATTAAGGTAACTTGAGAGAGTTAAGATCCATTTCACCAATTATGGTCTCATCAATTTTATGGAAATATAGCCATTTCACTTAAATAGTCTCAAATAGTCTCATTGTAAAATATGTACTCACCCATAATATAATGTTACCCCGATTCCAAGAGACAAAGTAAAGGATTTAACTTCATGTTCACAGGGAAAATCACGAGTCCATATATTCAATCAAGTGTCATTATCTTTGGGAGTTGTGAGGTTTGTAAAATCTAATTTTGATGCATCCAAAAAGTCTTACAAATGTTAAGAATAATCCTAAAGGCCCTAAATCTACAAAATGACTATATGTTTTCCCAAAATAGACACTAATTGCAAAATTTATACCTTAAAATATTTAGGTTCAATCTTGAAATCCTAAAAATAACTAAGTAATTACCGTCTTGAATTTTTAAAAACCATCTTTTATATTGAACTCTTGAGCTATGAGACTAGTTCTATTGCGTGCATAGTAACTCTAATTTCTTATATTTACTAAAATAAATTTAAATTTTATGAAATAATAAAATTATAGATACTCCTAAGGAGTTAGGGTATATTTGTTTATATAGATGATCATTCAAATAATTTCCTACTTAACAATTATTTTAGTAAAAAGGCCCTCGTGGTCCGACCTACCACTTCCGAACTCTACCAAGAAGACTTAATAAAACAATTAAGCAATGTATTCTATATATTTAACAACAGTAATGTAATATGATTATTTTTTATTTGATATATCAAATAATTATATTACATTTTTAATTTATCAAACAAATTTTGCGTCATTTTGTGCCACATGGTATTATTTTATCGAATGAAATTCCTAGTGCAAACATGGAACAAATCTAATGTAATTAAAATGTCTAGTTGTGTTAATTTTTCGTCACAATTTGTGTCAAACCCATGAGGTGAATTCTGCCAAAAAACACACCAAAAATGCCCAAAAATGTCGATTTTCAACGCAAAAATAACCCAAAATGTGGCGGTATTTGCACATTTTGTAGTAGTGCCTCTAGAAAAACTAGTAAATACCCTCATGAAAATAATAACACCACTAACCCACCTTAAATTTTTCTCAATAAAATTTTATAGACACCAAAACCTTGTGTAACTAAACCTTGGGGAGATCCTCATGCACACAATCCATTACATTATTATTTTACCACACGCGCGTCATCCTTTCAAGAGAGGCATTGCTCTGCCCCATTTACATTGAGACTTGCCTATTTTGTTTTTGCTCACATATGCACCCCTTTTAACTACAAAGAAAAACATATTTAGGTTAAGAGAGATGTGTACAACTAACACAGAACAACAAATACATTATGTTCATGGTGTATATATAATATATCAACAAAACCAAGAATAATAATACATAATGACAACTTTGGGTTAGTAACACCAAATCTTCTCGGGAAAAATTATCATTTTAAAGGGTATTTCCACTTTGAACATATTCAAAATGTATAGAAATGAATGTTTATATCCTTATGTCTCCAAAATATAATAATACAAACTTTTCTTTCCACTCTAATACTCAACCATATTTTCTACATGTACTCAAAATATGTGAAATATAAATAACACACTTAAAAGCATCAAACTCATAAATTTTCCATAGCGGAACATTCCAAATCCTCTTTCTAGTCAAAATGAGTGGTCATAATATAGTTTTGACAATTTTATGCAAAATTTATGTCGTTTTGAAATTTATCTCTAGTTCCGGACCAAACAAGCCCTCACTAATGTGATTCAATAAACATGCCCTGATTTATGTAGATTAAATTGGAATCCCAACTAAATCTATTTTTCGAATGGTCAATTTTATAGGAAAATATAACTAGATGTGAAATATATGATGGAAAACATAGCAAGAGGTGTATAGGAAAATATTAATGGATGTAAAATATATTATAGAAAATGTAATAGGGGTGCTAATTTTTAGGTCTATAATAAATTGTTAGAATTGGATAGTAGTTTGAAAAAATAACATTTTGTTTTTTATGGGGTTTGATTTCATAACCTCTAGGGCTAGGAATGGATGCTTTTATAATAAGACATATATCAGCTTGTCTACAATATGTTACAAATAAATATATGGAAATAATGTTATGAATATCAACATGGTTGTAATATTATTTTAACCCAAGAAGTTCATGTGGGAAGAATCCATTACACTTATCGATAAAGTCCTTCAACTTCACTACCCATCCTAATAAAGTTTAACACTATAACATCAAGTAAACCTCTCCTAGTGTTAACAAAAAGTAAACCTCTTATGTACCACTCTTTGATATTGTTGATCATATTATATATATTATCACATTCCAAAATTTCATAAATATTTTTAAAAATCACACTCGTATCTTTTTTTTTGGTATGGGGACATAGTGAATATAAGACATCAAAAACTATGTATTATTCTCATCATATATTTATGGTCATAGAGGTGTCAAACATGACTGCCTCGGTAATTCCAAAATAAGACTTTGAATGCCTCCTTTATTGAAATATTTTATTTTTCCTCCTTCCTCATGCTTGTGAGGGTCCAAACTACCTAACCAAATTCTCATCACAACCCCCTTAACTCCTTAACCAAGGTTTTGATACCACTAATAATGATAAATAAGCATAAATTAATGACCACCATATATCTCATAAACAAATAATTTCATTATCTTTTCAAATAAAAAATAGGATATGTAGATAATACAACTCTCATAACGAGAGTGGCCAACCAACATCCATTAATTAACAATAATTAGTATGTGGTGACTAACATAAACTTAGGTTGATTTTTAAAATTACGATTAATGTTCCTAACAATAAAGAGGAATTATAATCAATTAGTTTATTATCTTACTAATGAAGGTGTTAAGTTGAGCTGGGGTTGCACAAAACCAAATAGAGTGAGAATTCTCTCTTACTTACGGTTGTTTGTTTGGAGGGATTTCTTCTCTCATGTGCTTATGGTTAATTTTTATTTATAGCTTATAGTTTTATTTTCTTCCTCCCATTATAACTTTGTTCCTTGAGTCAAGGATTTTTATTCACTTTCAAATAATTAAATGTGATGCATCAATTTATTAGTATTATGAGATAAGAGTGGCTATAATCATTATATATTTAAAAAATTTGTTAAGAAAATTAATCTAGAAGATAATAATTTTATTATAGTGGATTACATTCTCGATAAGTGTACATAGGTTCTCATACAAAGTTACTACCAAAAAAATTTACTATTCCAATAGGCATTACAAAATTGGATTGTGGATGGTTACATCTAACATGGTGTAGAAGATAGATAGCCAAAATGTCGATGGCCATTGACACATGACTCGATCTAAAGTATCCACATATCATAATTCCATGAAACCCTAAACCATAATCTCCAAAATCAAAAAGCTCACTAATATTTTTGTGTTTGTAGGTGTGCTTTTGAGTCACCCATTATGTGGTGACTACTTCACCCACCACTTTATCCACTTCCTCCCTTTCAGAAAAATCATTAGTTCCCATCTTCACCACAATGGAAATTTTACAACAAAAATCAACACGTGACCTTCAGTCACACTCGACCTCCCAAGGTCATGCCGAGACAACTGATGTAGAATGAGTGGATGGCTATATGTAGCGGAAATAGGTGAATATGTGATAAATGGTTATCATGGTAACCTAATGTCCTCTACGGGTACCAAAGGTATCTTCTTGTCAAGGGAAATAAAATCCTCTCTAACTTGAGTGGGTGTGATGGAGCGGTCAATAAGAATACACACGCGTAAAATTATATCAATTTCAAGTGTGTGAAACTCTCTCAACCGATTATGGAATGCATGGAAAGTGACCAACTGGGCGCCTCGTAATGATGTCCAAAAAAGTCATGGAATAAGTAAGAGAGGCATGGTTTCACAAGATCTAAACTTGATTGGTAGGGTGGTCCAAAACTCATAAGCTTTATCAGCTTCAACATTCAGGACATTCAATTGCAAGATAATATCAGGTGGTAGTGGCGATGTTTGGAAAACCAGCATACACAATCCCATGTCAATGTCTGTGAGTAGTTCGGGCCCATTCGGTTAGGGGACCCTAGGATCACAACCGTATGTTCTTGGTTGTTGTGGTCCTTGAATGGTCATGTGTGCATTTGTGTAATTTAATCTATGAAATAAAATAACAGGCTAATCTAAATAAATAAAATCTAACTATGTTTTTGTATTTTCCAATATATAATAAATAAAGCAATAAACAACAATCTAATCTACTTCAAACTAATTTTTTTATATTTTTGGAATAACAAAGGTGTCTACTGAAGAAATGAAGAAATTACTTCTAAACTAATTAACCAAATCTAAAGAAAATAAGCAATCGGATGTAGTTGTTTAAATATATGAAGAAGAAATATAATCTATTCTAAACAATTAAAGCCTCTCTAAACTATGAATGTGAATTAAATCCTAAGACACACCTTAGAGTCAAGGGAAGAAATGGAAGCTTCTCATAAGCTTTTCTTCCCTTGAAACTTCCCTAGTGTAATTTAAGAGGGATTTAACAGAGACTAATTTGAACAAAATTTGAATGCTTAAAACTATGCAGAAGCTTCTACCAGAATCACTTCCCTTACAAATCTACATAGATAGGAAAGGAAGTTATTTATCCTAAGAAATCTTTACAGAAGAAAATGATCTACTATAGCTACCTAACAATTACAAAAATGGAAATGGAAGTGCTTTTTCTACTATAGTGAATAATTTGTAGAGATATTAACATATAAAGAAATGAAGAAAATAAGGAAACTCAATAACAACCCCAACCTGGAAATTACAGTGTTAAGGCAATGCCAGTTGTGGTATCACTTTGTTTCCCTCACTTATCTTTTCCAATCTTCTATGTCCATGTCATTTTAGGAAACTAGGAATGAAGAGGAAGCAAGAAGAAGGTGTTGGAGCAATGTTGGCTTACAAGTGGTCTGGTAAAAATACAGGTAGAGGAAGAACAATGCAAGAGAACAATGCTTGGTTGTGTGGTCTCTAGTAGGATTTCAATAGCATAACAGTGCAAACACAATAAAATCTTCACCATTTTCTTTAGAAGAAGTGATGATTTTATAGAACACAAGATGGGAAATGGTCTAAGCCATTTGGCAGCAATGGGGTGCCACATCACAATAAGAAGAGGTATTTTAACACTCAATCAACAATTAGAAGTGGAAGAGGAGGTTGATATGAATCAATCAAGCTTAAAATTAGCCAAATTGATCAAGAAACGTGTGCTAGAGGTGAACTAGAGTGAGTTAACACGTGTCCAATTAATGCCTGAGAAGTCTCCACCAATTCACATGGAACCACCACCCTATGCGGATTGGTGGTTACACAACCTCCGCCTGTGCAGGGTGGCGGTTGTGTAACTCAAGGTCAAAACTTAAGGAAAAATGATGTAGAAAGCCATAGAAAAGTAGAAATGGATAAGGTAATCTAAGCTATAAATATGAATTGTAAAGAGGTAAAGGGGCTTGAACACATTTGGAAAATACATGAATCGTCATTGGGGACTTTTGAACCGCTTTCAAAAATGTAGCACGTGCAAATTTGGGTGTGTACAGAAACCCCCAACTCCTTCAAAACCAACACTTTATTCATCCTCTCTTCCACCCGAATGGGTTTTTCCACCATGGGAGCCCCAAATTAAATTCTCTTTAGACTTGAAGACTCCAAATCTTGGGGTAGAAATAGTGGTTTCCCTCATGGATTCAGCATGAAGCACCAACAGAATCCACCTCTCGCTCACCTCCAACCCCAATGGAAGATGGGAAAAATTGTGGCGATGTGGAATGTGTGATCCTTTAACATTGCATGTTATAACAGAAGATTTTTATGTGGCATTCCAAACAACCATTGTGGCTTATATTTGTGTGCACTTTGTAATAAATCCCACACATGTGTTTAAGGCATGTATTTTTATACCTCAACCCACTTAAGTAGATTACTTATTATATTTTTATAATTTGTTGTTTACATGTATTTATCCTACTATCATAAAGAATGTTCATGTCCCCAACATCGTGTTTATTTCATATTCTAATCTAATGCCCGGTATTTTCCTTATTAGGTTCATAATAATGAGGTCTATTTCCCATGTCTAAGGCCTTGATGTAGGAATAAAGCTATCAAAGGAAACATATATGACTAACCATGGAAATTTAAAGTCTAGTCATTCACTATAGTCCATTTTGATCTAGATAACTAGGATGATAATCAATAAATTCAATAGGGATTTGGGTTTCTCGAGTGAACACATTTTCATTTTTATCTCTAATTTTCTAATTTCATTATTCTTTGTTGGAAATTCATTTGTGTTCATGGTTTTTTAAACTTGTAATGTTACATGGGAAATTATATTTCAAGGAACTAAAATAATAGCACTATTGAAAAAGTGGGAAATGACAAGGTCCATAAATTATGGGAGATGTGGGATTTTAACCCATAATGGCATTGTGTATATTTCTCTAGGAAAACAAATAATAGTGAATGATACCACATCACCATACCCATTTTTGCTTTTGAATTTTTTTGTGAATGCATTCACTTGGTCTAACCTCTCCATCCAAGACACCAATGTGGTTGGTGGAATTAGTTAATGTTTTCTTACTATGATTCAATGTTTTCTTGGTATTAATGTAGGAAGAGGGTTAATATGTTTCAAAATTGTATAATTAACCCACATAATATGTCAACTCATTTTCTTCTCGAGCCAAACAATGGTGGTTTACTCAGAATTGATACATGTAATTAAGTGTTTATATTAAATTAAAAACTTATTTATAAGAATGTCCAAAAAGTCCTAAATAGTAAATAATGTCTTTTCCTCCATATGACCTTCAATATCTTTCCGGTAAATTGGAATTTTGAAAGACTTCATTTTTCAAGGAAAATTTAAACATCTTGTGTTGCATTATCTTATAAGTATTTTATTTGCATGTCTTGTCATATTTTTTGGGCTAAGGATGGAAGTATTCTTATTTCTTCATGTCCTCCATATGATCACTTATTTACCGTAGTTTCTTAAGATTTAACCTTTGGTTGACTCATCTTTAATAAAGCTAATTTCATGTGTTAACATGTATGAATATCGAGATCTTATGGTCTGCTTGTTAAAAGTGCCTTTTCTGAATGTATGTCTTTGGAAACCAAGGGCACATGGATTGGTCTATGTGGTTTCATGTTTTTGAATCTTTAATTTTTTCCTTGTCACTTTGATTTTACTTTGTGAAACTTGTAGGACTACAAGTCTTTGAGGAAAAAATACGTGTATCGATCTCCAAATCTTGGGATCTCATAACTCTTATAGCTCTTAAGCTATTTTTTATGCTTGTAAATATTGTTTATTTTCACAATAACTTTAAAATCCTTAGCTTTCATGTTAAATGCTCATCTCAAGCTTCTAGGTTCTTAACCTCTTAGGTTCTTAGGTTCCCGACAAGACTTGGCTCTATAATCTCAAATTTATGTCATTCCAATCTCCGCCATGTGTAGCCTACGCCATGTTTAAGCATAAACATCTTGCAAAGTTTGGGAGGTGATCCATTAACCTTATCACAACATTTGCAACATACCTAAAGGCCAATGGCCACCACCTATTTTCCTCGCCACATTTCATGTATCAAAATCCTATAAGGAGTGGAAATTTAATTGAGGTCAAGGAAAAGTTTGAGATTTTATAGGACATGGGAAGGTCGATTGATGACAGTTGTCACTTATTAGTGAGTGGGAAATATAGTGACTAAGTTAAGGTTTAGAAAGCATTGTTACTTGACATGTGTCCCATTTGTGGTCAATCAATTTTCATGCTACAACCCCTTAAGAAATTAAGTGATTTCAACATCTCTTGCTTGTCTTGGTCTCGAAACACAAGATTTTCACTAATTTCTATCTGGTTTCACATGCTTGGACTTAGAGATGGCCTATGAAAGCAATTTTTACAAGTTTTGAACTCCAGGGGTTTCCTAAAAATACCTATTTAATTCCATAAATACCCTTCAATTATTTACAATTAAAAATT
This sequence comes from Taxus wallichiana var. yunnanensis, assembly GCA_018340775.1. Taxonomy (NCBI): domain Eukaryota; kingdom Viridiplantae; phylum Streptophyta; class Pinopsida; order Cupressales; family Taxaceae; genus Taxus; species Taxus wallichiana. The sequence goes on from CM031243.1 coordinate 366,146,935, forward strand.
AGTTGTAAAAATGGAGTAAGGTGCTTATTTTGACAACATTTATGAAAACTAAGAGGGTTCATTTTCCTAATAGATGGATTGAATAATATCCTTATGCATCCATTTGGCATGGCATCTTCCTATAACTTGAAAGTTTACATTTTGGAGATTAAAATAGTTTTAAAATTGAATCTCATCTCCCTACAAATCTTATCTGCGAAACTAAAGTTTTAGATCACTAAAAATTTCTCAAGGTCTCCTCTTCTTTAATTTCCCTGAAAACTAAAAATATACCTTGATCTCAACTCTAAAAAACTTGTCTTAGATCTATAAAATAACCTTCCAAAATAATTTCCCAAGTATCCCAACAAGACTACATTAAAAAAGTAGAATCATTCATGTTCCAAGTGAAAATATGCAAATTTTATGAAGCACTTATTCTACCAAAACAAACATAATCTATCCTACTCTAACAATTATCAAAACCAACTAAACAAATCCACATACTAATCAAAAAGTAACTTCCCTTCCTAATAAAAATGGCCATGAGAACAACATTCGATTAAGGAAGGAAAATGATAAGAGTGAAAACAGGGGATCAATCTATTTTTCTTCCAAAATATAAGCTTCAAACATAATAGACACCTCTTCTTGTTGTTCTATACTTTTTTTGGGTAGGTGAATAAGCTAAATTTTAATAGTTTGAAGCTCTTCTTCATGTTATTTATAGTGAACATGACAAATGGTAACTCTAGTATAAGCTTTGATCTAGATAGTTATCTGAATGGAAACCCAAATTTTAAATCCAATGGACTTGTTTCTCCGATTTTCCCATCTCTTCTACATTTAGCTCCATATACAAAGCTATCAAACACATTTCCCTCTCTTTAAAATCTAATAAATCCATTATCTCTTCACAAGAAGGTTTTGCAAGTGAGGTCTAAATTTTATCTTCATATTCATCTCCAATTGACACCATGAAATTATCATATTCATCAAGTATGGAGGATATTTCATCCTTCTCCTCACGTGTTGATTTGGAAATATCAACCTCCTCATCATCCATTCACTAATTTTTCTAAACAACATTGACATTTAGTGATATTTCTTACTCGCTTGAGGTAAAAGGATAGTTTTAATAGTAAGAAGACCTTTGTTGAGGAAGAATAAGGTTTCAAATGGGGGAATTATGAGTTTTATCGGTCCTTCATCCTCATCCACATCTTCAAGATCAGAAAATATCTCTTCCCTTCATTATTTAGATCTGATTTCACCTCCATCTAATTATAAATTTATCCCTCGGGGATGTCAATAAGATTTTATCCAATTCATGTCTCTAACTAATAATCACATTTTCCAATAATCTCTTTATCCTCAACATTAGGTTTAGAAACCGTGACTTCAACTATGGATTCATCAACATAAACAAAGGGAGCTCTTGAAAGAGTTTATCTATTACTTCATAACTATATTCATATTCATTCCAATTTGAAATAGATATTTCTTCAACATTATTGATGAAGCTTACCTCAATAGAGTGTGGTGTGATTACAAGAGGTTGACTATTAAAAATATCTTGATGAGGAGTTAGCTTGATCTCAAAATCATTCTCAAAATCCTTGGCCTACCCTTTCAAATATTGTAAACTTTATTATATGGTTTCCTAATTCTTAGGTTTCCTCCCCAAATGTGCTTCCATTTTTTTGTGTTCTAAAATATAAGGATCATGCTTACTTATTACCATTGGTTTATATCCGGCTTAAACATGGTTGGTCAATGGAGTTGGCCAAGTGGTTGGCCATTCAAATGTGTCATGTTATAGGTCATCGTGGACTAAAACTAGTTATTCATGAATATCTTGGGAGTATGCAATACTTTTGTTAAGGGTGGGAGAGTCCTGGGAGAGTGGTGGAATAGTTATATAATTTATCATGTGGATCTAAGAAATTACAAGAAACATACACTTTAGGTTGAGGAGGCATTAAGGCTTCAAGTGCTTAAATATGAGTCTCATATGCATATCGATTTGGATCCAAAAATGAGGGAAGGAAAGAATCCTAGGTTGATTTTGTAGAGGTTTAAATGGTGGAGAAGGTGTATTTTTATTCTTGGAGAATGATAACTCTCAAGGGGATCCAATAAGTGGAAAATGCGCATAAAATATCAATTGATAAGGTTGTAAGGCTTCAAATGAATGAGTGGGAATACTTTCCCTCCTTCTCTATTCCCTGCATCTCCATCTATGATTATGATAAGGGTTATCCCATGGATAGGGTTCCTTAAAACCAAATGTTTTAGTCTCCATTCTTTCATCCAACTCTAGCATTTTCTTCAGGTTATCCTCCATGACTTGTATACTTTTTTTTAGGATTTTACCAACTAGTTAATGGATCATCCCGTGAAAAGGATTCTCTAGGACCAGGTTTTCTAGATTTTGTTTATTCAATCAACTCTTTAAATCTCCTCATTTTTATCTCCACGACTTGAATCTATAATCGAAAACTAGGATCATGGTTGAAAGTACCTTCATAATGTGCATGCCCCTTCTCTTGAAAAGCACCATAGTTAGTAGGATAATCATATGCATCAATATAATTTGGGGTATATGTTGATATATCATGATAAGGTTAATATCTTTGGTTTTTATGAAAATTTGTAGTGAATGAATATGGAGGAGTAATTTGTTGTTATGTGTAAGAATTCTAGTGAGGGAAAGAAAAATCCATGACTAGATAGCTTTATCAAACTAAGGGATGGATGGAAATGGACTATAAATGAGAGAAATGGATCTTTAAGACCAGTGGAGTTATCAAGTGCTTGAAAATTAGGCTTAAAACCAAATGAGCTAAGAACACACCAAATATTACCTTTAAAATTAAGAAAATGTGAATCCCTATCTATTAGGTATAATAAATAACTCAACAAGAATGTGAGTTAGTCTATAATGGAACATTTACAATAAATGGGAACATGTTCCACATAAAATGTCCAAGAAAATTTGAGTCTCATCGGGCATGCCAAAATTATCATCGTTGAAATGTGTGCACCTAGGATAGATCACCAAGTTTGGACAACATGGCTATCTCAACAACATGAGAATTTCCCCAAGGTGTGGGACCTTGACTCCTTTAAAACATCCTATAGAGAAGGCCAAATCCTAACCTAAATACCATAATGTTGGTCACTATTCTACTCTAATATATGAATTAACTATGAAAATATGAAGGGGGAAAGCATGAAACTTAAAAAAGAGTGGTGATGCACCAAATAAAAAGGGATATCTCTCCCTAAGATTAAGAAAAATAGGACAAAAAGTGTAAAGAGGCCAAATATAAGCCACAATTAACATTATATTAAATCACACTCTAATTCTCTCCATAATTGACATAGTGAGATATTCGATGGGGTGGGAGTGGTGCGGCAATTTTTTGTGTGCTTGCCCACCCGTGTTTAAATCCCCCTGAATCACAATCCTCTCTGAGGTGGTTTCACCGCTAGATGTGGCATCTCTACTTGATGCAGCTTACAGCATGTTGGTTTCTTCACTCACTATAGTTGGTATCATTTTGGTTCAAGCTTCACTTAGGTTGTTATTTCAATCACCGCAGTCATTTCTTCACTCGTTGTTATTACTCTCATCATGCGGTCATTGTCGCTTACAATCCCCGCTTCACCCAAGTTGTTGCTTCACTCAGGTTGTTGCTTCACTCATTATGGATGTTGCATCTTCATTCTAGTTTCATGGCTGCTTCAATTAGGTTCCTAGTGTTGGTTCCCTTCATTGTAACAAGGTTGTGGATCCTCTCAAAAATCCTCAAATGTACAAGGATGTGGGTCCTTTCAAAACCCTCAATAAAAATTACCCTCCTTCCAAAAAAAAATTGACATAGTGAGACAAAACTATGTAAATATAACCCATGCATAACATGAAATAACAAAAAAGAGGAAATATGATAAGAACGTAAGATAAAGGGAGTAAAATAGCCACAATAAACATCATATTAATTCTTATAAGTTTGCATAGTCTATTATAGCCATTACAAAGGAATTGAGTGCATTATGCAAGCTTAAACCAGAGGTTTGTAACTAAAATTATTCATCCACCCATTCAAGTAGATTAACCTTACATCCAAGAAGAGGATTCTTTATAATAGTTTTAGGTTACATTTTTGTCATGATAAATTTTTAGCATGCACAATTTAAAATTTTGGGCATGACAACCAAACCCACACTTGAAATTCTATTTCCCGATCAATGTAAACCTTCCCTCCAACTAGCATTTCAACTATCACACTCATTATGGTAAAGAGAAATGTGCTAACATGATTTTCAAGTTTTTTCATGTGAAGATAAGTGTACCTAGCTTAATTCATGAGGGTATTGAGATCTAAGAAAGAACATTGCTATTTGAGGCTTTAAAACGGTTATTTTTTATCTTCTTGTCATAGGAGGACATCCTCTAGAACCTTATAGGGAAAATTCAAACCATTTGGTATTTTTATGGGAGAGAAATGAAGTTGTATAAGGTATTTTAGGAATATTTTGTGGAAATAATGTACGTTAGGAACAAGTTACGTAAACTAGGTCTTTTTGGGCACGACACTAGGAAATGCATGTTTCAAAGGAGTTAGTCACCTTATTCAAAGGGTTTCAGAGCCTTATAAATTTTTGGGATCTCATATCCCAGGAATTATAAATATGATAAATCCCACCTCATGGTACAATAATCAAGATATAATTTTGAGAGTATGAAAATGTAGAAACTTGTCCATTAGTACAACACAAAAGTCTTTCTACAAGGTGGAACTTGCTCAAAGGGTTTTAAACACCTCAAGAAGAGTTAGGAGACTAAAAAAGGTAAAATTGGATTATATTGGACCCTCCTCATGGTAAATGTGTTGGCTTTTCTCATACCCATTCGACTCGGTGGCTTCTCAACTTACTAGCACACCCGTACGAAAAAAGTGGAAAGTGGACTGAAAAGGAAAATTTCAAGATTAATCGGTCTTGAAAATGGTGGGAATGGACTCAATTGGTCATTTAGAGTAAAAATCATATAATTTTTTCCTCCAAACTCCATGTATTTCTCCCAATCGAGAAACCACTCCTTAGTCTATTTTCACATTGAGTTTGATGACATCAACACAACCAATCAACTTTGAGCGGGTTTTTTGAGCTTGGATGTCCTTTCCCTTTTTCCCTTTGTGTAAGGGGACATGGGGGACACCAAAATTCTCTCCCCTATGGAGGATTTGGTTGTGTCACTTAAAGTGACAACTTAAGTGGTTAGAAGGTGTTATAAACTCACCTAACTTGAATTTTGACCACTTTTTCATGACAAATAGACCCATGGTGGCATTTTGGAGGTCTGATGTCCCTTTTCCCTTTTTCCCAATAGCTAAGGGGATATGGGGGACACAAAAATGTGTTCCCCTATGGAGAAAATTTTTTGTCACTTAAAAGTGACAACTTAGGTGTTAGAAAAGGGTTAACAACTCACCATTCTCACAAAATTTGGCCCCATCCTCATGAGAGCCTCACCCATGGCACATTTTGGAGAGGTTGATGTCCCTTTGTCCCCTATTTTTTAGGGTATAACCACACCTCTAACCTCCACCTGACCTGGGTTGAGCTTGTTTGGGTTTAATGTGAGTTAAGGTGTGCAAATGAGAGGAAAACAAATTTGAAAGAGGGAAAATCATTTAAATGCAACACTTAACCATTTTTTAGCCTCATTTGTGTTATTTTCTCTCCTCCATTATTTTTGGCATTTTTTTGCTGCTAAAAATTTCCTTTAGACATCCTCCATGCTCAAAAACTCTTTTGCTTATATCTTCCAAACCCCATGTTTGTTTGCCATGAGATTTTAATTGTAGCTTCCTTGCAAAAACACATTTAAGAAGAGTATTTACATGCCTCCATTAATTTTTTGTATCATTTTCTATATCCATTTGAAATATTCATCCATAAAAACTCATTTTTCATATCTATAAAAACCCAATGATTGAAATCCTTTGAAATTTGGAGCAAAGCCTCACATTGCAAAACAAAAAAATTGAGACCACTTTCATTCCATTCTAACACCGGAAGACCCACTTCTAAAAATAGTAAGCCTTCTTAAGCCTCATTATCTATAAATAGTAAGTGTTGCAAACAATTCATTTTTAGAGTTGCCATTTCCCTTTGAACATCAGGGAAATTCAAAAGTGCCAAATTAAGCAACTAATAACTAAAATGGACTTCTCAAAATAAGGCTTACTAAAAATAGTAAGTGTCGGGATATTGGTTAAGAAACAAGGATGTTGAGCCTCTCATGTTGAAGAAATATCACTTGGATAAGTTTGAAACAATTTCAAAAATATCTCTGGTGAATGAAAGTCTAATTTTGGTAATCCTCATTCCAAATGGTCTTTCTCAATGCTTGCAAATCCCCACCTGTAACAATGTGGTGATCACCTCTCAAGATCTTGCCTCACAGGAATGGACATGGAAAAGTTCATACTTACAAAGGATCGACAGTTGAATTATGGCTCAAGTAGAAGGGAAGCCCTCTTGGTTCCCTAAAATTGGTCTCAAAGTGATTCCCATCTCATCGATGGATTGATCAAAATTTGGAAGCATTCTTCATTCAATCTCTCTCCTTCACCCATCTCAGATTAGAGGATTTGGTCTTGTACTTCATTGTGTCTTGTAGGTCACCATGGTCATTTGGTGATAGGATCACCAAGATCACCATGTGCAAGCAAGTTGTCTCATTGTGCACACCAAGTGCATCAAATGTAAGAAAGATCATAGAGACATATCATAGTTTTAGATATTGGAAGGTTGGTTCAAGTGGAAGAAGGATTTTCTCATTGGTTTCAGTGGTCTACTAATCATGTGCTTCTCACTCCTCTCAAAGTACCTGATTTGGCTACAGAAGTTGATCATTTAGAGGAGTCCTTAAAGAGGAGGTTTGTGAAAGTTGAGTGCACTAAGAGGCTTCATCAAGTTCAGGAAGTGTTCAAAGGATCAAGAGTTCACTAGAGTGCATCTCTACAAAGTAACTCAAAGATTATTCATCCTTCTTCATTCTTCATCTTCTCTCTTCATTCTCTCTATCTCTAATTTCTGATTCTCCATTGTAAATTATACTTTATGGATCTTTTATCCTATTCACTTTAGTGACCATTGTAATTTTTCATTGTAAAATTCCCATTTTCATTAATAAGAAAGGGGCTTATTTTTCTTTCCTATAGGAATGTGAAAGGTCACAAGTGGTGGGACTATGAAAGGTCATGTGGGGGGTAGATGAAGAGATGGATTGTAAAGCTATAAATTGGAATGGATTCTCCATTCCAAAGGGTTAGATTTTCTTGGTTGATAGCTCTCATTGTCTTACTACAATCAAGAAACTAAAATTCTTCTATCTCTTTATCTTATGTTTTCCTCTCCATCTCAACTTTATTCCATGAGCATGGTTACTTATGCAATATTATATAAATAAAATTGGATTTACTTATTTTTTGTTCCTCTTTCCTTGACATGGTGTCTTCTCATTGTTAACTTGGAAATATTCTAGTTTTATGTCAATAAAATCAGCTTGTTATTTATTGATTAAAACCCCTTCTCACTTTCTCCCTCTCTCCATACACACACCTTTCCTCCACCTCTTTTTTACATGTGGGTTTAGTGGAGTATTCATGTGTGATCATCGGTTAAAAGGCCACCCACGATGGTTAGAGTAGTGTATATATTTTATGTTTTCAATAAATGGAGCTGCCCCATTCTAAGCAATGGAGCTTATTCCTAGAGTGTTGGTGAAAACCCCTAATTTTCCCTTGTGAAAAATTATTTTGCCAACATATTTATAAAAGAAGATAGAGGAGAGGGATCAAAAATGTCATGAAATATGCTTTTCGTGTCTATCTCCTTAGGAGGATCTAGAAGCTTTCAAAGATGCCAAAGATGAATAAATTCACTCAAAACCTCTTTTGTAACACATTTCAAGGACCGTTGAGGTTTACATACATGAAAAACACTTTCTTTTAGCCATTCATCAATGTGATTCCATGAGCTCGGGAGGTTGGGTGAATTTTTGAGTCAGAACTTGTTAAAAACAACCATGATTACATGTCATGACCAATGCAATAGCCTCACTCTTGTTAAATAGATCACTCAAATCCTCGTATTTTTTAGTCAAACATGAAGTGATAATAGCTCAAAACATTTTTTATAAAGTGTTTTCACCCTTTTTAGGATTTGATTAGGGTTTTTACACTATAATCAAACAACAAATGAAATAGAGCTACATGGGGTTATTTTAACTAGTTAGCTTCCAAAATTAACCATTCAATATTATAACAACACATTATTACTTGCAAAAAATGTACACAATGTAATATAAACTCACCAATACATGGGATGGAGTGAACTTAGCTAATTATAACTGATTCTAGAATGATTAGAGTGATTTGGGTGATGAAATAGTGGTACTTGGATCTAAGAATGCTTCTAACTAGAATGATGACTTGAAAATATTCTTGGGAAGGACCGTTCGTAGGGGTAGGAATTTCTATATAGTTTTTACCTCTTTGTATGATTTTTCACCTACTCGAACTATGACCTGCATATTTCTAGGTTGTTCACCTATTTAAATCTCTTCGTCACTCTTTGTCGATCATTTTGACCACATTGTGAGGGCCTCTAAATGTATAGCTTAATATCTCAAACCATAACCATGGATTATAAGTCTTGAAAACAAATATTATTTGGGTTGTGGGAACCCCCGTGCACCACCAATGTTGTCACTACTATGAACAGGCCTCAAACCACATGCCGTTATCCACCTAGTATATGATATCTAGTTGTAGTGCAATAAAATTTTACATGCTTCTTTTGAAAAATTAACTTGAGTTTATCTCTTACAAATATACTTGAGTGAGTGAATGTAGGTGCTTGTAAATGTGGGAAGAATTCCCTATACCTAATGGGAAGATTCAAATCTATAGATAGTGTTTCCTAATGAATATGCAGAGATATTTTAGGAATATAGGGAGCTTTGGGTGCTATTTGTGATAGATTTTACACTAAGAGTCCATAAGAGTGTTAGGTACTAAATAAGGTGAGTTTCAATTGCTTATATATGCTTCTGAAGTTTATTTAATTTATAAAGGTGAATTGAGGAGGAGTAAATGACCCAAAGAATAATGTGCAAATGAAAGTTCAGACCAAAGTGAATAATTCAAAACTATACACTAGGGTCGGGATCATATAGATGTTCCTACCCCTATTGTACATTTTTGACCCAAGAGGGATAATATGAAGTGTGAAATTTGGAAGCTAAAATGGATTTTTTTACTATGTTTCATGCATTTAATTCTCATAAAGTGTCTATAGATGAGTGTGTAAGATCAAGCAAGCTAGAAAAGATACCTAGGGATGTATCGAGATGAGAATGGGTAAAGTGCACTTATTTGAGCAAGAGAGAAATGTAAAGACTAGTGGTGTCAAAGAATAGAATTATTGAATTTGAGTGTCTGAAATTTTCCCCTTTAAGTATGAAATGAAATTACATGCTTAAAGGAAAATATACATGAGTGTGTAAACATGCTTTTCTTTGCTCAATGTTTGTTTTACAAGATCATATTGTATTGGTGTTGGCATGTTCCATGATGAAACCTACAACACATAGTGTATTCAATGTCCATGATAAATAATTAAAATTTAACTCAAATGTAAAGACATAACATAATGAAATTTAAAATTGTAAGAGTGAAATAAAGAAATACAAAACATGGAAGGAATACACTTGTTTGTTTTATGGAGGGAAGAGTTTCCCATTCTTTACTTGTACTTGGAGATTTGGATTGTTGAACTTTTCCAAAGAATTGGGGGTGATCATTCCCAATTATGTTGATTTTATTCAAGAGTATTGGTTGTATGGATCCCAACACACAAATGTTAAAGAGAGAGAGAAGAGAGATAAAAAGAATGAAGATCCAAAGCACCCCATGAAGGAGAATATCATGTATCAAAGTCATTCAATGAATCTAATATCCTTCCCTTTAAGTGTGAGAGGAGAGGAAGGGCTACCTATGAATAAATAATCCACTATGATACTATGACCCCATGAAACACACACATTGCATACATATCTAGGCCCAATTTTACATATTAGGACACACAATATAAAAAGATAATAAATTTCCCCATACTCTCCCCATGTGCCATGGAGCTAAGTATAATTTGAATAGAACTAAAATCTGCTAAAATGTAAATAGAGAAATGAGGCCCATACCCCCAATATCCCTAAAACTGAAACTAAAACTAAGTGATGTGGAGATGAAGGAATGAAACATAACATGCCCATGAAACTGATCAAAACTTATTCATTTGAGTTTAAAATTGTGTCCAAAAACCCGTATCTATAGTGAAAATATGAAACTATTAAGAAAAAATTTATAACTACACCCGGAAAACCATAGAAATGGGTGAATTTTTGTACGGTATTGATCGTATTGTACATTTTTAGCCCTAAGATTATTTTTCCGATTTTATGTGTGTAATGTTATTTTTGAATAATTTTTCTTGTTATTTCCTACATCTAGACTAGAATTATATCTATGTTTTTTATAGGTGTATAATATACTTGGATGAATTCCCCTCTTTTGAGGTGCATGTGATAAATAGTTTGAGTGTGCAGCTCAAAATAATAGATGTGTAACCATGTCTATAAGTCTAATAATCTACATAGAAAACACATGAAGGGATTGATGTGGTGGCCACTAAGAAGAACATGTACCTACAAAGAGGATGTACATGGTGGAGACCATGGTGCACAATAAGAGAAACAATAGAAACAAGAATAATATCAAAAATGATGTCAACAAGAGAACTATTATGTACAATAATAGTAGTGTATATGTAAGTGTGAAGATAATAGTATAAATAATGTCACATAAAAAGGCGTGATGCCTGCAAACATGGGACACCCATGGTGTTACAAGATAATCAATACCCTTTAGCCTATAATCAAGATATTTAATGTCACAAAATAAAGGCATGATACCATAAACATGGGATACCCATGGTGTCACAAGACAAACAAGGCCATTGGGCCACAATCGAGTAGCAAATAAGTAACTACATACACAACTAGCAAGTATGTATAGAAAATAAAAGTATCATAATGTGATGATATAACATAGAAAGTGATATATAAAATCATGTGAAAACAATTTTTTCAACACTTTGCACAAGATACATTTGTTAGTCATGTTAGCTTTAAAGATGGAAAATACACTAGGTATGTAATGATGTGTAATGAGGAAGTGAAAAGGCACTATACTAAAATAATAACACATGGTTTGTGTGGAGGATGCCCCAAAAAAGTATGTAAGGAACTATGATAGCTCTCATAATCATGTATTGATATGTATGTCATATATCATGCTCAATATACCCCATGAACATGGGTGTTTAAAGAAGAAAAATGATATCTATCAAACCAGAAGGATAAACAACATGTATAATGTAAAGTGATAATAATGTATGCTAGAGAAATAGGTCTTGATTTTTTCATTTTTGTAAATATATGATTTTTTTACTTTTTGTGATTATATCGGTGTTTTTATATTTTCTAGTGCATATCTATGTATAAGAAAGGGATAACATGAAAGTTATCCAATGAGAACCTCTTAAGGAGGTGAATCAACCATCGTAGATGGTGGAGGCCCAAGCCTCAATATGTGCCAAAGAATGTGACTCAATTTTTAATAGAATGGTGGTAGTAACATGTGCTAAAGAAGGTCAAAGAGAAGAGTAATGCATACCAATTTCAATGACCAATATGTAATGTATGAGATTTGTATGTTTTGGATTATTATGTTATGTTGTGAGAGTTTATGATTAAGGAAAATATGTAATGTTGTATATAAAAGAGATGTGATTGGTATTTAAGTGAATTGAATATATGTGACTAAGTGTTTGATTGTGCCTTATTAGTGATATTTACATAACCATGGGAGGACACATCACACAGATTAGGCATAACCCTTATATAAGTCCCCATGAGCATATATGATGAGGAAACCTATTCTTAAAAAAAAGGGTGATCCACAAATATTCCCAAAAGAAACTTAGGTGAAAGGGTAACGAACATGAGAAGTGTGGATTAGGGATGTAAAGAATAAAACATTGGATGTGAAAATACTTTGTGCACTTGATGTTGAGTAGTCATATGAGGTATGCACTAGGGACTTTAAACACAAATATTTATCTTGACGAGATGCATAATATATCTATCTAAAGGGTTTGTTGAAGTTACATGTGTAACTTTTGGGATAATCCCTTGGTCCTTATTGATCCATTTGTAGATGGGCTTAGATTTCCCCTATGTAGGAAGAACTTCGATGTGAGAAACATCACCAGATGCAACAATAGAAGAATGCTCATTAAATGTAATCAACATCCAAAATACCCCCAAGCTATTTTGATAACTTACATTTTCATTTGGACTTGGACAATATAAACTGATCAAAAGTGGGGAAAATTAGTGTTGGGACACTCCTCTCCTCCTTGTTAAGCTTCCCCATTTCCATACTTAGCCAAAAATTAAAGAAATGGATGAGATATAAGCAAATCGACCAAATCGGCCTTTGGAGGAATAGGATTTTTCCTTTGTTCCTTATGTTCTTTGTTTACCGATTCGTCTGAATGGGTTGAGGAGGACACTTCACCGACTCAAATACGGATGAATCAGTCATAAATAGATGGTATGTTCTATCAAGTCCTCAATTCTCCGAATTAGCTAGAACACTAATTAATTGAAGGAAGAGAGGTAATTCAAGCAAAGAGGATAAGGAGAACACCGATGGAATAGGTGAACTCTTCCACAATTCCACCCCGGTCTAATCCTCTGCCACACATAGACCTGAGGTAAGTCGGAAAGTAAAATCCTACATGAACAATAAGAACAGCCTTCCTTCATTCATTTAGTTCTCTCGATCATTTGATTCATCTGCACTAGAAAAACTTCATTAAAGCGGTATGTTCTATCAAGAACCTGTGATCTAAGCCCTTAAACTTCAAACGGCCATAACTTTCACCCCGTAACACTAAATTTCATAAACTTGTATTGTAAATGTCTCCTCATATAAATGTCTCCTCATATACTACACCATGAAGAAGAAAGGTAGATTAGGTGAGGTTAGTTGGGTGAAAGGATAAGGATACCATCTCGACCTTAAAGATGGAATAATTGATGAACCCATTCCTTCCTCAAGTAAATTAGCATAGGAAAAGGCCTTGTCAAGGTACACGTGCCTCTTTTGGACATTCACAAGGTCCCTCTAAACCTCCTTCTCTCTCTCTTTCCAATCTTAGATATTGTAAAATGATACACATTTGTAAAGGTTGAAATCTTAATGTTAGTGATATCATATTTCAAGAATGTATTTTGAGTTCCTTCATTCATATTTAGTTGATTCTACCTTCTTCCTCCTTTATAATGGATTGATCTCATCAATAAAATCCATGTTTTTGGTTATTCTCTACACTAAAAATCTTCATTATTTTTGGTTATTCTCTACTAGCTTGTGTTTATTATCTTTCCTCTATATTGCGTTTAGTTGTGCTCCATGGAAATTATAGTTTTAATGTTGTGTTAGACTATGGCACTTGTTTTTACCCTCTCCTCCTTCATTTACCTCATATTTCCACTCATTTCCATAAAAATATGAGCTGTCTTTCCCCTCTTCTTAAACTTTGTTAGCTTAGGACCTTATGTATCTCTCTCTTCCCTTTCTCCCTGGATTGTTAGAATAATTAGATAGTTGTATTTCATTCCTTAGGAATTTTTAGCATTAGGAACTTGTAGAGGAACTTATTCTAAATGTTTGTGTTGTTGCGAATCAGAACCCCCTGGATGTTATAGTTTGACATCTTGGACATCCATTGCATAAACATGAATCATTTCCCCATGTGGGACTATGTAAAATGGGAAAAGAATTAGTTTTGAGGTTGGTTAATTATCATGTATTACTTGCAAGTTATACGAGAAAATCAACCTATCTCAAATTCAAAGTAAAGATAGAGGTAGAGAATGCAAAAAAACCACTAGACTTTGCTAATAAGGTGATGCACCAAAGGTGCCCATTCTTTCTCCTACAGTAATAGTTATAAAAATGCAACAAAACTTCAGCAAAGGCTATAATGGAGGGTCATAAATGAATCAAACAACACAAACAGAGGATTAAAACTCATTCGAGCATGTATTGTCATTTTAACATCAAAACCCACTTGATTACAACACAAGAGGAAATTTGCAGTTTGGAAAAGGCTCTTTTTCCACAAAAATCAATTCTTAATGAAAGAGGGAGCTATACATAAAAATGTTCAACCCTTTGAAATGAACCAAATCATTTGTAAAGGTTGGACCTCTTCAACCAGGCCAAAATGTTAAAATAGCATGGGCATCCTTACAGCCCGCCCCGACATTTTTCGCCATCTTTGGAGAGAATGCGAGCCATTCTTCATTAAAAATGGTGGTTGAAACGTCATTTCTATCCATGACCACGTGCTGATGTTTTTTTTATCTCTCCAAACTCCATCAAAATGCAAAAATGACACCATGTATTTTGATAATTACATTTCCATTCATATTAAAACGCTAAAGAGCCTTTCGAAATACCGTTTGAAATTTTAGGGCAAAACAGGCCAAATCGGATTAATGGAAAAATTTTTAAATTTTTCACTTTTTGTTCATTTGGAAAATTTTCTAAAATTCCCGCGCTCCACCATTTTGCCACATGGCATGCTCTACCCTAGCTTGGACCTTTATATGCTTCATTTTCTTTGTTTTCGCTATTGAAAATTTTCTAAAATTCCCATTGGAGGTGGTGAAGGCCACGTGGTGCGTTTATTATCCTCCTTTAAATTTTCCATGTTGTTTATCCAAATTTTGATCCGCTCCAAAACATGATCCAAAGTTTTACCCCTGTTGTGTTAGATTGTGGGCTTGTCTTGAGTTTTTGCCGCTCTCCACCACAATTTATTGTTCCTCATATTTTCCTTTGAAATTTCTTCCTTTTTCCTTTGAGAAAATTTCAAAAATTCCCCTATTCTTGGTGATAGGGACCTTTGTGGCCCAATTTCATTCGCCATTTCTTAAACATTTTTCTTTTCAGTATCCCTCTCTCTTCCCCCATGCTCCCATTATGTGCCCGTTAGAATAGGCCTATTAATGATAGCAAGTGGCCAATAATTTTCCTTTTGAAATTCAAAAAAACAGGAGTAATTTAACTTCTCCTCATTAGGAATAAGCAGAACACGAACCATCTGAGCGTATTGCTAGAGGTTTGTGCACCCAACACTTAGTCAAATTTTTCAATTTTTTTCCCCTTAGACACGCATTCACCAAGTGTCTATGGGGAAAATCTTCCTTTGAAATTTTGCCATAATGGTAAAAACCAAGTTTTCCTCCGACCCCGCCACTTCCTTGGACACGTGGCGCCATTTCATGTGATTTCATGGGAAAATTTCATCCATTCATTCCATGAAAAAAATACATGGAGTTAGGAGGAAAATTTTACCTTAAACAAAATATGAAAGAGCTCTATCCAATGGTGCCATTTGGTTTTGAGTGCCTAAAAAAAAAATTATGACAGGCACAAGAGAGGGAAGAATGAAAGGAGTTAGCCACAAAATTATTTGTCCATGTAGCAAGTCCTACAACTTGGAGATAATCCCATGTTACCCAAAAGAACATTGAAATCATCCATTCATTCATGAAAAATAGAGGGTTTTGTTTTTTTGGTGATAACAATAACATTTTTCAAGGCTTATGCCATGGAGGAGGTGAATTAGATCTATCTGAATGTCATGTCTCATAAGCTATAATGCCTTTGTCTTCTAATAACTTAATGTTTTGATCCAATTCATAACATTTTTTTATAATGTCAATTAATATGATGAAAATTGCAAAAGGGATAACCTTTTTCTTGCTCAAACCAATGAGGAGGTGATGATCATTGGGTGGTAACTAAATTAACCTCTTTTCTATTAGTGTTAAAAAAATGTCATGTGGTTGATCAATAGCTTTGTCAAAATAGATGGGTTTCCTTTTTGGAGGGGGTGGTGACTTAACTTTTAGTTTAGGACCATGATGGTAAAAAAGTGTCACCATGATGTAAGACTTTGACTGTGTGGTCATTGGGTATAGATTTTGGTTGTATGTCATAATCATGTGTAATGAAGGGGTGACAATATTTGTATCCAAATGTTGAGGCTTTTTTGGTTGCCACATATCTTTCTCTAAATCAAGAAAATGAAAGCAAAGCTCATTAAATGAGTCACATGTATCATAAATTAATTTCTCCTTGAGGGACCGTGCGAGGCCTCTACATGAATATAAATTGCATTTCTAAATCACTTGGTTGATATATAAGTAAATGCATGTTGGCTTTGAAGTGTAGAATATAATCAACTATAGGATTAGTCTCACCTTGATGTAAAGAATATAGACGCTCATATGTAGCCCTAGGGCCTCTAGGAAAGCATCTTCAAGGTCGAAAAATCACCTAAGGAGCCACTAGGAAGATGGGTAAACCAATAGAGAGCATCACATGTAAGACTTCAAGAGAAGGCTTTTAGAAGGAGTCTATCATTGTCATATGAATCCATAAGTGTCTGATAATGCATAAGATGTCTATATGGATCCAAAGTGCCATCAAAAATTGGAATGTGGGCATGAAAAAATTCCTAGGGAAAGGAGCTTGAAATATTTTTTATGGGATGGGATTTCCATAGATGGTATTAGCATCAACACTAGCATAATATGATTTTCTTTATAGAGTCAATGTATGAACCTTTCGTTGTAAATCACCAACCACATGCATAAGATAAAATACCTCTTGAGGGGGTATGACATAGACATTTAGAGGCTCATTCAAAGGTTGGACTTTTCCATTAAGAGTATTCATGGGAACATTGGTTGGTCTAGAAGCCATAGTGGGCAATATGTCATGTGAAACAAAATTAGGTAAAACTTGAGGCTCTAAGGGATAAATCTTAGGAGGAGGTTCTAAAGGGATATTACCATTATTAATAGGAAAAGTATTCACACTAGGATATGTATCAACAACATGTGTATCAGATGCAACCAAAGAAGAAGCAACATGTATATTTTTGCTAATATTATCATTATGCACACTTTCATTTATAATTGGAATGGAAGAAGTAATAATAGAATCATTGTATTTGCTTTCAAGAGGAAGAGTAGAAACACAATGTGTATCAAACATAACATGTATAAGAGGAAGATAAGAACTTATATCATTATTGCATCTAGAAGTGTTAGTACAAGCAATATCATTATTTTGGCATTTAGATGAAATACAAGAAGAATCATGTGCAAGAGAGGTAGACATGTTACAATCAAGCTCACCATTTTTGCATTCAAGAGGAGTAGGAGAAACACAAGTATGTTCATTTAATTCATTTTCACTATGTATGTCATCATAATGGATATCACTATGAATTGATTCTAGCTCATTATTCAAAGCATAAGGAACATCATCAATCAATGTATAAATGGAAGGAATATCATCTATATGTAAGATAGAAATACTTTCATCATCACTAGAATCTAAAACATATATGGCATCATCATCTACTAGTGGGAAAAATTGTGCTTGTTCATTATCACTATTCCAACCATCTACATGACCTACAAAGCAAGGATCAACATCCTGGTGATGAGTAGAAAGAGGAGGTAGACACTTAGTGCTTTCCTTCATAGTAAAGTGGCCTAAGGAAACACTTATAGTATGGGTAGGGCCATAGTAGGGAGGATGGTCTATAAATACTAGAGAATTGGGATCTATATCATAATTAAATACTATGTCATCTCGAGGGGAGTATGAAAATGGAGTAACATTCCTTGCATCCTCATAGGTGGTAGGAACTGATTAGAGGGATAATAACCACCATGATTCCACAAGGCACAAAAATAATCCATAATCACACATAAATGCATAAAAACCAGCCACATATGTACCCTAAGGTAATTCTAGAGTTTTGAATTCAGTTTGCCCAACCTATAGAAACTTGGCAAGATCTTAGATTAGGTTAAGGATTCAATCAAATGGGTTCACTAAATGTTTCCACCCTTTATAATATTTGATTAGGGTTTTTACAGTATAATCAAATGAGGAATTAAATAGGATCTACTACAGTTGTTTATTCTAACTAATTAACTTCCAACATTAACCATTCAATATCACAATAATGCATTAATACTTGTAAAAATTTACATAATAAAATGTAAACTCACAAATACATGGTATTGAGTGCACTTAGTTGATTATATGTGATTATGGACTGATTTGGGTGATCTGGATGATGAAACAAGGGTACCTAATCGAGAATGCTTTGGAACTAAAAATTTCACTTGAATATCTCCTAAGTAGGACCGTCTAATAGGGCGGAACATATGTATGCTTTTGACCACTTTGTATGGTTTTTCACATGCTCATAACTATGACCTACAACATTTTGGGTTTTTCACATGTCTAAATCTCTTCATCACTCTTTGTTGGTGGTGGTGTAAATCAACTTGCAACAATTAATATGTTGTACATTGAGTTACATTCATTTAGTTATCAGACCAAGGAGCATAGACTTGAAATACTTTTGGTGTTGTATGCATAGTTATAGTTGATCTAAGAGGTTGGAAAGGAAATAACTATCACATAATAATGTTGAAAGTAAAATAAAACTTAGACTTGAAAATGAACTATTGTTAAATGTTATTACTGAAACAAAGTTACAGATTTAGAGAGAAGATTGTTCCTAAGGAAATATGTATGAAATGAAATAATGGAGGGGATTTAGTAGACATCAAGTGGGTGATTCATTTTATTAAAATCATAAATGTACAACTATGATAAATGACATATAAATGAAATATAAATGCTAAGTAATTTATTTGATATTTTAAATGAAATAAAATAAAAGGGAAAGGTACTTACCTGAATTGGACTTACCTCATGCAGTGATACTGGGACTGAACAGAGTGATGGAATGGTGGAACAGAAGCAACACAACGATCTTCTAAAATTATGGCAGGGGAAAATCGGTCGAGCTAGGGCACCGGGAGAGGATGGGGTGCATGGGCACCCAGTCTGAAATGGGTGCCTGGTCTACCAAAAATCTTGGAATCTAATCTTGATATGGTCATTAGGTCTTCATAATTATTCTCATTTAGTCAGGTGAGTGTCACACTTGGTTCGCTGATGTCATCATAAACCTATAATGAAGAATCACCTGCAAAACCCCACACAAAACATCAAACCCTAAAAAAAAAAGATGTAAATGAAGGGGTCGACTGTCCTCAACTACCAAATGGATGGACTTATGACTAAGCGTTGCACTACATCTCAAGACCCAATGTAGTTTTGTGTGCTTGTGTGTGCAATAATGTGCCTAGGTTTCCCTAGCGCTAATGATGTAGAGATATTGGGAAGTAGCTAGATAAAATGTAAAATGGTGGATGGAATAGAATGAAACTCCCCTTCCTATGTAGTGTGTGATGCAAAATAATTCCCAAATGTAGTCCCTTGCTCTATGTAGATAGCTATCCCTTGATAGAAATAGTTTGCCCATAAGGTAGTATGTATGTTGTGTTTATATAGGGATCTCTTATTCAAATTTCACACTAATGACCCGACATGCCGACTAGTACCTCGGGAGATGAGAGGAAAACCAAAAGACCGACCTCCAATGAAAAAAATAAAACCAAGTGTGACAGGGACTAGGATGCCTAGAATCAGGACCAGGCACCCCAAGTGCCCTAATCCCTCTCTAGGCACCCTAGTCAGAGACTAGTGATGAAAATTGAGTGAGTACTTGACATATATAGGTATCCCCGAGACCTAACATGAATTGTGTGAATGAGTGAAAAGTATACAAGACCAACAATGGTAAATACCAACAAGACAGATGATTGGACTATGGAATGGGTCATCAGTGAATACTTTTCTTACGCAAGATCCATATATAAAACAACATACTTGGCGGTATAATAATAGTAGTAAGTGCATGATTTTGTGACTACATTTTCCCCCACTTTATGTTGGTGATTGAAATTCTCGGTAACATAAAGTAGTTAGAGATGCATACCTAGAGAATTCAGAGAATCCCATGTTGTAGAAGAATGCACATATGTGTGGTAGAAGAGTATGCCGAATGAGAACATATAGCGTGACAAACCATGGATCAACGTGTTGATCCATGTAATGTAACGAGAGATGTAAGACCATGATGAAGTGCACTAAATGAGAGTGATGTTTGTGATGTTGAATGATTGATGATTTCAACTTTTGTATGATGATGATGTGATGGGGTAGGGAGTGATCAGCTCCCAACTCAATTACATGTGTATGAAAAATTAAAGGATTTGGGCATCCTTGTCGCTAGAGGAAGAGTGTAGGGAGAAAGGTGTATTATTCTCCAACCTTTAACTACATCCTCAAAATATCTAGCCACTACAGATAGACACAAATCAAATTTTTAGTGATTTTGGATCCAAATATTTTGATCAAACATGTTGACCCATATAGGAGTAGTATAGGAAAGGAAATGACATCTCATTGTCCCCCACTCCAAGGGTGTCACCATATGTGTGATGGCTTCCAAGTTAGGTCATCTAGAAGAAAATGTAAAATGTAGAATAACTTCCCATGTTAGGTCATCTGGGAAAGTAACAAATAACTCCCAAGTTAGGTCATCTGAATGTAACTCCCAAGTTAGGTCATTTGGGAGGCCACATGTAACTCCCAAGTTAGGTCATCTAGGGAGGTCCGAATGTGTTGTATTGTATCAATTGAATGGTATGATTTTATTTTTAGATACTTGAACATATTTTTTGGTTGATTGATTGATTTTTTATTTTTGATTATTTTACTCATAGAGATATTTTACACTTGTTTCCCCCATGTTAGGTCATTAGGGGGAATCGATAGAAAATGATGAAATATCACATGGTGTATTAGTAAATGTTAAAAATGATGAATTAGAAGTGTTGAATGATCACATAGTGGTGTAAGGGGAATTATAGGATGACCCCAATTGTATGCCCCCTTTCAGGTAAAAGGGGAAGTGATAATGAGAACGAACATTGAGCCAAAAGTAAGCACATTAATAGATAGTGTATGATAGATATCACAAAAATATGTGTATATCGAGTGAAATACAACATCAAGGAGAAATAATGTGTGTGTCATGTGTATGATATGATGGTAGGTGGAATTCTAAAGAGAATTCCACAAATGGGATAGAAATCGGAGTAAAAACACTCAAGATATTAGAAAAATCATGTGAACGTGTATTAGTTGAGTAGTGAATGTGAAGTATGACCATAGTAGAGTGAATAATGAAAAGTGACTATAAATAGTAAAGTGAAAAAGTGATTAGTCAACTCATTTGTCTTTTTCACAGTGTGTGAGAGTGAGCTCTTGAGTGTGTAAGGATGCCACAAGTTAGAGCACTACAACCTAGCCAATTCAAGATGGTAGAACCGTCGTGGCATCACGTATGAAACGGAGAGTTGGTAAGTGCGATTTTTTTTTTTTAAAAAATGTATGTGTAGTAGTCATTTTTGGTGAATTTTTACAAAAATGTTATATTTTTTTGTTTTTCTTGGTGTTTGGGACTTGGAAAAGAGCGGTGAAGGCACTAATGGCCTTCAGGACAAGAGTGCCCAAACATGGGTGCTAATGTCCTGTTCCTAGGTGCCCCAATCCTGCTTCTAGGTGCCCATGTCTAGAAAGTTTGATTTTTGTCCTGAGTGATGTAAACATGAAATTTGATGTGTAGTGATGTCATAAGTGGTTATGTTTGTATATGTATAATGTTCTAACATTTTGTTTTTTTGTGTTGTGTGTGAGGGATATCCATTTGAGGAGTTCTTGTGGTGGTTGCCACTTGAGTACATTTCTTGGGTTGGGTTTGTTAGATGATGATTGGGAGGTTATGGACCGTGTCTGGCCTATGTGACACATAGCAAGGATGGGGGATGTGCCCCATAATATGTCGATGTTGACAACTTTGTGTGAGAGATGGTGTGTGACACTTGTATGTTTTGGCTACCTACAGGTGAGATGACAATTACATTAGAGGATGTATATCACATACTGCGATTACCTATTTTTGGAGAGGGTACATGTCATGGCTATGGAGAATATGGAGAGACAGATGAGGGCCACTAGGTGGTATTTTTGGGGACTCAGTGCTTGTTGAGGCCCATATTAGCTTGGATGTGATTTTGAGATCAGGGGTTCCGCACTTGTGGAAATTTATAGCCGTGGTTATTGCATCATCGATTATAGTGGAGGAGGTGGTGTGGGCATCTTATATAAGATGCATGATATTTTCCACCGAATAGAGGAGGAGAGTACTAGGTATGCTTGGGCACGATGTGTGTTGGCCCACCATATATAGATCTCTACATTTACATAGGAGGAGCATGGAGGTGGGATTGGAGCTACTACTTTATTGCATGTATGGGCCTACAAGCATATAGTAGTATTGAGGCCAGTTGGTGGTCCATGAAGCATATTGGGCTAGGCCAGACATATTTTCTAGGAGATGGATTGGTGTACATGGGTGGAAGATGGATACTAACACCTATAGAGCCTTGATAGATCGGATGGGGCCAGAGGCAAGTGATATGGAGGCCATACCGAGATTATGGAGGATGGCTAGAGGATGTGGTAGAGTTATGATGCATACAGAGGATGATGTGGTTGAGGATCGGTTTCTAGGGTGACCAAGTTATTCCAAGTGGAGTGGGTATCTTGACAATTGGTATGGCCTAGGATGTGCCCTCTAGAGCCATATGTGGGTTAGAGTTGTTAGAGCACCAAGGAGGGTCGATCTAGACCAAGGCCCATAGAGAGTAGTTAGTACCTCCTGGGCCAGACGAGGTCGATGTGGCAATAGAGCCGATTGACACATATGATGTGGGGTGTATGGAGGCATACCATGCATGGTGGGTAACACATCGATGGGTGTTTTTATTTCCATTATTTTTAGATGTGGTGGGATTACCACAGGGAGGAGGAGTGGAGGGGAAAGCACATGCCCCCAAAAATGTAGCAGTGGATAATAATGGAGCGTGAGTATCTATATAGTTATGTTGTATGATTGGTTACTTGCTTATGTGATGGTTATGGTTATCTAATGTGTTGTTCTATTGGTTATAGGTGATGCATATTGAGCTTGATTGTGGACACATCTATCGCACATTGACACAAAATGTTTCCCACCGACATACTTGCATGGGTGGAGGGATGTTAGAGCATGTGGATGACATTATGGGTGAGCATGCCCATTTTTTTGAGTCAGTGGTCATAGCAAGCAACAACATGTACCATGTTATTGAGTGAGAGGGATGAGGCACGCATGAGGAGACATGACAAGCTAGAGAGGTGGTGGGTGGTGGTCCTTTAGCGTAGGATGTGTTTGCATAATTCATCACACTACAAAGTCACTTTGTGGAGCAATTCGATAGAGGTGACACTACTACGGAGACATGTGGAGAGGTATCGAGGTCATGATCATTAGTGGATGCAAGAGTTAGTGGTGAGGCATTAAGTTCTAGAGAACTTGCAATACCAAATAGTGACATGATGATGAGATATGATTTGTATTGATGTATTCATGTAGGGGAGTTTCCCCCTAGTGATGAGATGTTTTGTAACTATGATTGTAATTGATATATATATATATATATTTATTGGCATATGATGATTGTATTCGGTGTGTATTGATGTTATGATGTGATGATGATGTATGTGATTATTGTTTATATATGATGCTTGATGTGTTGAGTTTTTTTCATATTTTTTGAATTGATTTGTAATGCATAGTTGTTGAGTAATTAGTAATGTGATGATGATATAGTGTATAGGATAATAGATATGTATGTAATATGATTACAAAAATAACATTGTGATGAATGATTGATGATGTGTAAGAGTATGATGTGGTCTCATGTTAAGAGGATGAAGGTGGGGAGGGTGGAATAGAGATGCCCCCAAAGTGTATAGATGATGAGGTTCATTTAGATAATACCCTCAACAGTCAAGAATGAACCGTAAAGCAAGAGTGCATCATCGGGAAATGATTTGATAGGGTGCACTAGATGAATCGATAGAGTGCATGAAGAGAGGTTATTATTATAACATATCCCTCAACATTCATGTAAGAACCATAATAACATGAGTGTGTCATCGGGGGTAGGGTGATAGCAATCACCTACTAAATATCGAGGTGGCAAAGTGGTGGAAGCATGTGGAATGAAAGCAACATGAGCGTATGAACCAAACTAAATGTCATGTGGAGTGGTGGTGGGAGGTGAAAATGTTGAGGGTTATGGAAGCCAATGTGAAGAAGTAGCATGATGTGATGGATGATATGGTGAATGATGGATGGGCATGATGGATGATGACACGATGATGAGAGCGCATGAGTGACGACCTATGGCGATGGATGAATAATGACCTTAGCACTAGAAGAAGGAGATAACTCAACCAGAGTAGTAGCTCATGGATGAGGGAGAGGAGATATGGACCACTCACGTGAGTGAGAGCCAAAGGAAATGATTCCCTTATCCTCTAACTATTTGTAATCGATCATGAAGGGAAAAATCAATCATTATCCCTATGGCCATTGATACAATGATAGTTACAATAGGTTCAATCACATTGATGTTGTAAAAATGATGTGGATGATGTTGGTTAGAAGGTAAAAATTAAATACTCATTGAGAAAAGCACACAACACATCATGTGGTCGAGCGTGATGAGAGAAATGCAATGGATCACGTAAAATAGGTGTAGAAGATTGAGGTGTAGCCTGCCACGAAGTAGGAGAAGAAGGATGCTTTTGTGATGTAGTAGGATGAACTTGCTTGCAAGGAGGAGATGGAGATCATGTAGGATGCTCAATTGATGGCAATGGAGAAGAACTAGATGATGCAATAAGTAGTAATAATAGGTGGAGGATCTATAACATGTGTAGTAATGAGGTCTTGTTCTAGATCAATGACTCTATAACATAGAAGTGTGAATGATTCACATGTGTCATATTACAATCTTTGTTTTAATGCTAGAATCAAACCACGATAGAAAATAAATTGCTTCTCTAAATCAATAGGTTGAAATACTAATTGGTGCATACAAGCATTGAATCATAAGATGTAATCCATGATAGGTTCTGTTTTTCCCTGATGTAAAGTAGGTAGATGATCATATGTAACTCTAGGGCCATTGTTGATGATAAAGCGATGGAGAAAAGTATTCTTCCATCTCATGATAAGTGCTAATAGATCCAAATGGTAGATGAGTATACCATTGTAAAGTGTCATCATCGGTAAGACTATGTCGAAAGGCTTTAAGTAATAATCGATCATTAGAATATGAATCCATAGCCATACGGTAATGTTTGAGATGTAAGTAGGGGTTTCCAGTACCATCAAACATGAAAAGGTAGGCATGATAAAATCCTTAGGAAATGTTGAGTTATGAATCTTCTTAGGAATAGGGTTGTCATGTAATGAATTGTTATCAATGGAAGCATAGTAGGCCTTTCTTTCTAATGTGAGTGATTGAACTGAGATATAAAAATGACCCACAACATGCATGAGAGACAAGATATCTTGTGAAGGAATAGTAGAGGATGGAAATAATGTGTTAAGTGGTTGTAACTTGCCATTGTGAGTAATCATAGGGATGTCGAGAGGAGATGTAGGAGAGGTATATGCTAAAGGCACACTAAGTGTAGGTGTCGAAGAAGTAATAGGTGATGAAGGACATGGAACATCCATAGAATCATAGAGACAAGCATAGGAAACATCCCTAGGAGATGGATGTGATATGTGATGATAAGAGGAGACAAACTAATAGATGGAGATAAATCATGCATATTATGAGGTACAACCTCAAAAGAAGATATACAACCTCAGAAGAAGATGACAATGGAGTAGGAGATTCACACTCAACAATATGTAAAGTAGTAGACTCGTGACTATCAATTGTTTTGTCAAAATCAGAGAGAGACTCAAATATGAAAATGTCATTAAGTGTATCATCAATTGGATCATCAACATAGTGTGAAGGAGTATGTGAACTAGTATGCGATGGATCATGAGAAGCATTATCATAAATAGGAGAAACATGAGATGCAATATAGTAGTGGTCTAACTAGGAGGAGAATCAGTATGCACATGTGTACTATCGTCAAGACCAAGCATGAAATCAATAAGAGAGTCATCTAGAATTTCTTTGGAAATGTCATAGGAGGATCATGGCTAATCTGTATAATAAGGTCAACAACAAGAAAATCTAGTCGGATCCGAAACAATGCTAAAGGAAGAATTTTCAAAGCTAGTAGGTATATTGCATTCATTAGCTAAGAGTTGTTGTTGAATATGATCTCGGCATAGTAACATCACGATATAGATCCGTAAGCTCAGCTATAGTTGCCTCATCATAGATGGGATTGATACTAACATGAGGCATGATGATCCAAGAAGGAGAAGAGCTATCCTTAGCCATTAGGGTTTCAAAGGGAAAAATGTTATAAGCTACAAGTTCACCAAAATGATTCAATAAAATCTAGATATTTTATTAAAATTATAAATGTACAACTATGATAAATGACATATAAATGAAATATAAATGCTAAGTAATTTATTTGATATTTTAAATGAAATAAAATGAAAGGGGAAGGTATTTACCTCACAGTGATCTCTGGGATGAACAAAGTGATGGAATGGCCTAACAGAGCATTGCAACGATCTTCAAAAAAATTAGTGGGGAAAGATATGCTCGATCGGGCTACTTGGAGATGGATGGGGGTCCCTGTGGTGCCACTGGTATACCAAAAATATCATAATCTAATTTTAATATGGTCTCTAGTGTTAGGAAAACATTATGTAGTTCTCCACATTGTTTGTTAATTTACGGTGTGGTATTATACATGATAAATTTGGTTGATTAACAACTCATAGATATTTAATATGTAAATAGGTTTGGTGGTTGTGTGAACACCCATAGAATAGGTGTGAGAGATTCTAGGGTGGTTAAGTAGTTGAGAGTTTATAGGAAGCTTGAGCTTAAGAATAGGATGTCCTAATCCTATATATGTGTAAACACTCTCGAATAAATATAATGAAGTATTATTCCTATGTATTCATTATATAAACTAGTGTTGTGCTTACATCTGGTATTAGAGTGGGATGTCCAAATGAGATTCTTGTGTAGTAACCTTGTTGTTTAAGATGATTCACGAGTTTATTACTCAGAATCTAATCAGTTGTGGTTGCATCCAATAATCCCTTCCACAAGTTGAGAAAGTTCTGACATCTGATGTATATTCTGTTCATCTGACCTGGTACGCTACAACATTGATTATGCATATTATTTCATGCAATTCCATATGTATATCTCATTGCCTCAAGTGGTATTTTCATTGGCTTTCTTTTCTTTGATCTTCATATTACACAGATTCGGACAAAGATCTGTATACACATCACCTTGTATTGATTCTTGATCTGCATCTACATATGCTTGTAGAGTGTTGTCAACAGCCAAAGAAATTAGTTTGAGTACAAATTTATTTAACCTACGCATGCTTCTTACATGTCCATGTATGTCATTACATGCATCGGATTTGGTCTATCTCTGGATTCGAGAAGATCAACATTCATTTAATGTTTTTGCATTAAAGGAGATAGAGGAATCAAATTTTTTACTTGGCATCGTCCTTATTTAGATCCGTTGTTCAGATGCATCAAATAGTTTGAAGAATTCCATGGGGAGAGTTATAGTGCAAAATAGTATAAGGTGAATCACACACCTGTCTGCAGGAGAAGAACAAAGTGGCCACCACGTGCTCACCCTTCATTTCCTTACCATGTCATCGGTGAATTGTAGGTCCATACGATACGTTATACATTGTTTTCGTGATAAAAAATTTCCTACCTCATTAGGATATCCACATGCGCGGGTCCTTCTTCTTGTTGATTCGTATTCGTATATAGGTATTGCAGTCAATTAGTCTTACCTTGTAAGTCATAGTTAAGTAAAGTATTAATTTTTTAGCTTTTCCTTGTCTCGAGTCCATAGATTTGTAATTATTTTTGTATCTCTTGTCACAAATTGAAGTCTAGGTGTCATTTATGCTTTGTCCAAGTTAAAGTTTTTTATAATGATCATTAGTATATTCACTTACGTGGTCATTTTTTGTTTTATTAATAAGTTTGTTTTGAAGTCATAATTCTTCATTTTGTTCGTTAGATAGTCAATTAAAATCAAGTGTTATAGTAAAAAGTAATGTCTGATTACTTTTTAAATATTCAAATATTATCTTTGGTCATTTATTTGTATGTCAAAGCAATAATAAAGTCATTATTTGTCATTATCGTCAAAAATTGTATTGTAAAAGAGTCATTGCATCAAAAATAAAAGTCCTTCAATAAGATATGACTATAGTCAATAGTCATTATTAGTATAAAGTTGTCAAAAGATTTGAGTTGTCTTATGTCTCATAAGTAATATTCTTGTCTTTTTGTGTTGTTAAAAGTGTCGTAAAATAAAAAATAAAAAATTGTCTTACGGACATATTTTCGATGTTACCCAATGTCCTTAGCAACCATTGAGCCTCGAAGTCAAATTTTCTCGAAGCTAAGCATGAGATTGGAGGATGGAGGCAAAT
Source organism: Taxus wallichiana var. yunnanensis (assembly GCA_018340775.1). Taxonomy (NCBI): domain Eukaryota; kingdom Viridiplantae; phylum Streptophyta; class Pinopsida; order Cupressales; family Taxaceae; genus Taxus; species Taxus wallichiana. The sequence continues at coordinate 366,175,671 of CM031243.1, forward strand.
GGAGGTTGGAGGTCATTCAATGACCTCTCTTCAGTCGCCAACGATGGGGCCACATATCAACTTTGGTGACATGTGTGTGTGGAGTTTTCTTTCAGTTTGGGTAGTGTGCTTTTCATCGTGTGACTTTTTCTAGTGTTCATGTTTTCAATAAGTGGAAATTTCACATTGAGGGGGGAACATAATCTAATGTTCCATTTTTTTTTTTAGTTTGTTCGCATGAGCAAAGTGCAGATTTCAACATAATTTCTATGTTATTCCCTACAAAGTGAGATGTGATGAGGGCTTGAGAATAGTACTTGGCATATCATGATGTGGTTGTAGGTAAACCACTTGAAAACCTTCATTTTTGGTTTGTGGTAAACCAATAGGAAAACCATCATTCTTGGTTGTTGGTAATCCATTCACAAAACCATCACTTTGTGGTTTATGGTAAACCAATTACAAAACCACCATTCTTGATTTTCGACCATTCTCAAAACCATCCTTGAGGTTTGTGATCATCCCGTGAAAATCACCGGATCATGAGCAGGTGCAAGTACAAAGAAAGTTTTCCCCATATTCGCACTAAGGGGGAATGTTAGGAAAACATTATTTAGTGTTCCACATGGTTTGTTAATTTACACTGTGGTATTATACATAATAAAGTTGGTTGATTAACAACTCATATATATTTAATATGTAAATAGGTTTGGTGGTTGTGTGAACACCCGTAGAATAGGTTTGAGAGATTCTAGGGTGGTTATGTAGTTGAGATTTTATAGGAAGCTTGAGCTTAAGAATAGGATGTCTTAATCCTATATATTTGTAAGCACTCTCAAATGAATATAATGAAGTATTATTCATGTGTATTCATTATATAAATTGGTGTTGTGCTTACATCTAGGTCTTCATAACTATTCACCTTTAGTCATGTGAGTGTCACACTTGGTTCACTGATGTTGTTGTAAACCTGTAATGAAGAATCACCTACAAAACCCCACACAAAGCATCAAACCATAAAAAATAAAGATGCAAATGAAGGGGTTAGATTATCCTCGCTTCCAAATGGATGGACTTATGATTGAGTGTTGCACTACATCTTATACCCAATGTAGTTCTATGTGCTTGTGTGTGCAATAATGTGCCTAGGTTTCCCTAACGCCAATGATGCAGAGATATCGGGCAGTAGCTAGATAAAATGCAAAATGGTGGATGGAATAGAATGAAACTCCCCTTCCTATGTAGTGTGTGATGCAGAATAATGCCCAAATGCAGTCCCTTGCTCTATGTAGATAGCTAGCCCTTGATAGAAATAGTTCACCCATAAGGTAGTATGTATATTTTATTTATATAGGGATCTCTTGTTCAAATTTCAACACTAATGAACCGACATGTTGGCTAGTACCTCGGAGATGAGAAGAAAAACTAAAAGATTGACCTCCAATGAAAAAAATAAAACCAAGTGTGGTGGGGACCAAGATTCCTAGAATCGGGACTAGGGCACCTCAGGCACCCTAATCCCTCTCTAGGCACCCTAGTCAGAGACTAGTGATGACAACTGAGTGAGTAGTAATAGATAGGGATCCTCGAGACCTGACGGGAATTGTGTGAATGAGTGACAAGTGTAAAAGATCAACAGTAGTAAATACCAAAAAGACATATGACTGGACTATGGAATATGTCATTAGTGAATAATTTTCTTACGTAAGATCCATATATAAAACAAAATACTTGGCAGTATAGTAATAGTAGTAAATGCCTGATTTTGTGACTACAGTGGACCTTGAATTGGGTGTTAATCCCTTCCTAACTCTGTAACTAAAAACTAAATGACGAACTTAGATTTATTTATTGATTTGCATAAAACATTACATCTAGGAACAAAATATCAAAGTAATCTCTTTTCTCTAATTCCTAACCTGACTTACTAACTTCATCATTGACTTGTTACAAGGTATCAATCCTTTCTTTATATCTTATCATTTATAGCACGTGAGAAGAAGAATACAACAAGGAGTCTTCAATAGAACAAGTGAGAGATTCAACATATGTTTGAAACACACAACAAGTGTTCAACTAACAATCAGTTCTTCACTAGTTCTTAATCAATGACCAAATCAAAGATTGATTTGTTTCTCAATTTTCCACATTTCTGTTGTAACTAATTCTCCAATGGCATGTAAGGACTTAAGTTTCATCACTTCATGTTTCAAAATATCTTCATAAATGTAGGTTCTTTGTTGTGAATGATTTCCTTATGTTGCGAAAAGTTCTTTGGCTATGAACAGTTCCTTTCTTTGCATATGACAAATTGCTTACAACCAAGAGTGGCATCAACACATATAATCATCCAAATAATTTATTGGAATAAAAATAATAAATGCACACATAATATCACAAAATAAAGACAATTAGATATAACTATATCAATTAGTCATTATGCAAAAGTTCATGGTTGTAATAGTGATGTTCAACAATGTACTTAGGAAATACATAGACATGGCTACAATGGTCTTATCAAAATATAAAAGATGAGTTGTTATGAAAGAAATTAATATAGATCATCACACCCCTAAGCTTAAACGCTTGAATGTCCTCATTCAAGAGCTTCATATCTTCTCTGCTGAAACTGTATTCTTGCCTAAAATCTATGGGTGTTCCTATTCCTTCCTCTTCTGAATAGAAATATCCATAACTCCTCCTCAATCTATCCCAGAATCTTTCTTGCACCCTCTGATTGATTGGTAAATTTCCTGTCCAAGGTGCAATTGGGAAATGAAATATTGGAGGATGATAAGCTATAGGAAACCAATCATCCCCACATTCATTTGTTATTTCAATATACTTGTTCACCCTACATAATGTTGGAAGTATATTTGGATGTGAGTGCATTTCTTTCCTTTGGAGTGTAGGTGATAACTCTTTCCATTTGATCTACATGTCATCATAACCTAATTACACATTCTTGAGTTTTCTATGTGGCTTTCATCCTCATTCTCAACACTTTGTTTCTGATTGCATCCACTTCCATATAGTTGTCATATTCTTCTACAATTTCATCTGTTGTTGTTGCCTCAACTTTGATATATAGTGGTGTAACCTTCTCCAAATGTCTATATGCCTCCATTTTCTTAGCTCTTTCCATTTCATTTGAAATATAAGAACATAATGCCTTAACCTATACATCCCCAATATACAGAATTGGGATCCAATCTACTCATATGGAAGGGCATAATTATGCAAATATAGCTCACATAATAAATTTTGTAGTTCATGTGTACTATGTTGATACAGAGTAAAGAATTTCTGGCTGATCTAATGTCATATATCATATTAGAATTTATGCAAGTAAAATTGTGGTACATCATCTTTTCTTTTAGGTATATGGCATAAACATTTGATGGGGGTCTATAACTCAACATGTCAAATGTTACCTTCATTATTTCCTCTTATTTTTGTTTCACCTTCTAATCTCCTTGTCTTTGTCTTCCATTTCCTCCTTATGTTTAGAGATAAGGTCTTCCTTCTCCTTTTCCCATTTCTTCTTGAGCTTGTTAATGTAAGCATCCCTTTGTAGAAAAACATATTTTCAATATTGGGCCCCATAGTTTGTGTTCCCATCTCACTGCAAGATGGTTTTCAAGTTCCTTTATGATTTCATGAATAATATTTGGGGGTTGCATTGGTTCTACATTTGCTTCTTGTAGACTATCATTTTGTGATTTTTCAACAACTTTCTCAATGACTTGTTCATTGACATCATTTGTAGTCATTTTATCTTGTTCATTTCCTCCTTCCACTTTGCCTCTTCTACTTGTCTCACTTCATGACTCTCTACTTCATGAACTATTCCCTCATTCTGATTTAGTTCTTCTTATCCTTCCATTGGTTGTTCATGGTATTTTGGCTCTTGAGTTACTATGGGAGCAATATATCTATACTCTTTTCCAATGGTTCAAGCTCATAATTTTCTTTTATGGCTTCCAAATCACTATCCAATGAGATGGGTTGAGATTGTCTTGAACTGGAGGTTTTATCCTCTTTGTCCTAAGCCTATAGGAGTGCCTAGTTTGTTTTAGATCAGAATGAGTATATTTCCTTTTGGTTTTGGAAGTGGAGGTTTTAGGGGAGGAAAATTCCAATAAATTTTCAACAAAAATATCTCTAGTGAAATAGGTGTAGGGGTTTCTTCTATGGAAGGCATACTTTCAGATTTATTAGTTCTTGAGGTGGGGAAGAGGGTGGTGTAGCTTCTGCATATGTGAAGTAGAACTTTCAATGTTGTTTCTCCTTTTTATCCTCTTTCCCAACAAGGTTTCAATATTGTTCACTCTCACAAATTCATCCCATGATATCTGAGGGTGCTCCCTCTACAAAGTGTGCTTGACCACTAGGGTTATTAGACAATGATGTGATAGGGCTTCCTACCCCTTTGAACCTCTTTGCTCATTTTCTTAAGCATCTCATGAAATAAATTTGGAACATTCACTTGATGATTATTTTTCAAATGATTTAACAATTTGAAATGCACTGTATTTAACCTTGAATATCTCCCTTCACAAGTAAAATATTGAATGAAAAAATTAGTATCTTGTGCCCATAAAGGTTTGAGAGATGTTCTAAAAGTACCTTGGCGGTCTGAGATGAACTCCTCATCATTGTCTTGCAAATTCTCTCCTTATTTCTTAGGTTAGCTTTGTTTAGAAATGGCTCTCCCTAAGCTAGTAAACCAGTGACCTCTGCTAAAATCTCATCACTTACCCTGATTATTAACCCTTTTACCTTTGCCTCTCCATTATTCAGGGTATTTGCAAACTCTTCCACAACTACCTCATCAAAGCCTTGAAATTTTTTAATGTATTGCATCCATCCATGATTCTCAAAGTATTGCACAACCTTGGGATGATTTAGAAGTTGTAAAATTTGATCAGGTCACCTCCCATGGTGGATACGCAACTTCTCCCAAGTGCAATACACAACCAGACAATTTTTCCTTGAAAGTACTTTGCAAAAATGAATTATGTTGATGGATTTTCATTGCTTTGAACTTTATTACCAAGGGGACAAAAAATATGTTTAGGGGTGATTAATCATTAAGTGGATGTGACAACATTGAGTACATGAAGAAAATGATGTGACACATTGGCTTATGTGGAGGGCTTAAGTGGACACATCATAACTGAAAGGTGGTGGTATTTTAATGTGTCACATGCTTTATGACTTGGCATAACTCATAATTAAATATAATTAATCTAATCATGCTTTATTAAAGTAATAAATGCATGCACTTATCTCATTGTGGCTTACTAATGATTGATGTGCATGCTTTATTGAACGGAGTCTTGGTTGCATGCAAGTGCCCTGTGATGTTGTGGACATGGGTTTAACTTGTGTTGATTGCTCCTTACTACAAACATATGCTTCCCGGAGAGGGAACTCCAATTGGTTGGGGTGCCAATCATTATTTGTATATCATCCACTTGTGCATGCTTCCTTGATGTCATTATGTAACCATGAGTTCTACCAAACGCTTCAAACAAACAAGATCTTATTTCTTATGGCTACAAGTTGAACTCTTGGTCATTACACTCTCTCCTTGTGATGGAGATCATGCTCTCTTGCAATCACTTGTCAATAAAACCTGTAAAAAAATTATATAAAAATGGGTTAGCAAAAATGTTGATGATCACCCAGAAAGGTAGATCTCAACACTTTTATTTAGCCTTGAAGTATTCAAGCAAGCTAAATACTCCAAGGCTACTGAAATATCAATCAATTCTCTACAATCCCAGAAGGTGAGCCAACAGGATCAACCTCTGAGGTTAATTCTGATGTTTCTTTCTCCATTCTTCTCTGATCTCCTCTAAACAATTCCATAAATGAGCCTTTATCAACTAGATTTTTATACAATCTTAACATGTGGCCATTCACCAACAACTTGAATCTCACAGGATCAATAGTAGTAAGCTTCACAACTCCATTAGGGAATATCTTCTCAATTTCATAGGGGCCTAGCCACCTTTTTATGAGCTTCCCTATGTGATCCTTATATTTTGAGTCAAACAAAAGTGTTAGTCACCTTCCAGAACTATCTTATTTTAATATACTAGTCATGCCATTTGATTATTTGTTTTTACACTACCTCTGTGTTATGAACTACTTGTTTTCTCAATTCATCTAACTCATTAAGTTGGAGAATTCTCTATCTCTGAGCTTCTGATAAGTCTTCCCCCGGATCAAGTACAGTTCTCAATGTTTTATGCTCAAATTATATTAGAAAAACAATAGTCTTTCCATATAATAGTTCAAATGGTGTGAAGCCAGTTGTGGTCTTCCATGTTGTATTGAATGCCCAGACTACTTCTGGAAGCTTGTCTTCCCAATCTCTTCTATGGAGTGTTATAGTCTTTGTCAATATGGCATTTATCTCTATTTGTAACCTCTACTTGGCCATTAGACTAGGGATGGTATGGTGTAGACTTTCTATGCCTAATTTCATATTCACTAACCAAATCAACAATCACATCAGCAATAAAATGTGTACCTTGGTTTATCACAATCTCCCTTAGGACTCCATATCTAGTAAAGATGTTCTCATACAGAATTTATCCACCTTCTCACTGGTTTGGTTTGGAAATTCTTTTACCTCTATCCACTTGGTTAGGTAATCTGTATAGACCATGATATACTCTTTTTGTTGAGATGGAGGGTCTATAGGGCCAAAAAAATATAATCCCCACTTATCAAAAGGTTGCAGAACCAATTGAGGTTGTAATGACATCTCATCAAACTTAGTGGGCTTGCCCATTCTCTAGACATTTGTCACATCTCTTAGTGTATAGTGTTTCATCCTTATGTAAAGTTGGCCAATAGTAGCCAGTAGTCAACACCTTTTGGGTTATTCTCTTTGTAAAAAAATCCCTCCACAAGGTTCATTATGGCAAGATCTAAAGGACATCAAATATCTCCTCATCATCTATACACCTTCTCATTACTTGATCTTGACCTATATAAAAGAGAAGTCCAACTATCCAAGAAAAGGGTAAACTCTTTTCAACTAAATACCTTTTCTCAAAGGATGAAAAATGTGGAGGTGTTTTACCTGAGACCAAGTAGTTGGTTATGTCTACATACTAGGGTGTTCTTGTAGAAATAAAAATAGGTGCTCATCTGAAATGAATCATCAACTACTTGTTATTCACTATTGGTCTCAATCCTTGAGAGGAAATATGCAACCATGTTATCTTTTCCAAGCTTTTCCACTACGGTGACATCAAATCCTTGCAAAAGGAGTAACCACCTTATGATTTTTCTGCTTACTATTGGTTTGTTTACCAAATACTTGATTGCAGCATGATCGTGTGAATAAACATTGGGTATCATGTGATATAATGTTTGAATTTTTTATGGAATATATTACTGCCAGAACTTTTTCCTATTAATTGTATAGTTCAATTCTACATGTTGCAAATTCTTGTTGACATAGTATATTGCATAATTCAAACTACTATATTTTTACCTATGACAACTCCAAAATCTTCTAACATATTTTTGTTTTCTTGGTATGGGTAGGTTAAGTATGAAAGACACTCTTCATGGATCTATTTGAATTCTTGCTAAGAAAAGGTAGTTCCTCAACACTATACCCTCTGAAATCATCATATAACACTTCTCATTTCTCAGGGATAAATTATGATCCTTACATCTTCTTAAGACCTTATCCATATTTTTCATAGCCTCCTCAAAAGTATTACCATGAACAGTGAAGTCATCCATATAGAATTTTGTGTATTCATTTGTCAAATCAAATAAGATACTCAGAACTTCCCTCTAGAATGTGGTAGGTGCATTACATAGGACAAATGGGAGAACTGAATAGGTAAATGTCCCCCATGGACATGTGAATGTAGTATTATCTTGGTCCTTTGGTGCAATATGGATCTAATTGTAACCATTGTATCCATCAAGAAAGGAGAAGTACTTTTTACTAGCTAGGGTATCAAGCACTTGATCAATGAAGGGCAATGGGAAGTGGTCTTTATTTGTGGCTGAATTCAGTTCTTTGTAATCCACATAGATTCTCCATTTCCCATTCTTATTTGGTATAATTAATAGAGGTGATACCCACTGGATGTCTAATATGGGTAAATAAATCTAGCATCTAGTAAATTATGTATTTCACCCTTCACAATTTCTCTTACTGTTGGGTTCATGTGTCTCTATGGTTGTCTAATTGGTTTACATTCTTCTTTAATATAAATTCTATGAGTATAAAGCCTAGGATGAATCCCACTCATATCACTATAATCCCAATAAAATGCTCTATTATGTTCTTAAAGAATAGCAATCAATAGTTGCTCATGTTGTATATCCAACATCTTGCCTACATTTAGTGGCCTCCTGTTATGTTGTGGAGCCTATTTTCATGTGTGGAAGTGTTGAAGATTGTACACTAAAATTATTGTACACTCTTCATGTATTCTCGCTGGGGTTCGAGGGCTGGGCATGCCCCGAGTGTGGGTCTAGGGCAGCAGCCCCCATGAGAAAGGGTTCAGGGCACATCCCCAAAGATTTTTTATTTTTTGCCTTGAAAAAAATGTGCCTAATATTTCAGGAAACATGCTCTTCTCATATGGGTGGGATTTTGACCCATAGGTTTATGGGACGGTTTTGACCCATGGTTTTGATACCCATGGTATTGTAAAACTGCTTAAGTAGTTGTCTACTCATGTGGTTTTGTGCATATGGTATGTATGATATAACATTACAAATGTGTCTCAATTCGTGTGTGAATTATGTAGAGTTTGTTGAGCATATCTCCAAAAAAATATGGGTATTTTATTGAGAGAGTAGATGGCTTGTAATAAAATATGAGCAAGTGATTCTTGGTGGACATAGCCCAAATTTGGTGAACCACGTTAAATATTATCTCTTTGTGTTGTGTTATTTTTATTCTGTACTTTTATTTGAGATCTATAATATTTTCTACATATTAGTTTCTACTCACAGATTCTATGAGGGATTATTCCGCATATTTTATCCCTTATTTCCTAACAATTGGTATCGAGCCTGTTTGGTTTTTGAAGTTTTGAATCGCAGGAAAGTTTTATCTTAAGTGGGAGCTATGGCGAGATGATGGAAGATCAAGGGTTGATAAATTCAACGGATAGAATTTTGGTCTTTGGAAGATGCAGATGGAAGATTACCTTTATCATAAGGGTCTTTATATTCCACTTGTCGAGAAAGGGAACAAACCCTCAAGTATGATGGATGCAAAATGGGATTTTCTAGATAGGAAGGCACTTGGAATGATCTGGTTGTGTCTTGCATCTTTGGTATTATTTAATTTTTCAAAGGAAAAGACTACAAAAGAACTGATGGATGCATTAGGGAAGTTGTATGAAAAACCATCTGCCTCTAACAAGATATTTTTAATGAAAAAGTTGTTTAATATGAAGATGTCTAAGAATGGTTCAGTAGAATATCATTTAAATTATTTTAATATGGTTATAAATATGCTAGCTTTGATTACAATAGAATTTGATGAAGAAGTTAGGGCTTTATTAATTATGTGTTCTTTACCTAAGAGTTGGAATAGCCTAGTAATGGCGGTAAACAACTTGATTCTAGCTAACTCAAAGTTGAAGTTTGAGGATGTTGTAGGGGTGATTCTAAGTGATGAAATGTGAAGAAAAATCTCTAAGGAATCTTCTACTTCAAGGAATTATTTGACAATGGAAACTAGAGGAAGATAGAAGAATAGAGGAAGTCATGGAAAATCGAAAGATCGAGCAAGGTTAAAATCCAAAAGCAAGATAGTATGTTGGCACTATGGAAAGTCTAGGCATGCAAAGGACTCATTTGGGTGCTTTGGGATGATAAGAAATAATAAGAAGAAAAAAAGGAGGATGTGGCTTTGATAATCTTGTCGATCTTTCTTTATACACAATATTGTTGAATCTTGGGTTTTAGATTCAGGGGTCTTCTTTCCATGCTACTCCACATAGGCATTATTTTGTTGATTATGTTCAAGGGGATTTTGGGCATGTTTTTCTTGGTGATGATGAGCCTTGCAGCATAGTTGGAAAAGGTTTTGTTCATGTTAAGATGTGGAATGGGAATACATGGCTATTAAAAGATGTCAGACATGTGCCTAATTTAAGACAAAATTTGATATCGGCGGGCCAGTGGGAAGTGATGGTTGTATTGTGATATTTACAATAGACTCTTGGAAGGTTACCAAGGGTGCTCTTGTGGTGGCAAGAGGTAAGAAGGTTAGAACCTTGTATTTAACCACTTATAGCACTAATGTTTGTAATCTTGTGGCTTCAAAAGTAGATACAACATTATGGCACTATAAGCTCAATCATATGAGCCATAAGGGCATGGAGATCATAAAGAAGGATTTTCCTAAATATACAGAAATAGGTTTGGAGTTATGTGAGGACTGCATATATGGGAAATAGAAGTGAGTAAGGTTTCTCAAGGTTGGACCTACAAAGAAAGAGAGTAAGTTAGAGATGGTGCATTCTGATGTGTGGGGGTCGACTCAGGTATCATCTCTTGGGGGTTCAAGTTATTATGTTACTTTTATTGATGATGCAATAAGGAAAGTTTGGGTTTATTGTATTAGAAACAAATCTGATGTATTTGACACTTTTGTTAAATGGAAAGCCTTGGTAGAGAATGAAACAAGTCTTAAGCTAAAATGTCTTAGGTCAAATAATGGAAGGGAGTATTGCAGCACTGAATTTGATGATTATTGTTCTAAGAATGGAATCTACAGGGAAAAAGATGGTTCTAAGAACTTTGCAAAGATAATGGGGTATCGAAAGGATGAATAAAACAATAATGGAACGTGCTAGAGCATGAGGTTACATGTAGGACTACCTCTTTCTTTTTGGGTAGAAGCGGTGAGCACAACTATGTACTTGATAAACAGAGGACCCTCAAGTGCCTTGGATGGAGGCATACTTGAGGAGGCTTGGTATGGTAAGAAATTTCGATTATTCATTTCTTAGATTCTTTAGATGTAAGGTGTTTATCCATATAGATAAGGATGATAGGACCAAGCTAGAGGCTAAATCAGAAAAATTAACTTTCATTGGTTATGGTGGTGGTGACTTTGGATATAAATCTTGGAGTATTAAGGAAGAGAAAATCATTCGATCTAGGTATGTGGTCTTTAATGATAAATTCATGTATAAGCAGCGAAGCACAGGAAAACAGGGAAGAATCCAAGAAAGTATATGTAGTGGTAGAGGATCTTCTGGATGGAAAAGCGACACATGAATCAGTTCAGGAACCTCCTCAACAGGAACCCCAAACTCCTATATTGAGGAGGTCTTCTAGGGTAAGAAGAGAAAATGAACTTTTTTTCTCCTTCTCTTTATTATTTATTACTCACTAACCGTGGAGAGAAAGAGAGATTTGATGAAGCAATGCAGGTAGATGCCAGTAAGAAGTGGGAGCAAGCCATGGATGAGGATAATTAGGCTCTCGTGGAGAACTAAACATGGAATTTGGTGAAGCTACCTACAAAAAAAGTGCTATATAGAGTCAAAGAGGAAGGAGACAAGAAAAGATACAAGGCTCGGTTGGTGGTCAAAGGTGTTTGCACGAAAAAAGGTATAAATAGATTTTGATGATATTTTTTCTCCTGGAGTAAAAATGATTTCTATTAGAATTGTTCTTGGAATAGTTGCAGTAGAAGCCTTACACTTAGAGTAGATTTATGTAAAGACTACATTTCTCCATGGTGATTTGGAGGAGGATCTATATATGTAGTAGCCAAAGGGCTATGAGGTCAAAGGTAAAGAGGAGATGGTGTGCAAACTAAAGAAGATCTTGTATGGCTTAAAACAAGCTCCACGTCAATGGTATAAGAAATTTGATAGCTTCATGATGGAGAAAGGTTATATTGGATGTCATTCTAACCATTGCGTGTATACAAAGAAATTTGAGGATGGTAGTTATATTATCATGTGTTTGTATGTGGATGACATGTTGGTTGTAGGTAAAAACAAGTAGGAAATAAAAGTACTCAAGAAACAACTAAGTGACTCCTTTGTTATGAAGGATTTGGGGGCATCCAAACAAATCCATGGTATGAGGATATCTCGAGATATGAAGGAACGGAAGCTGACTTTATATCGGAAGATTACATTAAAAGGTCTTAGAGAGGTTTAATATGTTGGATGCTAAACCGGTTAGGACTCCTTTGGCAGGCCATTTCAATTTATCAAAGGAGCAGTGTCCCAAGATAGAGCAAGAGAGAAACCAGATGTCCAAGGTACCTTACTCATCAACATTTGGCAGTTTGATGTATGCCATGGTGTGCACCAGGCCTAATATTTCCCATGCAGTGGGAGTGGTGAGTAGATTTATGAGTGATCCAGGTAGAGATCACTAGCAGGCAAGTAAAGGGGATCCTTCGAGAATTTGAGAGGGACCATGGGGACAATTTTGTGCTATAGTGGATCAGACACCACTTTGTGTGGTTATGTAGATTCATAGATATGGCTAGAGATGTAGACAATAGGAGGAGAACGATATGTTATATTTACATTGTAGGTGGGACAACAATGAGTTGGATTTCACGACTATAGAAGTTGGTGGCTTTGTCAACCACGGAGGCTGAGTATGTTGCTACCACAGAGGCAAGTAAAGAGATGATTTGGCTATAACAATTGCTTGAGGAGTTGGGGCATAAGCAAGAGAGAAGGGAAGATACATAGTGATAGTCGAGTACTATACACCTAGCTAAGAACTCGATTTCCACTCTAAGATGAAGCATATATAACTTGGGTACCATTTCATTAGGACAGCTTTGGAGGAAGAGAAGTTGAAGCTAGAGAAGATTCATACCAGTCAGAATCCTGTAAACATGATGACCAAGGTGATCACAAGGAAAAAAACTAAAGTTATTTTCAGCATTGTTTGGTCTTCATGGAAACTAGTAAAGGGTTGAGAAGTTTGCTCAAGAGGAAAACTAGTCTCCAAGTGGGAGATTGTTATGTTGTGGAGCCTATTTTCATGTGTGGAAGTGTTAAAGATTGTACACTAAAAGTAATGTACACTCTTCATGTATTCTCGTCGAGGTTCAGGGTTAGGCCAGGCCCCAAATGGGGGTCCGAGGTGGCAGCCCTCGAGAGGGATTTAGGGCGCGAGCCCCCGAGAATTTTTTATCTATTTTTGGCCTCAAAAATGTGCATGCCCGATATTTCGGAAATGTGCTCTTCTCATATGGGCAGGATTTTTGACCCATAGGTTTATGGGATGGTTTTGGCCCATGGTTTTGATACCCATGGTATTGTAAAACTACTTAAGCAGTTGTCTACTTATGTGGTTTTGTGCATATGGTAGGTATGATGTAACATTACAGATGTGTCTGAATTCGGGTGTGAATTTTGTAGAGTTTGTTAATATAGCTCCAAACAAATCTGGTATTGTATTGAGAGAGCATGGCTTGTAATAAAATATGAGCAAGTGATTCTTGGTGGACGTAGCCTAAATTGGGTGAACCACATTAAATACTATCTCTTTGTGTTTTGTTATTTTATTCTCGCACTTTTTTTTGAGATATATAATATTTTCTACATATTAGTTTCTATTATTGCGATTATTTGAGGGATTGTTCTGCATATTTTATCCTTATTTCCTAACACCTCCTTGTTATTATTTCTACTTTCTTGGAGAGTTCCAGCATTTAACACATGTTTATAATAACAAAATTAATATGCATTCATGAGGAAGAAGTTGGTGAAAAATACAATTTTTACCTAGAATACTCATGGTGCTCTGATTGTGGTAAGACTTGGTTCAAAGGACAGCTCAAGCACCTCAATCTATCATCAAATTTCTTCATTTATTCCATATTTTTTCTATAGAATATTAGAGAGAAAAACATCTTCCTCCTAATCTTTAATAGTGCAAGAATTTTCTAACATCATCAATTGTTGGATAGAGCATTGATCAATTTTTGGTTCTTCAACCCAAACTATTTGATCCTCATTATTCAATGGTTGGGTAGGAGGATAGAGTATAAGTTTCTTAGTACCATTTCCATTTGATATGATCATGTTGTCAGACCTACACCCTATAAATGCATCAACAGTGGTCATCCATGGCCTTCCTAGTATAAGAGGGTAACCTCCTAGACTTTCCTTTGGTTGTAGGACAATGAAATCAGCAAGGTATTCCCAAGAGTCTACCACCACAACAATGTCCTCAGGACTCCTTTAGGCCTTATTGTTGATCTATCCACTAGTTATAATATTGTAGTTGTTGACTCAAATTCCTTCCACTTTAGGTCATCCATGATTTACTTGGTCATGACATTGATTTCTTCCCCTAAGTCAATCAAGGTATTTTTTTATCGTAGTTCCATTGATAGTAACATTCACCAAAGGACTATCTCGTATTTGTACTTAGGTAGCACAAAGTTTCTAGGAATTATGTCCAACCAACTTTCCAATGACTTGTATACAAGGATGGATCTTTTATTTTTCTTCCTAGATTCTTTATACATAGATCCTTGATCAGCTTGTTGTAAATAGGCACATCCTTGATGGCTTGAATGAGTGGAATTTTTACACAAATGTCCTTCAACTGATTGACAAATTAGAATCTGAATCTGATTTAGGGTCGATTTCTCTCTCGTAACCTTTTTGAAATGGGGGTCCATTTACTTACATCTTACTTTTGTTGGAATTTTGTTCATGTTGTTGTAGATCATCTTACAACATCTTTCCAAAGCTTTGTTGTGGATCAACTTGCAACAATTGTGGTTCATTTGGTATCTCTATGATTATAGGTTTACTTGGTGGCACAAGTGTTCTTCCGAATGAAGATGGATATTATTGACATCAACTAATAAGTAAATTATTGGGTTGATTCAGTGTTATAGGCTGGTTGAGAAGCTTTATTATTGGGGTTAGTTGTTGGTTGAGCTGGCAATTGAGTAGTTTTTGGTTGAGAGCTAGATTGGGGGTTTGACATCAAAGCTTTTTGTTCAGGTAGGGAGGTTGTTGGTAGGGTTGTTTGTAGTTAAGAGGTTGATTTTTCCATTATTTCCCTCCTCTCCAAGGTTTTGTCATGAATAAGGGGGTGTTACCACTGTTGGCCTGAGAACTAAGGTTGGCATGACTATTGGTATTGGTTAGGGTAAGGAGCCCATCCTTGTTGAGTATTAGCCCAAGGTGGGGGTTGCATATTATTATATGAACTACTAGCCCAATTTTGAAAAGATGGCATGGGATCTTGTGACATACCTCCTTGTCTTGGTGGTCATGGCTTCCTTTAGGCAACGTATAAAACTTTCCCATCCTCCATTTCTATCATTTTTAACTTTGGTGTAGCCTCCTTTCCTTTTGTAATGTTGGTCAATCCCTTACATGTGCAATCGCTTTATTTCTTCTATAAGAATGGTAGAAATCTGCAAGTGTTGCCTTTGTATCCTCTCTCTTCTTTTTTACATGTAGAGCATCAAGTTGGGTGGCCATGTCATTAACTATTTCTTGTTTCATGTTCTTAAACATGTTTATAATTTTTATTTAGATATTGTCCCAATTCCTTTGGCAGTTGCTCCACCCTTTTATCTAGTGTTTCTTATTATTTTCATGGTTGCTCTAGAATGGTTCCTGCAGCTTGAAAAATCTCCTCAAAAGTGGCTTTGGATATGTATCCATCTCCTATTAATTCTAAAGCATCCATATCTTCCTCACTCCTTTTAAGAAAAAGTAACTTGAGAGACTCGAGAGGAAACCTTGTATGTCTTGACTTTTGAACACAAAATAGGAATCTCTCCAGTAATCTTCTAGTGGATCATCTTCCTTCTATGCCATCTTGAAGATTTCATCTCCTCCTCTACTACTTGGCCTATAGTAGTCTTGGTACTTGGTCAAAACTTATCTTTCATCCCCTCAGGTAGTAACAACATCTCTTCCTAGGCCCATAAACCATCTCAAGGTTGCATCCTTGAGTGTAGGAGGAAAAAATTCAGCTTGTGTGCATCAGTTGTGTAGTCATAACTCCTGCATAAGACATCAAACTCAAACAATAAAGTTTCTGGGTCTTCAATCATAGATCCATGAAAATTAGGAAGAGTTGATGAAAATATATTTTTCATTTGAACAGCTTTGACTATTATTGGAGATAGGAAAATCAAATGTGTTTGGTTCCCTTTCCTCTTCTTCCATGTTTTGATTCACCTCCTCTACCATGTTAGACTGTTCAGGAATAACCTCAAAAATCTCACTTGGGAGGGAGTGTTCTATCAATAAACCCTATATAGAAGAGGATGTTTCTTCTTCAAAATTAGAAGTAATTTCGCTATTTGAGGATTGGGTAGGAATCTACCATAGGAATCTCTATGATGGTGCATACATCAACTAACTCAACTCAATCAACATTCATTAGTGGGGGTTTTAAAGTGGAATTTCTACAACCTAATCTATTCTAAGAAATTCAAAAATGCAAAACCTCACAAACTCCTATAACTTTGGCAATATCCCCAAAAATGACACCAAAAATGGTGGTGTAAATCAACTTACAAAGAATTAATATGTTGTACATTGAGTTACATTCATTTAGTTATCAGACCAGGGAGCGTAGACTTGAAATATTGTTGGTGTTATATGCATAGTTATAGTTGATCTAAGAGGTTGGAAAGGAAATAATTGTCACATAACAATGTTGAAAGTAAAATAAAACTCAAACTTGAAAATGAACTATTGTTAAATGTTATTACTGAAACAAAGTTGCAGATTCAGAAAGAAGATTGTTCCTAAGGAAATATGCATGAAATGAAACAATGGAGGGGATTTAGCAGACCTCAAGTGGGCCCTAACTTGGGTGTTAATCCCTTCCTAACTTTGTAACTAAAAACTAAATGACAGAACTCAAATTTCTTTATTGATTTGCATAAAACATTACATCTAGGAACAAAATATCGAGTAATCTCTTTTCTCTAATTCCAAATCTAACTTACTAACTTCCTCACTAACTTGTTATAAGGCACCAACCCTTTCCTTTATATCTTATCATTTACAACACGTGAGAATAAGAATACAACAAGGAGTCTTCAACAGAACAAGTGAGAGATTCAACACATGTTTGAAACACACAACAAGTGTTCAACTAACAATCAGTTCTTAATCGATGACCAAATCAAAGATTTATTTTTTTCTCAATTTTCATGTTTTGTCATAACTTCTACAATGGCATGTAAGGACTTAAGTATCATCACTTCATGTTTCAAAAGATCTTCATAAATGCGGGTTCTTTGTTGTGAATGGTTTCTTTATGTTGCAGATGAGTTGCTATGAACAAGTTCTTTGGCTGCGACAAGTTCTTTATAGACGACTACGGACATGTTCCTTTACTACATATAACAAATTTCTTACAACCAAGAGTGGCATCAACACATATAATCATCCAAACAATTTATTAGAATAATAAGAATAAATTCACACACAATATCACAAAATAAAGACAATTAGATATAACTATATAAATTAGTCATTATGCCAAAAGTTCATGGTTGTAATAGTGATGTTCAACAATGTACTTAGGAAATACATAGACATGGCTACAGTGGTCTTATCAAAATACAAAAGATGAGTTGTTATGAAAACAATTAATACATCTCATCAGTTGGTCATCGTCGATCATACAACAAGGGCCTTGAATGCTCAATTCAATCTCTCAAACCCTAACCATGGATGATAAGTCCTAAAAATAAACATTATTTGGGTTGTGGGCACCCTCATACATTGTCAATGTTGGCACTACTCTGAACAGGCCTCAAAATGCATGTTATTCTCCACCTATCATGTGATATCTAGTTATAGTGCAATTAGATTTGACATCTTTCCTTTGACAAAGCTTAGCTTGAGTTTCTCTCTTGAAAATATACTTGAGTAAGTGACTTTGGGTGCTTTTAAATGTGTGAAGCAGTCCCCTAGACATAGTGGGAATATTGAGACCTATAGATAGTGTTTCCCTAATGAATATGTAGAGATATTTTGGGAGTGTAAGGAGATTTGGGTGCCTTTTGTGCTAGATTTTCCAATAGGATTCCATAAGAGTGTTAGGTACTAAATGAGGTGATTTTCACTTGCTTATATATGCTTTTGAAGGTGATTTAAGTTATAAACGCCCACTAAGGAAGATTAAATGACCCAAAGAATAATGTGTAACTGAAATTTGGGACTAGCATGAACAAGGTCAAACCCTACACTAGGGTCAGGACCGTACAGATATTCCTACCCTTATTGTATGTTTTGACCCAGGAGGGATAATTTGAAGTGTAAATTTTGGAAGCTAACAAGTGGAGTTTCTTACTAGGTTTTATGCATTCAATTATAAGAAAATTTTGACAAATGAGTGTGTAAAATCAAGCAATCTAGACAAGAGACGTAGGCATGTACTAGATGAGAATGGGTAAAGTGCACTTGTTTGAGCAAGAGAGTAATGTCAAGACTAGAAGTGTCAAAGAGTAGAATTGCAAAATTTCAATGTCTACAAAAGGATAAAATAATCCTCCAAAGGAATCTATAACTAATTTGGGCTCCATTAGAATGAATAAAAAGAGCTAAAACCACCCCAAAATGTGGCATGAATATATCATATATATCTCAACCATTCTATCTGAAACCAAGCTCTCAATATAGCCCTCTGAAATACCTTTCTAGTGGTACCAGTTGTATGTAAAATGGAGCTTTCAATCAAAATATATGATCCAAAAACCAAACCTTTGTCATGTTGCCAAGTGACATCCCCGAGATCAACTTTCCATTAGAGCAGATCACATTTCAAGCTAGAAACCAACATTGTAGCTTTTCTCTAGGATCTTCCACATGTACACTAGTGCCATGTGGCCTACATCTTCTCACTTATTTCCATTATTTCTTTATCATTAACCTTAGGCTGACTCAACTTTAATTAAGTTAATTCCGAGATGTTGACCTCTCTCGAATCTTAGATCTTAGGGTTTTCTTGTTTGAAGTACATTTTTTGAATATATGCCTTTCAAAAATAAGGGCACATGGATTGGTCCACATGGTTTTATGTTTTCAAGATCTTTAAGTTCCTCCTCATCCCTTTTATTTTATTTTGTAGAACTTCCTCTACATGAAAATTTTGAGAGTTTACGAGACATGGGATGGCTAATTAGGCCACTTTTCACTCATTTGTGAGGGGCACTAAAGTTACTAAGTCAATGTTTAGAAATCATTTTTTTAGCATGTGTCCCATTTACATGTGATTAAATTTGATGGTACGACCCCTTAAGCAATCAATTGATTTGAAATATTTCCCGCCTTAAGCCCAAAACACAATTTTTACTAAGTTTTGTTTGTTTTCTCATGTTTGGACTTAGATTTTTCCTATGTAAGTAACTTTGATAAGTTTTGACACCGAGGGTGTCCCAAACGTACATGTTTAACTCTATAAAATCCTTCAAGTCTTTGCAATTTCAAATCAATTGTTAGAAATGGAATAGGGTGTTTATTTTTACAACACTACTATAAAAACATAACTTCTCAACAAATTTATAACAAATGCACTCGCACAATATTAAATAGTAATGAGAAGTGAATCTCACAATGGGTTATGAATGTTTGTTTAGAATTGATGACATGTTGAAAATTCTCTTAATGTTTTATGTTTATATGTATTCATGGAAGGTTCCTATCATTGAATTTGAATCCCCCTAATTATTTTGTGTTCATATATTCTCTGATGAATATCTCAGTTATAGTGTATTCATGTATCAAACAAACATTTATTCATATTTTGAGGCACGAGTTCCCTATATGGATTATATGTATATGACATACTCATGCTTGGATTATTGTGCTTTGGATAGTTTCTTTACATGGTTAGATGCATATCATGCTTTATATTTGTTTATAATGTCATTGAGATGTATTTGAGATGTATGTGATTTTCACGCAGTAAATATTTGAAGCCCCTTTCACCTGTGCACACATCAATCTCCAAACAAACATTAATTCCATATAATTTACAAAATGTAAATGAAAGTAAGAATCATATTATATTACATCTCCCCCAAAAAAAAATTAGGGATTTAAAATTGAAAAACCCTAAAAATTTACCGAGAGTTTAATTGCACAAATGTAATGCCAAAATAAATTGGGGAAAAAAAAGGGGACTGGATACTTTTAAATACCCTTTCGGGTTGGTTGAAAAAACTTGTACAAATTAAATAAATAAAATACACAACATTTGATCTTAATTTATTTAATTTACCTCACTCTATTACCATGTTAGAATTTGAGGATTCTAATAAATACGGATTTAATCAAGATTACATAATAATTACAATAAATATTTAAATAAGATTACATCATAACATAAGTAAATAAAGAAATACTTACAGAAATAAATAACACAAGTGACACAAAGATTTATAGTGAAAACCCCAATAGGGTAAAAACCACTTTGAAAATAACCTTTACTTCGAGAGAACTTATTTTACATCTAGTAAGATCACCTCCTCTTTAAAACCATATTCACCAAGGCTAAAACCAAATCACTTTATGTGCACACCTTTGATATATTCCCAAATATATTAAATGAGGACCTAAAGTCCTATTTATATAAGGTGATCGGGTATGTCTCCCACCCATCTTTTCAACCTAAAATAGTTGACACATACACCTAGGTTTATAATATTTAATATTAGAAATATAATCATTTCATGATATTAAATATTTAACCTAAAGTATATACCTAGGTTAGCATATTTAATAATAGAAATATAAATATAAATATTATTAAATATTAACCTATATATTAGTGATGGACCCATATACATTAAGGGTTGGCCCGCACCACTTAATCATTATGTTCCAACAAGTTTGTGGCATGATGGTGTTCAATGTTTTAGAATAATCCAATGTAAAAATAGATAGTTATAAAATTATGATCAACTATTCTCAAATAAAAGTATAGTTTTTTATGGTTATAGATGGATGATGGAATATTAGCCATTATTTCTTTGAATCACTTTACACCCTTCTAATCATGGTTTCACTCCAAACCACCATACCACTACATCAGTATGCAATTTCAATAGTCAAATCTTGTTATGGTTACGTTGGTTTTGTTCCTAGTTCATCACACCACATGTCTCCCAAATTATAGGAGTTTATTAGTATTTATAGTTGTGAGTCTTGGGTATTTTGTCATAATTTTCATTTCTTTATATGTTTGGTTCTAAGGTATTTTGGGATTTTGTATTAATTATTTAGTATATAGTTTTTCATTTTTAGAAATTTAGTTAATAGGTACAATATTATTTGTGTTATGTAGTTCATTATAGCTTTAGTATTTACTATGTTTAGTATTTATATAAGTTGTTAAAATAAACCTAGGTTGCCTTCCCTATTTCATCAATAAACCCCCAACCCAAAAATGACTCGAAGCCCCACAAAGGAAATCCACTATTTCACGTGTCATCATATGAAAAAAAAACATTATTATTGTTACAAGTATGTGGTGGGCCCTTTCTTTCAAAATTGACATGGCATTTGGAAATTTTCATAAATTGAAATATGATGTGGTGTGAATGGATTACAAAAAAAGGAGGTTATGGGACTTTCCATCCACACCCCTTAGCCCTCATTTTTCACTGGTTTAGATATTTTTTTGTCTAGCTATTTTTTCCTCACCCACAATTAGATACAAATGAGCAATGATGTTGATGGTCAATGACATATTTAGAGCACACATGTTTATTACTTCAGACTTAAATTTGAACACACGTCAATAAAGATTCATGTCGATTTTATTCTAATTTCTAGACCATCTTAAATACGTGTGCTAACTACATATTTTTTTACACGATCCTATTTTATGGGGATGTATATAATCATAAGCTTTATCAACATCAATGTGACTCATGTACTACATGTACCCATAAACACTATATCTACCCATCGAACATTGTTAAAATTAGTCGTTATTACACTAATAGCATGTTTAGAATTAGAATAAGGGAGGAAAAATACTCGAGAAGTGGTAGAGACATCAACGACGCCTATTTATTTGGTCATTGACATCATAATTATAGTGTATCCTCCTACTTGACATTTATTAAAGAATATTTGTTCGTATGGTGATTCGCCACATTTTTGGTATGTTCTGTGGTCTTGATATTTTGAATTATCAAAATTATCAGTGGCTCTTATGTCAAAAAAAAATCATTTTTGTTATATAGTATTTTATGTTTTTATTGTATTTATAGATTTTATTTGTTGTATTAGTTCAACATTTATGTATAATGTAACTCAATCATCCCAAAAAGTTACAAATCCATTAAAAAGTATAATTTTCTAGGTTATCGAAAAGTTACGATTTAATACTTTTTTAGATTAGGTAATAATTTGGTTTTGGGGGACCAAAAACCCCACAATACATATCAGAAAACGAGAGGCTAGGCAAAGACACAACCCAAAAACAAGCAAAGGGCCTGATAGGGCAAAACTACTTGACTAGCACAAAGTCCCAACATGGGGCGAGGTAAGGACAACCTCAGTTACATTTTATATTTTTTATAACAAAAGTATACTAGAACAAGAAATAGAAAAAAAAAACCAAAAGACTAATCCGCCAAAATTTAGCTAAAGTTTCTTTTTCTTATTGCTTCTGGTGTGAGAGTTGGGACCTTGATTAAGGTTGGTTGGTTCCTTCCTGGGAGTCGAGATCATCTCCTGTTTTCCATCCCTAAATTCATCTTCATCCTTTCTTCATCCAAGCTACTAAGAACTTGCTTTATGCCCCTCCCTTGGTTGTCTTGCTTAGCTAGTCGGTCCCGCAGATATTGAGATCTTATGTTCCTATATGGTGAAGTTTGCCTTGAGACCATTGAATTTTTTTCATGGGCATTAAATTTGATATTCCATTCCCTCATGTTCTGTACCAGTTGCTTGGTGATTTTGAGAAAAGTATCTATAGCCTCTTGTATGTTAGTCTTCCAAGAAAATTTGATGGGAACTACAACAAACTCTTTAAACAAGTCCTTCTGTTTGGAAGACTCCCCCTTCTTCAAGTTAAAAAGCACCTCCATGGCCATACTTTCACTATCACTTCCCACCTTTTCGTGTTACTTCTTCCTTTTCATTCTATTCACCAATGTCTCATCATCCGAAAGTAGTTGGTCAAGTTATAGGAGTAAACAGGGTTTCCATGTTAGACAAAGCAACATGTTCAAACCGTAGGTGCAAAGGGGTGTCCACCTTCTCCCCTTTAAAATCTATAATGGATAAAAAAAGGGACCTAAGTAAGAAGAATGGAAATCTCATGGCTTGGTTACAGTGAAAATAGTTCAGCATTGAAAGATGATGGGTATAAATTTTGTAGAATTTTCCCTTAAGAGTGAGATAACGCATAACCACTTTACAGACATCTGCCCATCTCTCAGGCAAGCATGTTCTAGCAATTTCATCTTCAAATAAGTGCACATTTTCACCAGGGCCAAAACAAAGATTTCATGGTTCCGACATTTCTTGTCTTTGAATAATTTCAAACCTTTCATCAACATCCCAAAGAATAACAAAGAATATACTATTTGGTGACATACATCTCTATCCCCTAAATTTAACCCTCCCCTGGTCCCAGGCTTTGGAAAATCAATAGCAAGGTCGGGATCATTACCTTTGATGCGCTTGATGTACTCAGAAGCCCCCTTCCTCAAGATCCACCAAATCATAGCATCTTGTTTTACCACCTGGAACAAAGTGGGCTCAGTCCACAACCTCTCACCACCCATGTTCGGCTCATTCTGCTCTATCAAATTTCTTCTCCTTTGTTTATTGGTTCTATTCCACTCAAAATCACATTTATCCTTTCTTATCACAAAATGGAGCACTTAATAATGATGAACCTATTCCGCTTAACATGTCTTAATATTTTATGGCTCGTGCGAGCTTTACTAGCTATGTTTTTCATCATTAATGTGTTTTTTGACGTGGCTCAAGGCATGTTTCCCTTCATTTTCCCCAATCCACCAAATCATTACCTTGATTGGCCATCCCATCCGCGCTAGAATTACTCTCATGAAACACATGGCACAACGCCACATCATCGAAGGCTTCCATCATACTATAGGCTTCAAGTATCATGTTTTTTATGTTCCAACCATACTTATATTTCCCTTCAATGGCTTTGATGATTAACAGGAGTCTCCTTCTATCATGATTTTACTATATTGGAGTCTCTTGGCAATTCTAATTCCCTTCACAAACCACATAAGCCTCTCGCATAATTTCTATAATTATTCCCTAACAACCTAACATATGCAATTAAGAAGTTTCCAAGATGATCCCTAATCAAACCACCCTCACCTGCCTTTCCCTCCCTTGGCTTCACAGAACCATCAAAATTAGTTTAACCCAATCCTTGGGTGGTGGTTTCCATTTGGAGTTCATCTTATCCTTATTTTTCTCATTCTTCCCTCTAGATTTGATCAAAATTATTCTTAGAACTTGGAGAATACTTTGATATCATTCTCAAACAAGGAGTCATCCCACTTGTGTTTGTATATTTCAATGTTATCTCTAATATTTTTCTTAATCTTGCTAACCACCTTAGTTATGCTAACCGCCTTATTTTGAAGATCTTAGTGTTCCTCTCTAGCCAATACACAATAAATTATGTGGGAGCAAATGACTTAAAATTATATTGATGATCTTAGGTTTGAAGGGCCCTTACCATTGCTCTAAAAATTATTTAAGCTTCCCGAGAGGGGAAGTTGGACATTAAAGATATTCATTATGTCCGTAATAACTTGAAAAGTAAACTTGCATTCTATAAATAGATGGTGGACAGATTCAACTTCCTCCTTACACAAATAACACCTATTGATGAGGATCATACCCTATTTCCTCAAATTTTCCATAGTCAATATTTTGTTCAGAATAGATTCCCACATGAAGAATTGATTTTAGGAGTTAGATATTTATTCCAAACTCTAGCACAATCCTTGTTCTCCTCCTCATTTTCAAAAGAAATTTCATAACCAGATTTAACTTCATACTCCCCTGAGTTCGTGTTGCTCCAAATTATTTCATCCTTCAATCTATTAGGGATAGGAGTTCTTCTTAATCTTTTATTGAGCTCTTCAAAAGGTTTGATTGGTCCACCATAGTTAGCTTGAGGTTGGATAATAACCCACTTTGTCTCTTGAGGATCATGATTCCAGTAGTTTTGAACCTTATCTCCAAAGAGTTGGCTAAAGTGGAATTTGAGAAAATTCCATGGCTCACTCTCCCCAAAAGGTTTCTTATCAATCCAAGAATCCTCCCAAAACCTTACTTCATTTCCTTTTCCAATATTCCACCTTATCCCTTAAAGCATAAAATCTACACATGGTGTTTATACCACACTTGACAAATATTATTCCAAAATATGGATCCTCTTGGGAAACTTTGTGAGCTTTAATAGAGAGCATCTCTTCCGCCAACATTCGGCATACATTTCACATGTATAATTTCAACCCACAAACTCCATGTTCCTTGTAGATTCTCCACCCTATTTTGAAGCAATGAGGGCTTTGTTCATGAATTTTAAATTTTTAATCCTATTCCCCCATACCTTTTTGGCTTTGTTACATTCTCCCATGCCACCAATGGTATTATAGCTTTATCTTCTATTCCAGACCAGAGAAACCTTCTTTGGATATTTTTAATGATATTCCTAACCTTGCTCGGGATCTTGAAAATCAACATGATGTAGGTGGCTACCCCCTGCAAGGAACTCTGGAGAAGTTGGGCTTTTTCAACTTGAGTGAGAAGGGTACCTTTCCATGAATCAAGTTTCCTTTAAAACATTTCAATGAGGGGATTCTAGGTGTCCATGGTAATCTTGCTACCACACAAGGGCATGCCTAAGTAGTTATCCAGAAGGTTTTTATTCTGCACTCCATTATGGTCGCTAGCCTTCTTTATTGTTGGAGATTAACATTAATAAAAATAAATATCTCTTGTGGAAGTTGATTAGCTGACATGATACTTCCTCATAATCCTTAGTAATATCCTTAAGCTCTCTAGCTTCTTCCACCATCGCTTGCCCCAAAAGGAAGGTGTCATCCAAAATTGTTTCAGACTAATCGGACCACCCCATTAGTGACAAGAATGCCTTTGAGACTTCCAATTCTCATAGCTCTCTGAAAAAATATGGAAAGGGTTTCGGCCAAAATAATATAAAGGATGGGGAGAGAGGGTCTCCTGATGAATTACCCTCTTAGCTTTGAAGAACCCATGGGGTTTACCATTGATCAAGACAAAAATCTAGTAATTTTTGTGCACTCCTTAATCAATTGTAAAATAAACGGGTTAAATCCCATCTTTTCTAATATTAGATTCTAAAACTCCCAAGGCACTCTATCATATGCTTTATGCATGTCCAACTTGACCAACATAGCCTCCCTATTATAATTTTCCATTGAGTGCACCATTTCATGGATTACAATGATGTTGTCTAAAATTTGTCTACCAGGACAAAATCCCCTTGATTAGGAAAAATGAATTTGTGGAGAACTTCATGAAAGCCTTGAAGGCAATAATTTTAGAGTAAATTTTATAAATTGTATTACATAAACTTATTGGTCTGAAATCTTTCAAGTCCGAGGCTTTGTTCTCACCTTGGGGATCAACACAAGGAAAGTATGGTTGATTTGTTTTAACATCAATCCCCCAGAAAAGAAATCCTACACCGCTTGCACCACATCTTTCTTAATAATCTCCCAGTACATTTGGTAGAAGAAATCTAGAAAACCATCCATTCCAGGGGTCTTATCCCCCTCCATCATGAAGATAATGGCTCTAATTTACTCCTCCTTCGGGACTGCCACAATCACTTTGTTCTCTTCTTCATTGATAACATTCTCAAAAAGAGAAAGAGCATCTAACATCTTCCCACTCTCAGCCTAATTTCCTTTAGCATATAGGTTCTGAAATTGCCCAAGATAGTCTAAGCAACATCATCTTCCTCCTTAGCCAAAGTCCCATCCAGATTAGCAACTTCAAGAATTCTGGTTTTATTCGCTTTAATGGAGGCTGAGACGTGAAATAACTATGTTCATGTCACCCTCCTTTTTTCAGCTTGATCCTATATTGTTGTTTCCAATACATTTCTTCTTTAGCCAACATGTTGTGGTATTCAGAGAGCAAAGATTTTCTCTTGATCTTTTCCCGAATGCTCCACCCCCTTCCTCCATAAGCTCCTCAAGAAGCCTTAAATCTTCCATGACCCTACTTTTTTTAGAGGAAAATATTTCCAAAGATTTCCTTATTCCACATCTTAATGTTAATTTCAACATTCTTTAGTTACATACGATAGGCGTAAGGGTTTTACATCATCATACGACCCTACATATCTAGTTTCTAGACCTTATGCATAGACCAGGGTGCCTAGAACTAAAGATGTAAAAGCACAAAAAAAGTGATGAGGGAAAACCTAGGGTGGAAACACATATGTAGTTACTAATGTGTGTGATTTACCCGAATGGTTAGTATAGTGTGTGCCACCGTAAAGTAGTGTTTTTCCCCCATTGTTATAGTTGTTGTTGACTACTTGTTTCTCATACGAAAGAACCTGCAAGGATAAAATGATCAAGTAGTCAAATACGCATGTATATATGTGTAAATATGCATGTAAAAGACACATGTATGTAAAAATCATGTAAAATATGTAAATGAAAAATGGAATATGTGCACCTAATCCATGTCGAGAAAAAGAGTGTAGAAGAGGATATCATGTCCTAGGTTTTTGGGTGATCTCGATGCCATAGGCCGAAGAAGTATAGGGAGGAATTCTGTTGTATCCTCCAACCTTTAACTACTTCCCTGAATATGTGTGAAGAGATCTTTGTACTGCTTGGTTTTTTGGGCAATTTGACGCCACTAGTTAAAGTAGTGTATGAAGATACACCCATTATAACCTCCAAGCCTTTAATTGCTCCTTAGAATGCTAAGGACACCATGTCTTGTAAAGTCATTTTGTACGAGGTTCGTAGACTGGTCTGAACCCACTCATTATATAACCCACAATGCTAAGGGTGGAAAATGAACTGAACTGTACCCACAATGCTAAGGGAAAAACACTGAACTGATTGTACCCATAATGCCAAGGGTATAAAACTAAACTAACTATACCGGTATAGAGCTCTATATAGTATATAAACCCAGATGATGTCCCCCTTCTTTGGGGGCATACGACATCGCTGATAGGAGGATGTTGGCCCAAAAGAGGAATACCACGTGTCTTTTACCCTAGAAAGTACTTGGTAGAAACTAAGGCATGCACAAACAAGAGGCTAGCCAAAAACAAGTGTTAGTAAAAGTAAACATGCATGTATAAGACAATGTGTAATGTACGCAAATAGTGTATAAGATACCAAGCAATATAGTAATGTAAACACGCAAGAAGACAAAGTAAGTCACACAAAGTGAGATGCAAACATGGGACATCACTCACGATGTCACAAGACATGTAAGGCCATCATGGCTGCATATAACAAACAAGTGTGCACACCAAACATAGGGAAAGGCCCGCATACAATAGAAAAATAAAGCAAGTATAAAAAATAGATAGCCATGGAAGTAAGTAATCCTATAAAATAAATGTTGCACATGAAGCACCCACTAACATGTTAGAAAGATAACCAATATGTCAAAAGCATGTATAAACAAGTAATGTAAAGTGTTAAGTATGAAATGAAATAATATCACCCGTGAGAAATGAATATGGATGCCCCTAACAACTCGGGTAGAAGGTGAGCATCTCGTGTCATGTGGAAGAGACTTGTATTTGTGATCACAACTAAAAATATGTGAACGTGCATGTGTGGATGGTATAGATAAATGACATACAAGATATCTAACTAGCGTGTGTAATAAAGTGGCCATATACAAATAAATGCAAGCAAGAGTAAAAAAACCAAGATATGTAATATATCAGGATGGATGGAATGGAATGCAAGATAGATGATAGAGCCACATGCCCCTAGTGAATGGAAATGTATACAATGAGGTTCATTTGGTTTTCCCCCTCAGCAATCAAGAATGAATCGTAAACGAGAGTGCGTCATCGGGAAATGATCAAATAGTGTGTGTTGTGTCTAATGCACACTTGTGATGAATGTGTGTGTGTGTGTGTGATGATATGTGACCTATAAATGATGTGTGTGTCAACCCTATAGATGAAGCGTATATGATGACAAGATGAATGAAGGAGTGATGATTTAGCCTAAAGCGTATATCACTACTAGATGAATAGAGGGAGTGGTGATGTAGCCTAAAGCGTATACCACTACAAGATGAATGAATATGTGACCATTTAGCCTAAAGTGTATGTCACTAACCTAGTAATGTCACATGATATAAGGTCGAATGATGAACGTGTAAGAATGATAAATTCCATTTGATTTATAAACCCTCGGTAGTTGAGTATGGACCAGGAACTAAAGTGCGGCATAGGTAGTGAGTGGAGTGAATATGTGTGTGATGAGAATAAATGACCATGTGATGAGTATGTAAGATGTGTAATACACAATGAATAGTATGTAATGCAATGTGTGTAATGCGCATGATATGATAGACCGTATGTAGGTAGTGAAGATGCATGATATATATGTAGTATGTAATGTGAGTATGTAGTATGAGATGTAACCTCATGTAGTATGTATGATGTATATAAGTATATGTAGTATGTGAGTATGTAGGTATGTAGTATGTAGGTGAGTAGTATGAGATGTTAACCTTGTAATATGATGAATATAAGTATGGTGTAGATGATATGTATGGTGTATAGAAGTGTGAAAACATGAATGCAAGATGTAATATGCAAGATATGTAGATAACATGAGAGTGTAAAATGTGCGTGAAATGTAGATATAGTGTAGTCAATGTGTGTAGCCTATGTGATGAGTATGGATGACCATATGATGAATGTAATGTGTAATGTTGTAAGAAAAGTGCATAATCAACCCTAATATAGATGTATGTATGATGAAGACTAATATAGGACATGTAGATGTGTGATGAGTATAAAAAACCATACGATGCGTAGAAATGTGTGATGAATAGTGTGTAATGCAATGTGTGTAGGTAGACTAGTAATGTAAAGATGCGTGCTATGTAGTATGTATAATGAGTAGGATGTAATGCTAGACTCATAGATAATAGGGGTGTGACATATGTATGATGAACACTAGTATGATATGTAAAGTATGTATGATATGTAAATATGTAATGGTCAAAATGATGTAGCCTAAATGTAGGATATATGACGCAAGATGTGTGAAGAGTTGTGATGTGTAGTACCTATCGTGTAGTGTGTGTGGTGTGTCAACCAAGCACAAGAGTGTGTCATTGGGTAATGGTAAAAGATACAACATGTGATGAGTATGCCTATGTGAGGATATGAATGTATGATAATGCAAAGATGAGAGATGTAGTTAGGCTAATATGAATGTGTGAGTGTTATGCCCCCAAGTGTACTATGATGATGGAGATCTATGCAGCAATGTGAGAGGTATCATGCCATTGTGGGAGAGCATTGTCTGTGTCATGATAAGAGTGAGGGCCAACACAATGGTAGGTCAAAGTAACATTAGGACCATGTGATAGTGGTGGCATTTTAAATGTGTCTTGACCATCAGTAGAAGGAGTATTTTCTTTGAAAAAAGTGATTGGATGCAAAAGTGGAGTAGGATGGGGAGGAATATTGAATGGTGGTAGCTTTGGTGGTATTGGTGATGTTGCGAAGACTTGATAGGAGAAGAAGGTTGATTGATTATGGGAGGTGGTGACATGGTTTGACTTGGTGAGACCGCAAACAACTCAATAGGAGGCAGTGTTGAATTAATTTTGAGGGATAGTTTCTTATGAGGTGTTTGACTTATTGTAGAAGGATCCCGAGAAATGTTGGATTGATACTCATTAGATATAGATGGATCATATTTAGGAACCCAATGGGATTTATCATTTGTATTAGAATGTTGTGCAATAAATGAGAGAAAACCCTACACGCAAGGTACTTGATACTTCATTATAAAGCATAAAAATCATTGTCATTATGTCCATTGATTCGGTGATAGTTGCAATATGGAAGACCTTGATACTTGGCAAGCCTATAAGGAGGATAACCATGAGTAGGTGGCAAGATAATGATTCTATGAGTGATGAGTTGTGGAAGAATATCTTGTTGTTTAGCATTGAGATTAAATGTGAGAGGCATAGGGAGCGGTACGACTTTTTGGGTTCACTAATATGAGCACATGTAGAAGACATATGATGAATATGAGAAGAAGAACAATCGTGATCCTGAGAAGTATCCTTAAGTTGTTGAATTTCATATTTAAGAGATGTGATTATGGATTCCATAGCCTGAAATTTATCTTGAAATAAAGAATGAAGAGCTTGAATGGATTTGCAAATAGATTGATTGGAATTGGAATCAAGGGAGTCCTCATAAAGATAACCAAAAATAGCATTGACTTGGGTAGGCAATATGTTGATAGGCAGATGCATAGTCTCTAGGGTTTTTTGAAGAGCATCTTTACAAGATGGGTGTATTTGAATCAATTAAACAAAGAGACTTGACAGACATTCAAATCCATGATAGAAAAGATGAGAATAGGCCTGAATGAAGGTGGATTCAAAGATCAGGTTCACTAAAATGATTAACTAAAATGTGGGATATGTGTAGGTAGTCTAACTAGGAACAACAACAAATAATAGGACTAAAATGATGTAAATAAAAACTAAATAAATATAAAAAGTGACCCAAGTAACTAGATTGATAAAAATAGAAACCCTAATGTGTAAAGAAGGGTTGGAAAGAGATCAAGATTGTGTCACGGGATGGATTAGATAAGAAGAATGTAGGTGCGACCACTCAGGAGATCTAGAAGACACAAATATGATTTTTCTCTAAATCGGGATGCCTGGGAGAGGATTAGGGCACCTATGGGTGCCCTAGTCTGAGTTCTAGGCACCCTGGTCTCATGCGTAAGGTCCAAAACTATATCTCGTAGGGTCGATGATGATGTGAAACCCTCGCTTCTGTTGCAATGTAACTCATTATACTTGGTTGTATGTCATTGGTAGAAATGATGAAGAGGAGACTGTAAAACCCCAAAACAATCATCAAACCCTAAAAAAGAAAAAATGCATATGAAGGGGCTGGGATTGTCCTCAACTACCATAATAGTGGACTTACTAATCCGAGCACCGCACTACATTTCTCGGACTGATGTAGTTTTATGTGCAAGTGTGTGAAATCATGCCATAGGTGCTCTTGTGCCGCTACACTTTTTGAAAGTAGCGAGCAATGACTATGTGTAGAAAATGTAATAGAATGGTGGATGGAATAGAATAAAATTCCCTCCTATGGTTGTGTGATGCGAGATGAACCAGACCTTCTACCTTGTGATGGAGCTAGATGGATGCAAATGAGCTCTGATGCCTTAGATGGATGTAACTCTAGGTGGATGATAGTAGTGACTAGTGCTTGGTCCCTTCATTATGATCTCATAACTTTATATTTATATGGTTCTCTTGTTCTAATTTTGTAATTAACCCCGAAAAGGCCGACCAAAAGAAAGATAAAGTGTTCAAACGGCTAGAAAGTGCCCAAAAAGTGGTGGGAAAGTGGGAAAAGGATCAGGCACCCCTACTAAGACTAGGGCACCCATCGGTGCCTCGAAGATTAGCCTGGTGCCCCACCAAGGCTAAAATGAGGGAAGGTGATGAAAACGGATTAGGCAAGTAGGTGTTAAAGGTCAACAATGATGATAGAAATTCAAGTACAATGGTCAAAAGATGGGGCTTAATTAGTACTTCTTCACTCAAAACCCATATGGATATTAGTATGATACCCGACTAAATAATGTCTAAAGTGCATGATTTTATGTCTACACCTACCATCTAATCCAAATCACTAAAACACCTCCTGAAGGTTTTCATCTCATTCCATAACTCTTTCCTACCCAACACTGAATTTGGGGCATAGACATTTGAGAGTATCCATCTTCTTTTTGTGATCTTGGTTAGTAAAGAAAATAGCTAAATGATGTCAGTTTTGAATTAAGACTTCTCCTTCCACAATATTTCCATTCCAAAGACATGTTAGTCTACCTGAAGCCCCACTTCGAGTCCATGCTATCGAACATAGCATCTTTCCAAATCTTCATTTTGATTTCTCTAAACTTATCACCTTTCATTTTAGTTTCTTGAATCAAAAGGATATCTACATGATTACTTATCCTAATATCATACAAAAATCTATGTTTCCCAGGGTTATTCAACCCTCTAATATTCCATGATGTAATAATCATTTGATTTTAGATCCACTCTTACCTGTCAAGGATCTTTGGCTTACTTCGACCACTTCCTTCAATGTTTGTCTTTCTCTGGTCACTCGCAGTGGCCTTCCTACACCATGTTTGGTCACACCCACATCAGCTTTTGGGGTGGGATTTTTAGCAAAATTTGAGGGTTGGGATAGTGGTGTGAAGACCAAAATAATTCTAGCATCCACCGTATTTATCTCTTCCAAGCCCATGGTTCGCATTGTTTCAATCTCTTCCAGTTATATCATAAGAAACATGTTGTTAATCGATACCGGTTCAAAGTCCTACTTTTGGGGGAAAAAAATAGAACTCATACATATCCTCCACCACTATAGATTTAATCTGATATTCTTCATTGGTGTTAGCAAATTTTTCTAACTTATCTAAAATCTCCTCAAGCTTCTACATCGGCATTGCTTCCTTGGCTTTTTGTTCATTTACCTTCTCTTTGGGCTACATAATCTCTTCAATGACCGGACTCAAGTCTTCTTCTGACTTGTCTTGGTTCTCCTCATTCTTCTACATCATGCTAGCTTTCATGTCCTCCTCCTTATTTAAATTCTCTTATGTCTATCTGATTTATTCAATGACTGGGCCCAATGCTTCTTCAACTACCTTCAAGTTTCTCATGGAGACAGCCTTCGAAGATTCCTCAGTCTCAAGATGAACCTCATTGGAAGGCTTTCCAGAGCCTTCCTTGACTTGGTACACCTTATTCCCCTTATTCTCTTTGAGTTTTTCTTTATGTTTCATACATGATTTGGCATTGTGACCACCTTGAGGAATGATAAACACAATAGCGCACGTTCGGTGCATAATCTATTCTCTACTTGTATTCTCCCCATTTTAAGGTGAGTGTAATACATCTTAAAAGTTCCTTATATGTAACCACATTTGTATAGAATCTAGCATGCAATAGCCTTGTTTTAGCCCGATTTGTGGGGTCAATAACAATGAGATCCCCAATAGCCCCGACAATGCCTTTAATGACTCCGGATCCCAATATTTGAGTGACAAGACCATTAATTGAACCTATACTAGGAGCTCCCGCATTTGTGATTCCAGAGGATTAAACCTGTGTTTCGGCTTTGGACTAGAACCATAGCTCGACCCATAAACCATGGTCCACTAGCTAGAATTTTAGTGGCATCCTCTTTTACAGACATGGTGATAACAAAGAAGGCATTAGAGTAGGCTACCACCTCCATAGCTCCTCTAGGCATCCATCTCTGGGTGGCCCATTTCCTAAAGTCGTTGATATTGGGCCTCCCATCAGGAATCTTGGCTAGGATGGTATGATTCATCTTCACCTTAGCACGTTTTGTTACCGAGTCGGGTATTGCAAGGGAAATGCCCATTTTACTCACCTTAGGCTAAAGAACCATCTCCGTAATGGTCACGTTTTTCCCCTACACCATGGCCGCCCAAGTGGGTGGGACAATGGTTGTTGGTTTTTCCTCTTAACTAAGAACATTGTATCCTTCATCCCTTTGACCTGATCCTACTCCCAAGTGCATCCTCTTCACTAAGTCTACATCCTCCTGGTCCCCGACACCATCCCACCCATTTCCAAATTCAAAAGCTCCCTTTCCCGCCTAACAGCTTCACCTCTGTGTTAATCCTCAACAAATTCAATTAATACATATTTAATACCCAAACAACATTTCATTAAATAGGAAAATCATTTATATTCATTATCAATATGTTATTAATATATAACTTTGTAAATAATATGTATGTACTTTTTTATAAGGCGTAAGATTATAAACATAATAATGCCTCAAATTTAATGAGTGTTGAGAACCTAGAATGTTGAGGAGGTGATGTCAAATACATATACGTAAAGAAAACTCATGTGGCTGATATTTTTATTACCTAGGCAAGCGTGGAGAATGGTCGAAGATAACGGTCTATAAATTGATAAATTTGATCAAAGTTATATAAAATAAAATCACAAGAATTACTAACTCATAACACCTATAGCTACATTTTCATTCATTAGAGATATTACAATTATACAGTATACATATAAATAAACACTCTAAAGTCTTTATTTAGTTGAGTTAGCTACACAAATAAAAATATCTCTCAACAAACTCATATCCCTATCTACGTGAGTGGTTTCAACCACTTCTATGTTTCACACTATAATCTTAACCACTAGAAAATATACCATAAAACACTAATATACTACTATATTTGGTCGAGTTATATTAAATAAAATCACAATAATTACTTACTCATAACACCAATAGGTACATTTTCATTCATTCGTAATCTTAAAAGTATATATGCATACATATAAATAAGCACACTAAACTCCTTATTTAATGGAGTTAGTCGCAACTATAAAATCTCTCTCAACAAACTCATATTCATATCTACATGAGTGGTTTCAACTACTTCTATGTCTCACACTATAATATTAACCACAAGAAAATATACCATGGAGCATTAATATAATGACTTGATATTTGTAACATAAATATGGCTCAAAACCACATGAATCCAAGTTTTGTGGTTAACAATTTCAACTACTATATCAACTCAACATGGGATATCAAGGTCCCTCGACATATTCGTGTCTCTAAAGTGTCCCATGACATGTGCAAGTTATTTCCCTTAAATTTGAGTGTGTTTCATCGACTACATGAAACACAATGGTTGACATTGCTAAAATAAATTATTGACATTGTGAGTATAGATCGATAAAGGCTTGTTTTTTGAGATATATCCAAAGTACATTGCCTCGACTATCATCGCACCACACCCCTTTCTCCTTCAAGTGATTTACAAACATGGCATGTGGTTCATATGTGTCTTCTCGGAAGAAAGAAGAGTTTTACATACATTCCCCCACATTTTCTACACCCCTCAACTTCTCCTATCTCAATCCTCTTCTTTATCGCCTCTTTTCCTCCTACAATGTTTCACTCTTTCAAGTTTAAATTCTTCAACATATCCTTATCAACATCTCCATTATAGCACTCACTTATAATTTATGTTGAAGGCGTTTACTCTCCTAGATGCGTGCCCCCTCGACGTCCATATAGAAAAACAACTATCATGGGTGTCCACGGCAAGGAGCATCAAGGTCCAAGGCATTATAAGGTCATAGGAGACCATTAGACATGTTTTCTAGGTGTGTTAAAGTAGGATATGTTGTAAAAAGTTGAATAAGTGTTTGTAAGAAGAGTAATAATGCTTGTAAAATGTGTTAAAGTTAAATTAGTTCATATTACAAGCCACATAATGCTATGAAAGCCATGTCATCATGTAAGAGTTGTATTTGAACGATATCTAGAGGAATTAGGAGGTTGTTTATGTCTATTCCAAGCTTAAAGCATGGTTGAGATAGTCTAGAGCTTGTTTAGGTCCGTTGAACCAATTTAGGAGTTTATACTTAGTAAATTCACACCTATTCATAGGTGATTTGAGGTAATAGATGTAGAAAAATGGTCAAATGCAGCAGAGATGGAA
This sequence comes from Taxus wallichiana var. yunnanensis, assembly GCA_018340775.1. Lineage (NCBI taxonomy): Eukaryota > Viridiplantae > Streptophyta > Pinopsida > Cupressales > Taxaceae > Taxus > Taxus wallichiana. The sequence continues at coordinate 366,212,512 of CM031243.1, forward strand.
TAATGGAGCATGTTGCTTGTAAGATGTTTTAATGGATGTAATTTACCTCGATTTGATGAAATTTGCATATTTCCTATGGACTATGGTGTAGAATGTGCTTGAAATGACAAAGGCCTCAAAACCCTCAATGCCACTTATATGATTTATTTATTTTGACTATCATGTTAGAGAGGATCTACATGTGATGTCTTGAAATTCCATAGTTTGGATTTTATAGCAAATTGTTACCTCTCGAGCTCAAACTAGGGCCTCGATGATCTTGTGATTGTATGGATGGAATTTGTTGAAACTTACACATGATCTCTATTTTGATATGACCTAGTTATCCCCAAGTTTCATTGTGGTTGGTGTGTTACAAAGTGGAATTTCTATATAACATGCTTGTCTCGAGCTTTAAAGAAGTATACACGATGTCACAAAAAGCACAGCTTAAAGGCAGAATTACATTTCACACTAGTTAGTATGACCCTAGAACCTTATGGAAGGTGGATCCATGTGTGAATGATGTGGTTGAATGATCTTAGGGCATAATTCAGATGAGATTGTCTTCAATTTTTGTAAGACATTACTATAAGACTGGTAAAGCCTATATAATTCACAAAGGTGGGAGTCAGCAAGAAAGGTGTATTGTCCAAGTTGCTATAGAAAAGAACATGGAAGATGATAGGAACTTTGATTAGGGTGACAGAGGTCTTGAAAGCATGAAACCCTTACCATTGCATGAAAAGGCTAATTGCGCAAGTCTAGGCCATGGAGCTTTTAGCTCACTAGAAGGACATAAAGAAGGTTGAGTTGGGCATAAAAGGTTAAGAGTCAATGCACAAGAGTTGAGAACATCACAAATATCCTAAGGGATACCTAAAATCATTAAGCTTGTGTTTTGAAAGCATGAGGATAACAGATTGACACTTCATTTAAGGTGAAGAAGGTTGTAAGAAACCTAGGGGCATTTCTACAAGCAACATTAAAGACCTAAGTTAGATCACTCAATGAGGGTCTAAATATTCATTCTAATATCTTGAGCATGTTAACCAAGTATGAATGGTCTTGTTGTTACATTTAGGGAAGGATTCTATTGTGAAGTGCATGGTAAGAGTACTTGAGAGGTATGTTGCTAAAAACCTTAATATATGATTTTGTGGCAAACCGCGAAATGTTTAACACATAAGAGTATGGGAGTATTTGAACATCTATTAGATATGGTTCGGTGATCGATCTTTGGTAGATAGCATAGAACCTCTCTAGTTGTTTGTCAGATGAGAATGCATTAGGTCTTCATTACACTTTAAAGGGTTAGAAGCATAGGGAAAGGTGTTGGAGCCTAGTAAGGTGCATAGAACCTCGGATAGAAGATCCTCGAGTAGGGGTAAAATTGTCATTTGAGTAAGTTGGATAATTTGAAAACTTAGAGAAAATAATCGAGAATAGGTAACCTTCAAGACAAAACATTATAATTCCAAACTACAAGAAAAATAAGCATATACCCCTACACCATTGTGGCATCGTGAGCATAGCTATGTTAGAATCGATTATTTGTAGATATTTTTAAGCATTTATGATTGACTTAAGAGTGTGTGTGAAGTGATTGTTGACAACATGGAAAGCCATTATTGCAGGGTATCATGAATTTGATCCAGGAAGGAGTAATGAAGAAGATAGATAGTATAATCAATGAGATCAATGATCTAAACACAAGGATGAAAAAAGTGGAGGCAGTATGCTTAGATAGGGAGAAGTTAGCCAATGGAGATGATGATCACATGCAGGGAAAATCATTGTTGCTAAGGAGAGTTCTCTTACAACAACAACAAGCTAAAACTCGGGAAGCCAGTTTGCAAGAGGAGTCTATTCAGAATAAGATGCAAGACAAGAGGCAAGGTATGTCAAGTAATTATAGATAATGGTAGTATTGATAATATTGTCTTAGAGGAAATGGTTAGTAAATTGGGTTTAAAAAGGTTAGTTCATCCTACACCCAATAGAGTTGCATGGTTCTGTAAGGATCACCGATTCTTGTGAATGAGCAATGTAAAGTACCATTTAAGATTTGTAGTTTGTATGATGAAGTGTTATGTGATGTGGTGCTAATGGATGTATGTCACTTACTCCTAGGTAGACCCGAAATATGATAGGAAGGTGTTATATAATGGAAATTGAATAAGTGTTTTCTGACAAAAGATGGCATATTTCATGTTTTAGTGCCTTTGATGGATCAGTATGCAGGTGTTGAAAGAAGGAGCATGGTGTTTGGAATCAAATAATTTGTGGAGAAGACCAAGAATCGGGTCTTAGCACTCATAAAAGAAGAAAGAGTGTGTGAGCCATAGAAAAAAGAAGTAGAGGTGAATGTATCCTTAAAAGGACAAGGTGAAGACAAAGTGGAAAGAGAGCAAAGATTTAGATTCCAATGGCATGGACAATGGAACATAAGTCAAGATAGAGGAACAAGCCCAAAAGAAGATGAGACAGGCATGGAGTCTTTGAGGAAAGCAAGAGATGATCAGGGAGGTCACTTGAGTCACCAAAGCAAGTGTGACAAGAATAAGTAATAGTAGACAATAGTGAAGAAGAAGAAATGACATGGAAATTAGTCCTTAAAGAACTCATGCAAGGTGAAGAACAAATGCAAGATAAGACACAAGAAGGTGACATAGATAGAGCATAGGTAAGAGGGTCTCTCAAGACCAAGACATAGAGCATGAAGGACAATCACCTTGTTAAGAAGTCAAACCAAGAGAGAAGAGGCAGATTAGTAAGTGGAAGTGAAAAAGAGATGGAAGATGAAGAAACCTTGAAAATCAGGTTTTAGTTGATCTTCATTCCATCATGAAGATGAATGCAAGTGACAAACAAGCTGAGATCATGCATGGAGCAGCTAATGAGGGAAGTGAATCTCTGATTTTTGGATTTAACTATGTTTTAACATGTGTGAATGCAAGTTATAATAGTCAAATGACAAGCATGGTCATGAATAGACCAAAGACAACTAAAGACAACAAAAGATGTGGCAACAATGTGTTCTTAGAGACCTCAAAGGGTCCGAATTTGTCTACTCGAGGAGGTGAACTATGAAAGGTAAATGCGAATTGTAGTCAAGACATGATGAATTCAAAGAGATGAAGAAGCTTAAATCAAACAATCATATGGATCATAAAGCACAAGACCAAGAAGGAATGAACAAGATTGAAGATTCTAAACAAGTAACATGGTTTTAATGATTCAAGGCAAGTTATCAAGCAACATGAGATTGTACATGGAACCAAGGAGCAATCGGAGAGTATGATATAAACAAGAGCAGCAATGGAGGACTAAATCAAACATCTCACCACAATGATGTGGAACAAAACAAGATTCAATTGTTCAAAGTGAAACAAGATTCAAAACAGGGTAGGCATGGCATGAAAGAATAAGTTGAGAATGATTATTTGGCAAGTGAAGTACTTGATAAAGCTAGTTTGATAAAACATAGTAGGTATGTAAAGAAAATGAAGTTTTTAAGTGCACATTGTTGGTCTAAGCTAGAAGAAATAAGGAAAACATGCAACCTCGGGTGAAGAAGCTAAAAACCATTCAAAAGGTGATGCAATGCAAGGAAGAAGACCAAAACTCGGGGAAATATGGACTGATATAGTCCTTAAATAGAGTACAATCAAGAATACTATTGTGATACTAGACATAAGGTGCAAATACTCACATGGGAAACATATGAGGAAGTATGTGGGACAAGCCAAACTCAACATGAGTCTACACCACCTAAGGTGACTATGAAGGCACGAAAATAAAAATGTAATAAGGATGTGCATGTATGTAAGATGAACATGATTTCATATGATGTGAGGTATCAAGGAGCAATCATAGCAGAAATGGAAAGTGGAAGGATGAAACACTCAAGAATTCACAGTGTAAGGTGCCATAAGACACTCCATTGAGTATATAATGATAGGAAGAAGCGCCAACTTGAAGGAATTATTTGCATACATGTGTCACACAAGATGAACCTAAGGAGAGTTCAAAATTTCAAGTAAAGAGACCTATTGAATCAGGGAGTATTGAGGAAGGACTAGTCAAAAAGAGTAAACTCAGGTTTCTATGGTCCGATACAATACTAAAATAATCTAATAAACAAATTAGAACAGAGGATAGGGTGAAGAAAGAAAACATCAAGGAGAATGAAGTAAAGGTTGGAAAGAACAAGTAATGAAAAAGACAATGCTAGATCATTAAGGACATGATGTAGGAACTAAGAGTACTGATTTTGCTTATATGCAGTCAAGGAGCAAATTCAAGGACAATAATAGAACAAATTTATCAAATGTTAAAGATGAGCAATATTGCTAGGAAACAAGAATTGCTAGGTGAAGAAATGAATGCAAATTGGGAACAAGAGCAAGGAAGAGGTCAATTTTAAACAAGTAGTAAGACCGATAAAAATTTGGAAAGGATAGAAGATAACAAATCACAAGAGGACGATACAAATTAGTATGATTTATGTAATGGAAAGGATAAAGATAGTCAGCTACAAGGGAAGAAGATGGAGACTATGGACTTAGACCTCAACATTGAGGATTTTTACCTCATAGACAAGATAAGACAAGCTTATGAAGAATCCAAATGTGAACATGAGTAGAGTAGAATGATAGAACAGGTCAAGAAGAAACTTGAGCTTTGGAGAGTGATGTTTAACATAATAACACATGAGGAATCCATAAATGAAGGTGACAAGGAAAGGATGATGGAGCAGATTGAAGAGGCAATTAAGCCTTACACTTTTGTACCAAATATTGTTATAAAGGTTATAATTGCAAGTGGACATGATGAAAGCAGGTTCAAAGCTCAATGGATGTGCATGTTGAAGAAGATTGGACAAACGCATAGGACAAGCAGGAAGGTAAAATCTAAAAAGAAGAAGAGGGAAAATACAAAGTTCGAGTAGAGGATGGGAGAAAGAACACATATACAAGGCAAAGAAAACAAGTAAGGAGCATGACAAGAAACTAGAATACAAGAAAGAAAAATAAGACATCTACAATGCATTTAAGCATGAGCTCAAATTTCTCTTCCAGGGTAACTTGATGCAAGAGCATCAAGGGCCAAGGCATTATAAGGTCATATGAGACCATTAGACATGTTTTCTAGGTGTGTTAAAGTAGGATATGTTGTAAAAAGTTGAATAAGTGTTTGTAAGAAGAGTAACCATGCTTGTAAAATGTATTAAAGATAAATTAGCTAATATTACAAGCCACATAAGGCTATGAAATCCATGTCAGCATGTATGAGTTGTGTTTGAACGAGCTCTAGAGGAATTAGGAGGTTGTTTAGGTCTATTCCAAGCTTAGAGCATGGTTGAGATAGTCTAGGAGTTTGTTTAGGGTTTGTTGAACCAATTTAGGAGTTTATACTTAGTAAATTCACACCTATTCACAGTGATTCAAGGTAATGGATGTAAAATAGTGGTTGTAGAGATGGAATATTGGAGCATGATGCTTGTAAGATGTTTCTGAGGATGTAATTTACCTCGGTTTAATGAAATTTGCATGTTTCCTATGGACTATGGTGTAGACTATGCTTGGACAAAGGGCCTCAATGTAACTTATATGATTTATTTATTTTTACTGTCACTTGAGAGGATTTGCAGGTGATGTAGATCGTAACCATAATTTGTATGTCTTGAAATTGCATAATTTGGATTTTATAGCAAATTGTTGCCTCTCGGGCTCAAACTAGAGCCTCGATGATCTTGTGGATCGTATGGATGGAATTTGTTGAAACTTACACGTGATATCTATTTTTATATGACCTAGCTATCCCCAAAGTTTCATTTTAGTTGGTGTCTTATAGTGGAAGTTCTATATAATAGTTTTCTCGAGCTTTAAAGAAGCAAACACGATGTCACAGTAAAACACAATTTAAAGGCATAATTACATTTCACACTTGTTAGTATGACCATAGAACCTTATGGAAGGTGGATCCATGTGTGAATGAAGTGTTTGAATGATCTTAGGACATAATTCAGATGATATTTTCTTCAATTTGTGTAAGACATTACCGTAGGACTAGTAAAGCCTATATAATTCACCAAAGTGGGAGTCAAAGAAAGGTGTATTGGCCAATTTGCTATGTAAACAAGCACATGGAAGATGATAGGCACCTTGATTAGGGTGATAGAGGTCTTGAAAGAATGAAATCATGCATGAAACCCTTACCATTGCATGAAAAGGTTAATTGTGCAAGTCTAGGGCAGTTTTAGCTCACTAGAAGGACATGAAGAAGGTTGAGTTAGGCATAAAAGGTTAAGAGTGAATGGATGAGAGTTGGAGAATATCTCAAATATCCTAAGGGAAACCTAAAATAATTAATCTTGTGTCTTGAAAGCATGAGTATAGTGGTTGACACTTCATTTGAGGTGAATAAGGTTGTAAGAAACCTAGGGCCAAAGTTCTACAAGTAACATCAAGACCTAAGTTAGATCACTCAAAGAGAGTATAAATCTCCATTCTAATATCTTGAGCATGTTAACCAAGTTTGAATGGTCTTGTGGTTTGCATTTGGGGAAGGATTCCATTGTGAAGTACATGGTAAGAGTACTTGAGAGGTATGTTGCTAAAAACCTTAATATAGGATTTTGTGGCTTGAAACAATCTAACACATAGGAGTATGGGAGTCTTTGCACATCTATTAGATATGGTTCGGTGATCACAAATTGATCACATCTCTAGTAGATAAACATAAAACCTCTCTGGTTGTTTGTATGAGAATACATTAGGTCTCAATTACACTTCAAAGGGTTAGAAGCATAGGGAAAGGTGTTGGAGCCTAGTAAGGTGCATAGAACCTTGGATAGAAGATCCTCAAGGGGGTAAAATTGTCATTTTGAGTAAGTTGGAGAACTTGAAAACTTAGAGAAAATAATGATAATAGGTAACCTTCAAGACAAAATAGTATAAATCTAAATTACAAGTAAAATAAGCATATACCCCTACACCACAAGATCTCGGTTATATCACTCGATTATAATTACGTCAAGGGGTTTACTCTCCTGTAGTGTGCCCCCTCCACATCCTTATAAAAAGAAACTATCCCAGGCATCCACGTGGCAGGTCGTATCATCGACCGATTGATCCCGCCCATCCACGTTTGAGGTTGTTGAGCCTTACACTTGGCGGCGAAAGAAAGGTATGTCAGACAACGATTTGTGAGAGCTTCATTTAGCACAGTTTCCCCATAACAACTGCTAAATTTACAACGTTAACTTAAGTTTTAGCGTGGTTAATGCCTCCGGATCTCAAATAAAGTGCTTGTATTATTATGCAAGGAAAATGATAGGTGTGAAAGGCCATTTAGGATGTGTCGGTCTCCATGTTCTCTCTAGGGTTTTGAAGAGCGCTTAACCCGATTGGTGGGTTTGTTAGACATGGGTCTATTTTTCCCACTAACTTTTATTTTGTTGTTAAATACATGGAAAAACAAAACCCTAAAATTTTATTACATCATGTTTTGTTATATTTTTTAATTATTTATGTATTTGTTATATATGTGTGTGTGTGTATATATATATACAATTTTTACTAATGATGCATTCTACATTTTTTTAAATTCTTTATTTATTCAATATAGATAACAAATTATATTTGTATATATTAATATAATAACATATATAATATTTTGTATATTGTATATTGAATAATTTTGTTAACAATATTGTTTTCATGTTTTTATTAAGCTCGATTTATATATAGAACTTGGAAATTCCAACTTTCGATTCAAGTCTTCATTTTACATACCAAAGAAAATGTCTTCTGATAGATGGACTTGAAACCATAGAGATGCAGGCATTTAATTTATGTCATCTTTTGGTAACATTTTATTCATGTCTTTGTCTTCATATCTACCAAATTACATGTCACACAATTCAAATTATTTGACATCGAGGGTCATTGGAAGAGTACAACTTTACGACTTTAGATCGAGGGAACCCTACTCATTACCCTGATATGTAGAGAGAAACCCTAAGATGGTGGAGAAACATTAACACAATTTTCTAATCCATATGGAGCATGAAAATGCAATAAAGTCCACCTGTCATAGATCGAGAGAGGTGGAGAATTGAAGTAGAAAAGGACAGTCAAAGTCAAATTATTAAGAGATGAGCCAAGGTCTTATTAGAAGACCTAACATTGTTATGAATGTTCCTACAATTACCTAAACTTGCAACTGAAAGAGGGGCTACAAATTTTAACAGAAGGATTTTTGGCTCGGTCTCGACCGGGTCTCAGACCTTGAACCTTTTGGAGTTTTCCCTTTTTACGTTGAAGGTGATTCACAGTGCATTGGGGCGAGGGCCCGTGACACATGTCGAGAGACGCGTCAACCGAGAAGTAGTTGAAGATGAGGACATCAATCATGAACAAATCAGAGCTGTTCAAAATTTAGTCTCGCACCAAGCAAACTATCCGTCAACAAAGCAATACATGGTTTAAGGAGATTTAGATAATCGAAACAATTTTTGGTGGTGAACAATATGGAGGTCCTTACAACAATCTGTGTGCCATGTTGTGATGTGTCATAATGTATAGTCAAGTCACTGAACAACAACAAATGAGGTCAAGCTAGGTGTCGAACAAGATATAATAAGGTTGCAATAAACAAGCCTCGTATAAAAACTAGCATAGATTTAGATTTAATTTGGATCAGTCCTTTGATAAATTTTGTGGAAGCAAATGACTCAGAGTTTAAAAACTTAACTCTTCATTCATGATCGAACACGATCAATATATAGACATTTACATGACAAGGCCCACTTTCTACAAGTGTTGTAGATTTTTATGAGATAGAACCATTTAAATGTGTAAAATTTGCATTCACGAGCGAACAATCACTACAAAAGATTTTATCTGTGTCTAATACACCTCTTCCTTATCGATCGCGCCCCTTAATTTTTCCCATTCTTAGTGTTGGCCTTTGTTCCACGTACATTTTTTCCTGATGATGTCATGGGCTTCATTTGATTCAGGCCACATGCAAGCAAACAAAGGAAATCCACAAAGTGGAATTGAAGAGACAAAAATGAAGTCTTTTGGAAATTCTATGATGGTGGGTTACCATTGGAGAAGGGTAAAAATAAAATGCAACAGCAGCAGGGGAGCATCAGAAAGCAATCAAGAAAATCTAAAAAGAAAAAGGGAAGAAATCATTTAAAAATTATGATATAGAAGGCTATGCATATGAGCTTGGAACTAGGCATAGCTTAATAGATAATTACTCTTCCCACAATCCTCCCTTAAAGAATAAAAACTACAAGTAAAAACATGAATATGAAGTAAAAGATTTGGGTGCGCTGCATTTTGCATTTGATAATGTTGTCTAAGAGAAAGGTTGGTTATCGATTAAGAAACCGAATTTCCAGAGGTAACCAAAGGTAGTTACCACTTAAAATGGCTTGGGCATTTTTGATCCACAAATATCAAGGGCTTACTTTGCAGAGAGCCACTATTGACATTAGGGGCACGAAAGACAGGGGCTTACATTCACAGCTATATCAAGAGTTCCCTCCTTATCCGCCCTTCGATTTCACCACCTTTTTCATTCATTTGTTATGCCTAAATGTCCTCAACACCTCTTCTACATGAGGAATCTCGTATTCACTCCATGTCATTAACACTCCCCTCTTAATCCCCGTCGGCCCTTCCCTTTCAAGCTTCACCACTTTTTATCCAATCAAATCTTTTCCACTACTCCTGTTTCCACTACTTCATTTTGTTTTTCATTTTCCGACTAGAAACATCATATTACTTTGTTGTATGTTTAACTTTCCTTCTCCCATCACCCGTAATTCACTTTCGGCGTTAACATCTCACACCTCACGTGTAATTGCTAGTTGTTAGTTGCTAATTACTAGTTATCTTGAAATGAATAACACGTTGTGTAAGAAATTTCCACTCATGTAAGGTAATTACACCGAAGGTGTTCCCCTATGGTAAAGGCCTTTGGGGACATTTTTGCGACTATGTTAAATTTGATGGCCTTCCAAATGATTTTTGACGTTTTCCACTTTAGTTCATATGTCTGAGAAAAAATGGCACCGAAGTCAGAGAAGAAAGCGGAAGAAAAGAATCCCGAGGAAAGGAAAACCGTGCAAGATAACATGCATAAAGAGGAAGAGATTGCATGGGCAAGTGGGAGCGGGAGTGAGACAAGGGTTTAGGGCTTGGCATTACACATGATATGACATAAAAAGGAAATTAGGATGACTGTAGATTCATGGCCACATCGTTTCTGGGTGCATCATGTCTGTAGATTCATGGGTGCATCATGCTTCTCTTACTGTAGACACCAAAACATGTCACCTTTCATCATTTTCCTCCAGAATGACCTAATAACCACATTCTACATGGGTGACCGATTTAACCCTAATTCAATCACCCACACCCCCTTTGCACACCATAATGACCCTCATTCACACACCCAAAGATTTAATTAACATCAATTAATTAAATTCCTCTTTTATCCACTCATCAAGCCACCTCACCTTGCCACTGCCCACCACCTCACCCAACCACCTCACCATTCCATTACCCCACTTTCCCCTCCACCTCACCCTTCCACTACCCCACTTGCCCCTCCACCTCACCATTCCACTTCCTCACCTTGCCCATACCTAGCCCATACCCTTCTAGAAATCCCTAATAGTGGCCACCCCACTCATAGGACCCCTCTTTGTCCTATTCCCTATTCTAAGGGCAGAGGATGCATGTGCTCCACCACTCAAAATCAAGTGGGGAAGGCATATTCCCACTTTTCAAAAACAAATCCTCTCGACATAACCGATGTCAAGTGGGACCATAAAATCACGGTTCAGGCTCTTTCCAAAGGGTTGGTTGAGATTTCGATTGGTTGTTAGTTGGTATTTGGTTTAGCATTCATTTAGCTGCGTTCATTCTCTGGCAACTCATTGGAACACAACAAAGCCATCAGAACTCCAAGCTGAGACCATTAGTGGAAGTATTCACAAGAACCTTTGTGAGAACAACCATTGAAGGAACCTAAAGCAAACAAAGCTCAAGCAAGAGCTCTCCAACCACCTACCAGCCTTCACCAACATTTTCACTCCTCTTCATCAGCTGCTTAGTCTTCTACATGCATTGGACTCTGGGTAAGTGGATCCCTTCATCCTTCACTTGTGTTTTTGTACTTTGCTCCTCTATTTTCCTCCCCCAAGAGAAAACCTCTCTCCTACCCCTTAAACCTCACCTATTCAACCCATATCCATCTACAGACCCCTTTTTCACCCCATTCCGCTCCTGGTAACTCTATGTCCAAACACAGAGAGCACCCTAACCCCCACTTTCACACCTTGATCAGATTACAGTGACCATCGCTGGTTAACCATAACCATGACCGGTTGAACCCGACCACCGTCGGTTACCTGCGATCAATCATCTCCTCACTTTCTACCCAAGTATACCCAAAAACCACCCACAAAGACCCCAAACTCTAGCCCTAAACCTATCCCTCCTCTATACCTCACCCATACCCTTCCAACCCTCTATTCTGAAATAGAGTGGAACCCAAACATCACCCACCTAAACCTTTGTCACTCCTACAAAGGATCGATACCACCAACCTTAACCGGCATCGGTGTAACCGGCATCAATCTCGTGTGCAGTGGACTAGATACCTTAACCGACACCCAAACAACCCAAAATACCTTACCCAACCCCAATTAGACCACAGTCTCTAATTATACACCACCTAAAACTTGGACTCCCGAACATTTTACTGCACACTAGTTCTAGTATTTAATTGGATCGACACTGATAGTGACTGGGACCCAAATCATTAACACTAGATTCCTTTTATTTACATGTTTCATTCTTTAATATTAATTTATAAAATTGTGGATGATGTTTGTATCGCCTTCCAAAATACGGTTTCCACATCCACTACCATATCTATTTCTTAACTCTCTCGTGGTCTTCTTCTCCTTCTATTGTCCTTCCTAGCCAAAGAAATGAGTTCACACGATTTAAAATGAACAAGACTACACTTGCGCATTCCACCTTTTACCCATCACCAAATTAGTAGGTATGCATACATCCTTATCCTATTCATCACTGATTATCGAAATCACATTTCATTTTGGCACACTTACATCTCATTTTCTTACATTTTGATGCATTCTTAGGAAAATTAATGAGGGTTTCCTTATTAAAGGCTTCACATTAATATCACTTTCAATTTGGGTTCTAAAACACTTACATATTTTCTAAAAGAAATCATGTTTTGGTGCTTTAAAATGAACATTTCTTTCCTTTCATTAGTATCGCATTAGTGAAAGTGCATCCCTTCTCATGTCATGCTTGTGACATCGAATATCACATTTTGAATTTGGGTTTAAAACACTTTCATCTCATTTCTCTCTTTGCTAGAGCACTTAAAATTAAATTCTATATGCTTTGGGAAGTCATGCATCTGGTCTTAAACAACATCTTAAATGAATCATATGTACTTTCTCTCTCTTTCTCTCACATGGTCTACACAAAAATTGAAAAACACATCTTCTTAAACAACATCTTACCTTGCTTTCTTCCATCACACGAGTCATTATCTCAAACTCCCGTTGCAGCCATAGCCCTTCCACCATAACATGACCTAAAACCTCACCTTTTAGATCTCCTTCTTCGTAGGAAGCCTTCTCGCCAAAACTCTATTCTAAAGTTCATGAGTCACCCTTCTAAATAGCGTAAGCTTAACACATTTAAAATCACTTGTTGGATAACATTTTTTTAGTGTTTGATTGAAGTGCGTTTGAGGTGTGAGAATATGTTTTCTTCATTTTTCTTTCTTTTTCCTTTCACACTCCCCAATCACAGTTGGAGTATTCGACTTTTTCTGAGAGTGAAGAGGCTTCATTATCATCCACCAAAACCCCTATGTTGATCATTCTTCTAATTCAAGTTCACAATAATCCACTTTTCTATAGTTTTTCAATCTCCACAAAGAATAAGCATTGGTTTACCCCCACCGGAATCGGTTATAACCAATCGGTGTCGGTTTTGTTCTTTTGGGTTAACTTGTCCAAAAGACCCTCTTTGATTTCCTTGCATGTCGAAATTCTATGACTTTCTGTACACTTTGTGTCCCATTAAAAATCCATCACAGGGCTTTCCCACCTGATCATCACCACTCTTTTGCCTCGGTTTGGTAAAATTTTCCTTATTCTATAGTGACTGATACATCGGTCACCCTTAACCGACATCGGTCATCCCTAACCAAAGATGTCAATCGGCTATGTTGATTCTTAACCGGTACTCTTCACTTGTATCCGAGCTAGTATTATTCTTCAACCTCTCCCACCTAGCCTCTTTACCACCTTCCATCCCGACACTTATGGACCTTCATCCTACCATACCCATACCCATAGGTGACAAGACTTTCACTAGCTTCCTAGATCACAACCATCAGGCCTTACAAAGCTACCTCACCAATTATGTAACACAAACCGCTCTACTATCCCCTACTCTTGAATCCCGACCACTTACCCACCAAATGACTATCCCGTCGCCATCACCTCCTTATATGTCCTCATACATGCAGCCACCAATTGAATCAACCTCTTATGACCCTTACCAAAATTCAGCCATACCTACCACCACACCCCTATTCCAAGTTCTATGGAGATCTTTACAAAATTCCTCCCCCTATACCCTTCCTCACACATAACCCATAACCTCAATCATATTCGTGGGCTACCCTTCTTCCCTACCTATATACCCCCGTAGCAATTTCTACAACCGACATAACCATACATCGCACGCACCGCCATGTCCTACCCTTCTCATCACACCCATTTCACCTTCGGGGGTCTTCCCCTGACAAACAACAATGCTATACCCCTCGTAGGAGTACCACCGGATAATCGTGATATTTCGCATCCTTGGTCGGCATGGTATAATGAACATGGATTTTGTACCTATCATCAAGTTAGGGGCATAATAACTCCAACTACGCACCATTCCAGGAAATTAGCCGAGCTACGTTGGATACTGGGGGCCTTGTCTGGGATGCTCCTACTATGCCAACAACTCAAAACCTCCATACCTACGATCAACCTCTCCCAAATCATACCGCTTCATCAAACTTGATGAGTGTAACTTCTCCGGGTAACCTCAATATTTACGACATTTATGTCGCCTACAAACCCATACTTGTCCCCTTGTCTCCATTTCCCCCTATTTCATCTACTCATGGAAATATTTCCCCAAACCCCTCTAATTGTGGGGAGCCTACCTCATCCGCTTCTCTACCCATGGAAAAGGTGACATTACCTACTACCTTACCTACACCCATACCTTACGACTAAACCCCACTTCACCTACACTTACCCATACCTCCAAACCTTACCTACTACCTCACCTACCTACTGCACCCACAATCAAACACACCTCACCTACACCTCTATATACAACAAAACCAACCCCATTAACCCTCTAATTGTGGGGAGCCTACCTCATCCACTTCTCTACCCACAGAGAAGGAGACCTTACCTACTACCTCACCCACACCCTTACCTACGACCAAAATTACCTCACCTGTCCCCCTACCTACAACCGAACCTACCTCATCCGATTCTCTACCCACAGAGAAGGCGACCTTACCCCAGTACCTCATCTACACATCTATATATGACTGAACCAACCCCATTAACCCCTCTACTTTTGAGTGATCTTACCTCTCTTCCTCTCCCCTTCGAGGAGAAGACTATACCCATTATTTTTCCTACCGAGTTACCTACCCCACCTACTCCTCTACCTAAAAAGGAGCCCACCTTACTCACTCATTTACCCATACATGAGTCTACCTCCTAATTTTCCCTCTACCCCAAATTTAACCTCACCTGTTCACCCACCTCTAGAAAAACTTACCCTTCCATCATCTCCACCCATAAAAGAACATACCCCGCTTACTCGACCTATTCCTCCACCAGCAATAGGGTCATTTATACCCTCACTACCTATTCCACCTGACCCTCCACCCATAAAAGAACCACTTTTCTTGATTCCCCCTAATGACGATTCTCCTCCAAAGGCCACTGAAAGCTCCTCCGCTCTTCTTGCCTCACTTTCCCTATCATGTCGGAGATTGAGACCCTCATTGTTTCACAAGCATCAAGGATCACCTTCCAATTGTCATCTCCTTCCCCTACCTTGGGATGACCCTCAGGTTTGGTTGATCAACCAAAATATTTCAATTACCCTATCCTCTGGGGAGCCCTAGAATCCCTGTTCCTACCCAAGTGTCATCACCTACCACCTATACCTCGACGACCGACCTATCAATTGGAAAATTTACCAAGATTATCACATCTAAATAAGTAGTGTCAACCCCTTCCTCTTTAACAACCCCATCAACCTTACCTTCACCTTGTATTCCACCTACATCTCCGATGTCTCCTATACCTTCTCATTCATCTCCACCTCTACCGCCAATGATTAGCCTGCATCCTCCTGTCCATAGCTAAACATCCTAAAAGGATGACCTCGACCATTTAGGAACCCTATCCCCAGAACACCCATTCCTTCACCTTCACCTCTTCCATCTATTTTAGGCCCACATCCTTCTTCCCTGGTTAACCGGTCTATGAGAGAAGCCCAAATTTTCAAACCTCTTAACTTTTTGTCCCCTACACCTATTCTTTCACCTTCACCTTTACCCTCAATTTTAGGCCCTCACCCTTCAACCTCGGCCCATCTACCACATTGCCAAGCCCAATATCAACGACAGAGACCCACAGTTTCTTCTTTACCCTCTACATTCCATTCACCTCCACTTTATGCAATACCCTCCTGCACGTTATTTTCCCAAGTTACCCACATTTCTATCTTATTGTTCACCTCAAATATCAGGCATACAAGTTCACCCACAAAGGGAAAACTTCCACCCAAACGTAAACCCCAACCTCTCTTACCTACCATAAAGAAAGTCTCAACCGCACCACTTCCATTAACACCCCAACGAAAAGCTCCGGGCCCAAAACTTCACTACTTACCCAAAAGATAGCCCAACTAACCAAACCTCAAACTCCACCTCCTTTCCTAAATTCACTTGCTCTTTTACCTAAACTAACCATTACCTCTCCACTGTCATCCCTCAACAGAATCTTACTCTGACATTATTTCTACATTGTTAAATTCTTCTATCATCACACTACCGCCCCTTAGGCCTTATGATCCATTTAAACCAAAACCCAAATGGTTTAATGACACTAAAATTTGTGCCTATCATCACTCAGCCGAGGCATGATGTTAAAGGGTGTAAAGCTCTCGAGAACATTCTTTAGCGCTCCATTCTCCTAATATTTCCCCCAATACAGACAACATTTTATGAGAGGATTCCCTTCTTCCTACTAACCAACTCCACCCTTTTTCTATTCTGCCACCTATACTTTCATACCTACATCATATACCTATTTCTCACCCAACCTTTGAAACCAATACTATGTATACAACCATTCCGTCACAATCAAAATCGATAACCCTTCTACCTCATCTTCACTTACCCCACCACCTACCTCTCCACCTCAATTAGCCTATGCCAATGCCTACACAAGGACCATTGAATAAGTAGAATCAAGGCCTACAACTTTCATCCCCTTCACACTCACTCGACCACCAGTGGGGGACCCCCGACTCCTCTTACCACAACAACTACTTAACATAAATTTCCCACCTAACCCATCGTAGAAACATCTATGGGGTAAGTTTGCTCCTAATTGGCTTGGACACTATATCATTACCCATACCTATAGATCGTGCTTATTCATCGCTTATCTTCACTTATGGTAAACTTGAACTGAGCCCCTTAACATCTTGCATATTTGACCATTCTATTGTTGAACCAAGTGCTCTATCACCCATTGACTATTATCGGCTTGTCCCGTGAGCACCCACTCCTTTTGTCACCACCTCACATACCCATGATTAAACAAAGAATCATGTGATTGTCTGTCACTTTTTCAACCTCGTCTTCAATATGAGTACCACAACTCTACTCATGGCATGATTCTCATGGATACTTTTCATCCCCTCATAGATGGAATCCCATGGTCATATACCATTCCATATACCCCTCAAAAACATCCAACTCCACCTCCACCTCCACTCCACCTTTTGACCTATGATGTTTGTATTCCTCTATAGCCTTGTCCATGGCTTAATTGGTAAAAGCAAATTCACCTATCAAATGGGATCACCCTCCTTGAGTCAAACTTCCAAACACAAAGATGAATCCCTCAAAAGGACATCTATCATTTGTATCTAGTCACCATAAATAGACTGCTCCCTCGAAGGATAGCTATACTGCACTAGCCATACTCTACCTAGTAAAAAAAAAAAAGACTAGGCCCATTCCAAAGCTTCCCACATTGATCAGCTTCACGAAGACCTCAAGGAGATTATCTAATCATCCCACATAGACTTCCCGCATTGATCAGTCTATCCAAACAAAAATAACACACCCTTTTTTCCATGGACTCATCTATCTGGGTTATCGACATCTTGTACAAAAGGTATGTTATCCTCCTCCACATTTCCAACCCTTCACCATATCACCCCTTTTTACCCTTATTTTCCTACCCACCATGGGATGATGTCACTAATACGATCTGTCATGATCCTGCACATTGTTTCACCTTTGAACAATCCAACTTGTAAGGGATTTTAGGGGCTTGAGGTTCATCGCACCTACCCTTGGTTTACGCATCGATGGTTCTTCCCAATCCGCCACATCATCCACCCTGCTTTGGTTACCTACTTTTCGAACTGTTGACATTCTTCAACCAAACAAATATTTTGACTTACCTCCACCTACCTCCCACCCATGCCTACCTTGACCTATCAATCTCCATTTTACAACACACCTGACCTTCATCACCTTACCAACATGCACCCATACCTCTGACCTAGCATCTTACCCATCTATCCTTACCCACAAACATCACCTATCTACCCATTTACCTATACCTTTGACCTAATCACCAACCCTTACCTATTTACCCATGTTACCCATACCTTGACCCAAGGTCAACCACACCTCTACCCTTGACCCAATCTTTGACCCTACCTATCTACCCATACCCATGACCCTTACCTATTCAACTATACCATTGACCCTCACCTATTTACCCTTACCTACGTATAACCATGAACTCAACCTACCTCAAACCTACCAACCCTTCTCTATACCTATTCTTTTCCTCCCTAGCTTACGGGAGAACTACATCGGTCTGAGGCCCCTTTTCATCGGGGCTATGTAGGCGCACACTCGAGGGCATGGGGCCCTTGAGGTTAGCTCGACCATAATCATCACCTTCTTCACCTTCTCCCATCCACAACCACTCGCTACACCTTTACCCACACCCGCCCCCCTTGGGGTGACCATCGACCTTACACACTCGCTCTACCTTGCGATGTTATTACCACATTGTTAGCCTACCAACCTTACCTTGCCTATGGCCGTGACCTTTACCCAAACAAACCTTGACCTTTTGGATGTACTAGAAACCACCCTACGCATTCTTACATCTTACCTCATTGAGTGCCCGGACCATATCCTTCACCATGGATACCAGACCTCAATAACCCTTGTTTGGATAACCCGATCGACCTTGGACGATGTAGAGTTTGAAAGCTCTTCACCATGGTACCGTGTCACGATCTCTGCGTGTGCATACGCTTGATTGACACTACCCTACCCACACCTACCTACCCACCCACACCTACCTACATACACCTACCTACATGCCTACCTACCCACGCCTACCTACCCAATCGTTGATTATGTGGATATTCTCATGTTCTCACTTGTTGCATCTTGCGATGCTTTACCTATTTCACTCGACCTAATGACCTTACCTTACCTATGGTCGTGACCCTTGTCCAAACAAAACCTTGACCTTTGGACTTTTTTGGATGTACTGGAACCACCCTATGCATTCCTGCATCTTACCTTTGAGTGCTTCAAGACCATATCCTTTACCTCGGATACTGGAGACCTCAACAACCCATGTGTTTGGATGACCTTGCGACCTTAGGCGACGTGAAACTTTTATGTGAGCAACCCTTGTACCTCATTGCATTTTCCAACATGTGTGTACATACGTTTGAATGCTCTAACAACTCCACCTTGCCTTTTGCAATCACCATACCCATGAACCTCATCTCCTTCACACCTACCCCTACCTTATCAAACCATCCACCGACTCTTTAATCTTCCTCGTATATGACTAATTTGAGGGGGGATCACTCATGCCCCTATTTGGGGCACCCAACATTCACCTCCTCACCCTAAATTCATATGGAACAAAAACCAACCTTCAGTTTTTGTCACGCCTACCAATACAGGCTGCCCAACAAAAAGGGGCAAAATGTAGACACCAAAAACATGTCACCTTTCATCATTTTCCTCCAAAATGACCTAATAACCACATTCTACACGGGTGATCAATTTAACCCTAATTCAATCACCCACACCCCCTTTTGCACACCATAATGACCCTCATTCACACACCCAAAGATTTAATTAACATCAATTAATTAAATTCCCCCTTTTATCCACTCATCAAGCCACCTCACCTTACCACTGGCCCAGCCACCTCACCCAACCACCTCACCATTCCATTACCCCACTTACCCCTCCACCTCACCCTTCCACTACCCCACTTGCCCCTCCACCTCACCATTCCACTTCCCCACCTTGCCCATACCTGCCCATACCCTTCTATAAAGCCCTAATAGTGGCCACCCCACTCATAGGAACCCTCTTTGTCTTATTCCCTATTCTAAGGGCGGAGGACACATGTGCTCTACCACTCAAAATCAAGTGGGGAAGGCATATTCCCCACTTTTCAAAAACAAATCCCCCGACATAACCGGTCGGTCACGATCATAGTCTAACAAATGTCAGTCGTGGACCGGCGCCGGTCACTGTAAAAGCCTCTGGTCAGCTCTTTCCAAAGGGTTGGTCGAGATTTCGATTGGTTGGTTGGCATTTGGTTTAGCATCGCGCATTCACATTCTCATTGTAACTCGTTAGAACACAATGAGAGCATCGTAACTCCAAGCTAAGACCATTAGTGGAAGTATTCACAAGAACCTTTGTGAGAACAACCATCAAGGAACTCCGAAGCCGAGAAGAGCTCAAGCAAGAGATCTCCAACCACCTACCAGCCTTCACCAACATTTTCACTCCTCTTCATCACCGCTTAGTCTTCTACACGCATTGACTGCAAGTGGATCCCTTCATCCTTCACTCGTGTTTTTGTACTTTGCTCCTCTATTTACCTCCCCCAAGAGCAAAACCTCTCTCCTACCCTCGAACCTCATCTATTTAACCCATATCCATCTGTAGGACCCTTTTTCACCCCATTCCACTCCCCTCGATAACTCTATTTCCAAACACAAAGAGCACCCTAACCCCCACTTTCACACCTTGATTAGATTATAGTGACCATCGCCGTTAACCATAACCATGACCGGTGACTAGTCCAATCGACTACCATCTGCTACTCGCGCTTAGTCAGCCTCCTCACTTTCTACCCAAGTACACCCAAAACCACCCCAAAGACCCCAAGACTCTAACCCTAAACCTATCCCTTCTTCAGACCTCGCCCATACCCTTCCAACCCTTTGTTCAAATAGGTGGAACCCAAACACCATCCACCTAAACCTCTCACATCTCTCCTACAAAGGACCGATATCGGTCAACCTTAACCGGCATCGGTGTGGCCTCAACCAAAGATCGGTCGATAGACCACAGCCGGTCATGTGTTTGTTAACACAAGCATGACTCAAGCAACCTTACCACTCACCCAAACAACCCAAAATACCCTACCCAACCCTAATTAGACCTTGTGCGTGACTCCGTAGACCACCTAACCTATCCGTGACTAACCCAGGACCTTTTACCTACATAGTTCTAGTATTTAATTGGATCGACGCTGATAGTGACCTGAGGCACCCAAATCAGAATGCTAGCACTAGATTCCTTTTATTTACATGTTTCAGTCATTTAATATTAATTTATAAATAGTGGATCGATAGCCCTTTCAGAAGTATCGTACTTCCCGGATCTAGCATACGTTAGGTAGTCCACCGCCATATACTTGTTTAACTCTTTCTTGTGGTCTTGCTTCTATTACAGGGGTAGTCCTTCCTAGCCAAAAAGGATTTCACATGATCGACTGAGATCGGAAGTCTACATGCGCGCATTCCACCTTCTACCCATCACCAAACAACAGTATACCTCCCTACACTCTTATATGTTTCGGTCTTTGATTGTACACAAAAAGGACCAAAACACTTACAATGGCCTAGGAAGATGATATCCCTTCCATAGAGATTCCTGATTTGATTCTTGACGGGCAAGAAAGAGATTCAACTTAGATCCAACCAAAACAGTCCGGACCAAGATGATTTTTTCCATATTTTGTGTGAATATTTCACCAGGTAATTAAGTCTCTTCCTAATTTTATCTTTCTTATTTCAAGCCAAGAGACCTGGATCCAAAAATTGGAGATTCCAGAAGTCCCTATTTTTTATGGAAAATGTAGATCTGTACGCCATAAATCTAGTGGTTTCTTAGCCAAGGTGCAGACATGGAAGGAGAAGGTGCTTCATGTTTTGGAGCCTACGTTGAAGGTTTTGGTTTCTCTACGTGCCGCCTCTTGGGTTTTCCCTATTTCCCTTGCTTTGGTGGTAGATTCTCTTTGTGGATCGTCCAACTTGTGAAGTATATTGTGTTTTCTTATGATGTGGGCGCTTTGAGACCATCTTTCAGGGAGGGTATCTCATATTTGTCTGGCTCCCTACCAAGGATTCACATGGATGTTGGTCAACCATCCCTATGCTCTAAAATTGTGCATGATGTTGATTCTGATTCTGACTTATTCTTTGACCTTATAGCTTGAAAGATGGAGACCATGGTTCAAAATTAATCCCGTCACAACCCCTCCAAGGCCTCGAACTAAGGTCATAAAATGGAAGAGGTGACTGAGAGCACCATTAATGTCTCATCCCTCATTGTCCATGCCATGAAAATGTGCAGACAACACTGAAGAAAGATGGAATTGAGAAAAATAAAGGTTTCCAGCACTCATGCACTTAGTATACTTTCTAGATCATTTCCACCCTCAGCAGGGGCACTAGACAGATAAGTATGCCTTCTTCCTGAGGCCCATGTTGGATTTTTTGGCTCAGACACAGTCCCCATTCATGGTAGACGTTTACCCCTATTATGCCTATAGATATTCCCCTCACAAAGTATCTTTGACTATGCCTTATTTAGACCCAACGATGGTGTTATTGACCCCAACACAGGTGTTGTCTATACTAACATGTTTGATGCACAGATAAACACCATTTTCTTTTCTCTAGAAGTGCTAAATTTTAGGTCACTTGGTGTAATGATAACTAAAACAGGGTGGCCCTCTAAAGGAGGCCCCAAAGAGCTACAAACAACCCTGACAAATACAACAACTTATAATGCAAATCTTGTCAGGCATGTGATTAACAACATAGGGACACCCTCAAGGTTAAGACATGAGATAAATACATACATTTTTTCCATTTTCAATGAGAATAGAAAGCCTGAAATGGAATCAAAACGGAATTGGGGGCTCTTTTATCTTGATGAAACCAAGGTTTACAATGTAGACATCACTGGTACTAGCTTTCCCTACCCGCTATTGGTGGTAATTATAAGAAGTCTATGTACATCTGTATATCATGTTACAGTGAGATGACGTTGTTATCTCTACATAAATCTCCATTTCATATCCAACTCAGAATTTGCATATTATGCTCACATTTTTATATTCTCTTTACATGATCAGGTCTTTATACATATATCGTGCAATTCCTTGTTCAATATTGGGGTGTATATACATGTGTTTTTTCTTTAAATTGTCGCAAAGCTACAATTTTTTGTTGTCTGATTTAAGTTTGTGATACTTCAATATTGGGGCACAAATTGGGAAATTGATCCAGGATTATCATTGTACAATTGAATTCTATGTCACAAGGCAAGGCTATCTAGAATTGGAAGGAAGAGGAGGTAAACTTAGGATTGGCCATAGGATTGGGATTGCAGTTGCCAAACTATCTGGAATGGCCAACTAGGCACTTGCTAGCTTTCACTTCAGCAATTAATTTGTCAATGCCAATGGTCATTGTCACTTGTTCATAGTGCAGTGTATTCGACTTGCAGGTACACAAGAGGCAACAGATGCATTAATATTACTCAATGAATGATGAATGGGAGGTTAGAACTTACAAATTCAAATTTCTAAACATCTGACTTCCACCATCCATGGATCAGCTGCAAGAAACATATTAATGTTTATTGGATAATAACTCAAATTTGCTTCAGTTGGTAATATTTATGTTTGTTAATTTTCTTTCCGATCTTACACTATACACAAAAAAAATGCATCCCCAAGAAGTACTCTCTATCCTAACAACATACTCGTCAGGACCTTGGTTTTCCTCAGGATCATAAGGCCTTCCAGAAAGAGGTCTTTTAGCTTCTAGACCTTTTCAAAATTTGCATTCTGTCTTCTGCAGGAATCAATCAAACCTGTGTTGATGGTAGTTATGTGACTTAAAGATCCTGCTGTTGTAGATCTGAAGAACTTGTTGTTGCAGATCTTAGATAACACAAGATTATGAAAAAAAAACAAATGCGTCGAGGAGATTTTTTTACAGAGTCAAGAAATTCAGTTTTGGAGTCTTCAAAGGTAAAAAACAAAAACTGTTGATATTACTTCAGATTGTGAAACTTTTCCCATTCTTTGATTCCTCGTATCCATTTCTACTTTCCATTTCTCCAATGCCACTTGCATGGCTTTCAATTACAGATCCCTTTCTGATTTCTTTATTTTTGGATGTTCCTTCATTTTAGAATTTTCCTTGCCTTGAGGATATTTGATCTCATCTAGAGAGCCATCACAGCCGGCATCAACGTGCAACTTATCAACCACATTAGCCTGCATATCATAGTCTCTGAGTTGGAATTTTATGAAATATCCTCTCTGCATGTTTCATCAGATCTTTTTGATGTAATATAATTGATATTATGAATAACCACCATGCCAAAGTGCTTGCTTCTAGCGTGCCCAATTTATATCTTCCTACGTGGAGAACATGACCTTCTGTGTGGGGATTTAGACCTTCCATGTAGATGTCTGTGTGATTCATTTCTATCATCTGAACTGGGATATGGTATTTTCCATTGTTTGTTGGATGGCATTTGTTTTGTATGCTAGAATTGATGCTCATGCATACTAGAGATTGTGGACTCATTTTCAATTTCTGTTCAATAATAAATTCCCTTTCCCTTATGCATCATTTTTTATCTTATTGTTTTGGCAGGCGGATATTGGGAGGCATATTATAGGTGGTTACAATTGGGAGGATAATTCCTTGTAAAATTTCCCATAGAAATAAGTAGAATTTGAGGCCAAAGTGGACAAATTACATCTGCCTTACTTAATATTCTCTATATTTGCGATACCAGAATCCTGACAACATTTACCCCCACTATAAATTCAAAATTAAAAAAAAACATAGAAGATTCAGATCTGTTTGGCCTCTTTTATTGATAAATAAGAAATTCTAATAGTAATACTTATATAATTTTTTCTGAAATATTCCACTAAAAATGGAGGTAATTTAGGGGCAGTCCAAATTTTTCAGCAGGTGCTGCTTTTAGTGTTTTTAGTAATGAATTACATGAAATGGGATTTCATACGCTCTAGCCACAACAACACAGAAAAAATAGGGATATTCTAACAAAATTTAATCTCAAAAAACAATTCTTTGAAAATTTAAGTCACTCGTAAATTTAAGTCACTCTTAATAAGGGAGTTGAATGTTTGAGAGTGACCTTGCCTGAGTTCATAAGGGTACTTTTTTACATTTATATTATATATTTTTCATCTTCGATGCACACACCCAACCCGTTCTAAATTCTAACATCTGCCTGCTTTGTGGAGTAGGGAGAGGACCCTATAACGAGCGGGTACCAAAACATGCACATCTCTTTCACCATAGGTTGTTGACAAAAGCACCAATAGTTGTTCACTTTTTGGTTAATACACTTTTCAAAGTTAATGAGAATGTGACACATAGGCGCCAATTGGTCCCTCTTTCAAATGCTTTATATTTATTTTCTTCATATTAAATCAATTTAAAAACTAAAAAAATTTTCTCCATAAATAGTGTTAAAATGTTGATATGGCACGATCAGACTACGCGATGATATAATTTTTTTACGCTACCGACATACCTACATATATCTACGTTTCCCTAAAGTTAGGTGCATGGTTATAGGGTCCTCTCCCCTATAAATGCCTTTGCCATTAGGCCCAATCAAAGTTGTGTTATCCATCTCGCTATAAATATTGTTAATGCCTATTCGAGAGGCTCTCTTTGGTAAGCTACACATCAAGGAGAACTCAAAAGCATCAAATAGACTTGGATAGTTGTCATACATGTTGTAAAATCTAGCAAAGCTTGAACTGTCAGGCTTTATACCTTCTAATTACATTTGCTTAAAAACCTTTATAGTATTTTTATACATGTTCATATTGTGTACATTCAGTCATGATTCATTTTATGTTGCATTATTAGTTGTTTATTTTAAATTCATTTATTTTATATGTTTTAATGCACTCCAAGAATCAAATTGTTTTTGTTATTGGCTTCTCTACATTTTCAAGTGTTGGATTATTGTTGCTTACCATGATGTCATTTATGTTTTGACTAGATAATCTTGGTATTTTTACATTAGTGTTGATGCCATGGTTACTTAGTTTTTCTATAAGCTTTCTGGCTTGGTTGCTATTAGCTATTTGGGCATCCAACACTTTCTTGTCTTGTTAAAATAGCATGAAAATTTAGAGCAGCCAAACTCAGGATACAAACTGCCTCTTAGAAATAGATCATGGCGATCCTTACCCCCACTTCAACAATTGCCAAAAATCTCTCACCTAAATAGTAGATGCTTGGGGTCTTCTAAAGAAGATTCCAAATTTTGTAGCTTCTCATGTGGAGCGGTATCCTTGTCCATATGACCTCAACCTTATAAATTTATTAAGAAATTGGAGTAATCGTCATGTTCTTATGATCACAACTTCATAGATTTAATAAATAGTAGTAGGGAACTGGATCGAATTTCCTGTTCCACAATCCAATTCAAGATTATTAGATTTAGCTCGTAGATACCTAATTCATGAATTTTTTGAATGAGTTGGCCTTGTTTCTTTTTATACCTCTATTTGTAATATTATTGAGGCTCTGCTGACTCTGCGTCATATTTGGTGTTTAGAGCGATGAGCTGCAGGTGAAGGTGAATAAGTTAACCTCAACTAAGACACAACTTCATTATGATTTCTATTATTTGGATTATTGCAAGTTTCAAAGAGTTTTAAGGAGAAAATAGATGATGAATATCGCGTTCAAATGTAAGTCGACATATTTCATGGCTAATATCTTGCTTTAAATAAGAATTACCATACAACTGGAATAATCTATTTTTAACAATTGGACATTTTAAAACCTTTTAATACTTTTTTTCTTACAAGCATTTACATGTTTTCCAAAACAAGATTCTTGATAATCTTCCTGTGGTAGTACCCAGTAAAGGATGGATGGAACCCCAACTTATTTTTATAAACACGGTTTCCGTGTGGGGTTCAAAGCTAGCTATACAGGGTTAGTGCTTGATATGATATTTATATAGAACTAATCATCTGATTGAAGTGCAACTTTTGAGAACTGGTTCTTATCCTAATTGATGGTTTGTGTAGAGTACAGAAGAGAAATAATTTATACACTAACAAAACAAGACCTACAAACTACCACAAAAGGGCCACAACGTCGATTGTTCATGTGTTCCATGTTTTCTTGCGCAGTGTGGTTGGGTTTTGAATCTTTGACATGTTAGATTGTCCCCTTTTTTATTTGGCCCCTTTAAACGCATATTGAGCCCATGTGAATAGTGCAAGTAAGATTGAGATGATAAGGTGGAGCATGTACCGACACTTGGAGCAAGAAGAAAGGAGGAGTCAAGAATACTATCACTCAACCAAAACAACACGTCGTAAATACTACCCTCTACTTTGATAGCACCTCCACTACTACTTTACTCAACACATCTTGTATCCAAAGCGGTAGTGCCATTCAAGGGGTATCAAATGTATTCATGTTTAGTGTAAATAAAATTGGCCACAAAAGACTACCACTCATGATATAAAATTTGCAAATGTACGGAGGTCTTCATGTATACATGTTTAGTATAGATCTCATGATATAAGATTTGAATTTGAAACATACACATAGAACCTTTCAATTTAATGTTTCATCTATATTCCTACACTTCCACTATCAATCACACCCCTTATCAACATGTTATCAATAGTACAAAAAAGAATTTTCAACAAAAAACCAACCAAACAACTGATGCAACCACCATCTCAAACACATTGCAACACTAACACAATTTCCCCAAAATAATTACAAACCACATCAACTACAAAAGTAATTAACTATCCAAAGTAGTATCAAATGTATTCATGTTTAGTGCCAAAAAAATGGCCACAAAAGGCTACCACTCATGATATAAAATCTACAAATGTAGAAAATCTTCATGTATTCATGTTTAGTTCAAATAAAATAGTTTGCAAAATGCTACCACTCATGATATAAAATTTGCAAATGTATATATACGAATTTGTAACAAAATTTAAGTGTAGACATAGAACCTTTAAATGTAATGCGTTAATCTATATTCCTACACTTACAAAATCAATCACACCATTTATCAACATCAACTACAAAAATAATAACTATCTCGCTAAATCAAATAATATATACCATTAGGCGCTCACATGGTAATGTACACATGCAATTGCATGTGTTAAAGTGTTACCACTAGCAATCGCATGTGTATAATGCAATGTGAACGCCGAACGGTATATGTTATTTGATTTAGAGGGATAGTTATTATTTTTGTAGTTGATATCGATAAGGGGTGTAATTGATTTTGTAATTGTAGGAATATATATGAAGCATTAAATTTAAAGGTGTTATCTCTACATTTCAAATTTGTTACAAATTCGTACATATACATTTGCAAATCTTATATCATGAGTGGTAGCCTTATCACCACTTAAAACTATTTTGTGAATTTCTTTGATCGATGAAATTTTATACCAAAAATGTATTTTCGTCTTGTTAATTGTGTTTTATGAGTTGCTATTTTCGCTAATTTTGTTTCTTGTCATTTCATATAGACTTATAGTTCCCATTATTCACTATAGAGGTTATACTTCATTTGAGCATTGCTTTGAAACATATTTGTGTGTTTGAAGTAGATCAAAGATAGCTGAAGAGGATGTTTGGAAAAGGGTGCAGAAAAAGGGATTAAAAATATTAACTACATAGTGCACACCCCAGAGTACCATAATTATTATGGTCATCACCTTCATTTCAAGAATGCCACCTCCTGCATTGGCTTCACTATCACTACTATCTCAAATCACTATGATTGCACTTACCTTTGTGTTTTCCTCCTTTGCCTCTCAGAATGTATGTTTACTGCCTATAGTCATAGGGGTGCTCTTATGTTATACAATTTTCAACTTTGAGATCAAAACAAAGTACTACGTTATAAAGGGTGAGCAGTCTTTAATGTCATCATAGATAAGATGACATATGCACCAATGCATGCATGGTTTGCTTTGCACCCTCTTCCTCCAAAGAATTATTGAAGTGACAGGTCTCCATCAATTTAAACGGATGATGAAAGATAAAGTTCCCACGTTGGATGCCATGATGGAGGACCATGAAATTAGAAGACACTATGATCATGACAGTGTCAATGGAACAAGCCCTTCTCCTGCCCTCATGGCGGCTAAACTTCAGGAAAGAGTCCTAAATACTTCTCTTTAATGAACCACATCCACATATGTCCTCTAGACGTAAACAAAACCTGCAACATTCATTCACTAATCAACAATGCCTAATTTTATCTTTTTCTCAATGAAGGAGCAAGTTATTACTGCCCTTGGTGTCTTTCTATAATTATTTTTGCAGAACATAGACTATTGTAAGAGGTTGCAGCTATGAAGAGAATCCATGCATTCAAAAACTATAATTACAGATAAATGAAAAGTATAATATGATTATTGGGTTTGTGTTCTCTTTAAATGTTTTTCTTGCATGATCCCAGGTCATGTTAACATGGAAAAGCATAAATGTAGGTCCAATATTAATCTTGTGATGAACTTCCACCTGGTCTAATACAACAAAAAAGGGATGTAGGTCCAATATTAATCTTGTCAACATCAACACAACCCTTATCAACATCAACTACAAAAGTAAAAACTATCCCTCTAAATCAAATAACATATGTTGTTCGGCATTCACATTGCATTGTCCACATGTGATTGCTAGTAAGTATTGTCTTTTGTATGTTAGTTTAATGATGACGAGTGTTGAAAACTGTCAAATAGATTGTCTTTAGCAGGGGATTCAGATCAAACTGATAGTGCTTGGTAGGGGTTTTAGTGGGTGTAGATAGAGACAGACGGGGTTTTCATGATTTGATTGATTGGATAGGATTAGGTATTGGTATTTGTTGTTTGATACTAATTTGATTTGGGTGTCTGGACAATTAGACTTTGCAGCAGATAGGAGGACTAATTATTTGGTGTTGGGTGTGGTTGAAATTTGAATAGAACATGTTGGCAGAGCAGGTAGCCCTGAAGCTAATTGATGTTTTGAATGAGATCACTTCACTTGGTGAATGCAGAAATTTTATGAGGAAAGAATATGCCACTTTGAGCAGAAGGGTGAAGCTCTTGTCACCTCTGTTTGAGGAGATGAAGGAAATAGAGACATCTATTCCTGGTGATGCCATAGATTTCTTTGATGCTCTGGAGGCTGCTCTTCTTTCTGCCAAGGAACTGCTCAATTTCACCCATGATGGTAGCAAGCTTTTTTTGGTACCACTTCTCCGTAATTCTTAATTTCCTTTTCCATTGTCACATCCAATTTATTTGCATTCCATCAATACTAATGAGATGTTTTATGAAGTGCAGATATATTTAAATCATCCCCTTTGTTTATATTCTCTGAAATACCCAGTTAATGAACTCTGTTGTTTTCATATCTTAATTACTGTAACTGTGTTTGTTAGCATATTTTCACAACGGTTGCCAAATCAGAGAACAATAGTTATGGCTGGAGCAGTACCTCCTATTGTAGAAGTTTTAAAATCAGGCAGCATGGAAGCAAGGGAAAATGTTGCTGCTACTCTTTTCAGCTTGTCGTTTCCCAATGAGCACAACATAACAATTGGTAAATCTGGTGCCATCCCTGCTTTGGTTGACCTCTTACGTGATGGAAATCAGAGGGGAAAGAAGGATGCTCTTAATGCATTTTTCCATCTATGTGTGTACCAAGGAAATAAGGCAAGGGCTCTAAGAGCCGACATTTTGACCCCTTTGATGGAGTTACTTGTAGATTCCAATGCTGGAATGGTAGATGACCCTCTAGCACGTCGGCGAAGGGGACGACAGACCCCTGCAGCATTCCTCCTCCGAGTCGTACACAGACCACACCAAACGCTACCCAAACTTGGGCGACAAACAAATGGCGGAAATCAACTGTTAAAAAATGGTGTAGTCCACCAATGACCAGGGTTCCCGTTGTCAACAGTCCTAGTGGTGTAGTCCACCAATGACCAAAAATGTCAAATAATTTTATTTGGGTGGAATTTAATTTGTTATATATTAAGATGAAGATATGAATAAAAAGTTACTAATAAAAAGGTGGGAATTAAAATCTTGCATATCTATGGTTTCAAGATCATCTATCAGATGGCATTTAACTTGGTAGGTAAGACAAAGACATGAATTAAAAGTTGAAAATAAAATTATGGAAATTAAATACTTGCATGCCATGCAGTTATTCCATAGCTCAGATTGTCCCCGCCCAAATAATATCTGCTATCTTTGCTCCACTTTACAGTATTGATCTCGGTCGCACTATTCATGTGAATGCAATTTACGCTTCACGGAGCCAAAAAAGGAAAAATTCCAAAAGGTTCAAGGTCTAACACCCATCCACAAAGCCTTTTTCTCGTAGAACTTTGTAGCCCCCTTTTTAGCTATAAGCTCGAGTAATTGTAGGAACATTTGATGCACCCAAGAGATGTTGATAATTGAACACTCCCGATACTGTTCATATGAGTGAAAGTTAAATTTGGTACTTCAATCAAACTTAATAAAAACATATATTATTAGCAAAAATATTTAAATATAATATACAAACTATTATATAGCATTATAATATATATAAATATAATTTATTGTATATTTTATTAAATATTATAATATATATTAAATGAATAAATAATTAATTTAAAAATGCACAAAACGTATTATTCATAAAAATTGTATATATATATAAATAAGTGCTTTTTTTGTAAAGTAACATACATAGAATCACATATAAACTATCCGACTGATTTAAGAGCACTCCAAATCAATGCTAAAATATACTTAACTAAACTCTTAAGCAAATTTATAATTCCACGTCTTTGTTACAAAAAATATACATATGGGAAATTGGGAATTCTTTCCATGCATATATTAATGATTTCGTGTCTAACAAGATTTTTGTATATAAAATTTGGCAACGTTGTACAGAGATCTGACTGCTTTGGGTGGAGACCCCTCAACCAACATGGACGCCACGAAAACCCCTCAACGCACTTGGACACTTAAACAAAATGCAACGATGCCAAAAATCCGACTCAAACGAATCTGGCCGAAGTCACGTGTCACAGAAAGAATACAAGGAAATAATGGATGAAGTGAGGATGTGAAAGGTGACCTGATTTCTTGCATGGATGAGGAGTTTTGAACCAGTCAAAAGGAAACAAACGCAGGCCCACAGAGACAAAAACACACAGAAATGTGACTGCGAGAAACCCTAGAAAATAATAGGTATGACGTTCGTTCAAGGCAGGAGGAGGACGCAGAGAAAGAGTATATCCGAAAACCCCCGCAGATGATTTCATTTTCATTTCAAGGAGGAAAGGCTCTATAGCAGCGCAGAAAATGGAGCACAACAGATTTTTAACATCGACGTACAAATTGATCTAGATCTGTAACCGTATCTGAGGCGGGTTCAATTCTTTGATAGGAAACAGAACATGCTAAGAATACTAAGTCGTATCAGACCTGACAGAAGACGTGGAACACTCTTGGCCGTTAATATTTCTGCCATTGTCTGCCATTTTTTCAAAAAATGTTAAAAATGCAAAACGCCTGATGAATCAAAACCGCCAACTTTAATACAACAGAGAAACATCCAAAGGTCCTTTACCATAGGAGGAACACCTTCGGCGTAAAATGAGCGATCAATTTGATGAACCAAAAAAATTATTGATTCGATTACTAAACTAGCAATCGCATGTGTACAATACAATGTGAACGCCTTAACAAGATATGTTATTTGTTTTAGAGGGATAGGTATTACTTTTGTAGTTGATGTTGATAATGGGTGTGATTGATTTTGTAAGTGTAGATATATTGATGAACCACTTCATTTAAAGGTTTCATCTCTACATTTCAAAAATTTTACAAATTTTTACAAATCTCATATCATGAGTGGTAGTGTTTTGCTAACTATTTTATTTGAACTAAACATGTTACATGAAGATTTCCGTACATGTGCAGATTTTATATCACGAGTGGTAGCCTTTTGTGGCCATTTGTTTTCGCACTAAACATGAATACATTTTGATACTGTTTTGGATAGTTAATTACGTTTGTAGTTGATGTGGTTTGTACTTATTTATGGGAAACTGTGTTAGTGTTGCATCAGTTGTTTGGTTGGTCTTTTGTTGAAAGTGTAGTCATTAAAAATTTAGGTAAATTCTATAAAACATTGGACGAGGAACCCATTCCAATAATCATCTCTTCTGGTGACGATATTTATATATAATATATGCATGCTCTTATTCATTTGCTCATGTACCGTGATTTGAAATGGCATAATGACATCATCATACCCCAATGTATTTGTTCAATGGCTATGTCCTCGTTATGATATAAAAATATATCCACATAAAGGTAGGCATAGATTGTTTAATAGTCATGAAAATAAATTTTAAAAAATTATGACAATATAATTCTTCTCTTAAATAAATTTTCTATGTTTCCACAATCCATGAGATTACAAATTGGTTTCTAGATAAATTGTGTGAAGATTTTTTCTAGACACATTTCAAATCACTACCTGTGGTCTTATGCCTAGGCCTTTTCCCAAGGCTTGAATAAGATTTTCAAAGTAGAGGTGGGTGGCCTTTGTGAGACCATCAAGCTCTTTACTAAAATGATTAAAATCCTCTGGTATCCTTGCCTCAAAAATAAAACTATGCACTTCTTGCTCGACATACTGATGAAGTTATTCTAAATAAGATTTGGAATAAGCTTGCAGGTGCTCAAATAAAACAATCTTAGGTTTGGCCTTCTCATTTTGTGGAAGAAAATAGCCATATGCATATGTCCATTTCAGGATCCATCTACATTCAACAATTTACAACCATGCATCATTCACAAACTTGACTTCATTGTCAGTTAAATATACCTGCATCAAAACTAACTTACTACTATCATTGTTACATGTCCACTTAAGATCACAAAAGCCAGCAGAAAGTAAGATGTTTCGCTAAATCTAATAACATAACTTACAATGAAAAATCCCTTTGATTGCTTGCCACTATTAGAATCTTGTTTCATTCGAAATAACTCAAATTTTCACACAAGATATTAGTACTAACAAACCTGTTAGAAATCCCTTTGATGATATTTGCAAGTCGTCAACATCCACTAAAATGTAGACTTCTACACAGTTTTGTTACTGCAATATTATACATAGTTTACAGGTCATATTAAGCATCATATTTGAATCCTAATGGCATGCTTAATTTATCGGTAGTATTAAGCATTATAACCGAGTCTAAGAACAAGGGTGTTGTATTGTCTATATTTTCCCACTAGGTATGTATCACCAATGGTTAAGTTAAGTTACATTTCCTACTTTCTATTTGCACCTAAAATAACCTTACCACCAATACTATATGTTACACTTAACTACATCCTTGCTACTATATGTTCCTAAGATCTGTTTATCCTTTCAAAGTACAATTGAATGTCAAATCTATAAGTTGGGACACCAATAACATCACAATCACAAAATCCCCTCCCTCATATCAATTCACAATTTTCACTTCTATAGTGTGACTTGCAACCTACAATTTGTGATTTCATTAAGGAGAAGAGTTAGAGATAGTCATGTCTTGTTTTAGAGCACCCATCCTATTCTAAAAGCTAAGCAGTCTTAGTTATCCATCTATAATGATTCTACTATCCTCAAGCCATATGATTACTCCCTGGGTACCATCTACTGTAGCATACATGTCTCCTGTATCCCTGTACCAACATCTAACTTGGTAACTCCTACCCACGATAACCTCTTTGCCACAATAGGGAAAAAATTTTAAGCAACTTCCTTCCTTTGGATATCCTCCTGCATGTATGCTCAATTGGAGATAGATAGGCCTAGAGCTAAGGATAATTTTATCTTACCCCAAGGTTTATCCCCACATATATATCCACAGTAAGGAAGAGAGGCTAACAATAACCAAATACAAATAGGGAACAAATTGAAAAACATGAATCCCAAGGAAAGGTGATTCTAAATCTAAAAGTCAGGATATCAACTCCAACCAAGATAAAAATGGCTATATAGATCTGGGCATGCTCAATTAATTAGTCTTACTAGAAATCTGCACACGAACATAATCCATCCTTAAAATGATGAAAATGACTTGCGTCCCTCACAATAATTTCTCTTTTGACAATCTTGGAGATGAATTTATTGGCATTATGGAAATCCCTACAAACTCGAAGATTTTTTGTGATTTGGATTGGAGTTCTAGGATTTGTGTGTAAAAGTCCGAAAGCGATGGCCAATTTCTCACTATGAACATCAAGCATGTATTCCCTTGCTTCCTCCTCCAAGTCATGCAATACAAAGTTTGTATCATACACATACCCTTCTTCTTTCATTTTCCCAACCAATGTCTCCAACAAAGAATATATTTTTTCACATTGTGGGTGTGATCTATCTCCTGCAACAAATGCATAAACTCTGTGGTTGACCTCAATCAAGCTGTAACTGGGTTTTTGTCACTCCCGTCTTTCATCATTTTTCTTACTTTTTCTACATCATCCCACCTGACAGCTTCAGCATAAATGTTTGAAAGCAACACATAATATCCAGTATCTTAGGGATGTAATCCTAAAAGACAATCTGCTACGTGTTGTCCTCTTATAATGTTATGGTGACTTCTGCAAGCAGCAAGCAAGGCTCCCCACATATTAATATCCGGTTCAAACGACATATTTTTGATTAATTGTTCTACTTCAAAAATATATCCAGCACGACCCAGAGGTCAACCATGCATGCATAATGTTCCATTCTGGGTGTGATCAAATAATCTAGATCCATGCAAGTTTTTTGTTAGTCCCCTATCTTTCATAAATTTTCTTACTTTTTCTACATCATCCCACCTTCCAGGTGCAGCATAAAATTTTGAAAGCAACACATAATATCCAGTATCTTAATGATGTAATCCTAAAAGACAATTTGCTACGCACTGTCCTATTATAATGTTATGGTGACTTCTATAGAAGCAAGCAAGGATCCCCACACATTAGCATCCGGTTCAAATGACATCTTTTTGATTAAGTGTTTTGCTTCACAAAGATATCCAGCATGACCCAAGAGGTCAACCATGCATGCATAATGCTCCATTCTGGGTGTGATAGAATAATCTAGAGCCATGCAAGTTTGTTGTCAGTCCCTTGTCTTTCATCATTTTTCTTACTTTTTCTTCATCATCCCACCCACCAAATTTCTGACATAAATGTTTGAAAGTAACACATAATATCCAATATCTTAGGGATGTAATCCTAAAAGAAAATCTACTACGCATTGTCTATTATAATTTTATGGTGGCTTATGCAGCAACAAGCAAGGTTCCCCACACATTAGCATCTAGTTCAAACGACATCTTTTTGATTAAGTTTTTTGCTTCACAAAGATATCCAACACGACCCGGGAGTTCAACCATGCATGCATAATGCTCAAATCTGGGTGTGATAGAATAATCTAGAGCCATGCAATCAAAGTATTTCCTGCCTTCATCCACAAGACCTAAATGAATGCATGCAGACAAGACACATATGAAGGTAATTTGGTTTGGATTTAAGCCAATCCTCTGCATTTTCTCAAAAATGGCAAGGGCATCCTTACCATGCCCATGCATTCCATATCCCATAATCATTGCATTCCACGAAACTAAATTTCTATATGTCATTTTATCAAACACCTAATGTGCATCGCTCATACTTCCACATTTTGCATACATGTCTACAAGGGCCAATCCTACAAAAATATCTAACTCAAATCCAGTTCTAATGATATAGTTGTGAATTGCCTTACCTTGTTGAATAGATGCTAAATATACAAATAATGGGATCAAACTCATCACTGTGATCAGGTTAGGTTTTACATCTGAGAAAAGCATTTTATTTAAGAGTTTCAAAGCCTCACTGGCATGTCCATTCTGTGCATAGGTAGCAATCATCACATTCCAGATAACAACATTGCTCTTGTAATATTTTTCAAAAACTTCAAATGCAACATTTATACTCCCACACTTTGCATACATGTCTATCAAGGCTGACACGACAAAAAGATCAAACTCAAATTTGTAGTGAGTTATGTAATCATGAATCCATTTACCTTTTTGCAGATCCCCCAATTCAGCACAGGCTCGGAGTACATTATTTATAGTTACTGAATCAAGGATAACTTCAATAGCATCTGATTAAATAGTTTCAAGGCTTCATTGCTTTGTCCATTCTGAACATAACCAACAATCATTGCATTCCATGAGACCACATCTCATTCCAACATTTTTTCAAATACATGGCATCCACCATCTATACTCCCAAATTTTGCATACATGTCTATGACAACATTCTAGACATGAACATCAGAATCAAATCCTCTTTGAATTGCACAATTATGTATGGCTCGCCCATACAGATCTTCTAAAGCAACACATGCAGACATGACACTCGCCATAACAAATGAGTTTGGTATCACATCGTCTTGTTGCATATGATAAAACAGTAACAGAGTCTCTCTAGCATGTCCATTTTAGACATATCCAGAAATCATTGCGCACTCCAGGAGACTACATTTCTTTTAGATATTTTGTCAAACATGTCATGTGCATGATCAACACTCCTACATTTAGCATACATATCAATAAGTGAATTTCCAATAAAAACATCTAATTCAAACCTACCTTGCCTTACACAATCATGAATTAGATATTTTGTCAAACACTTGGCGTGCTTCCTCAATTCTTCCACATTTCACATACATTTGCATGAGAACAGATGTCACAAAAACATCATATTCGAGCTGATCTAATCATGTGAACATGAATCTGCATTCCCTCGTGAATAACTGATATGCCAGCACATGCCTTGAGTACAACTGGAAAAGTGTAATTGTCTGGCTGTATACGTGCCCCAGATTTTAAACTTCTATAGTCCATATGTTTAGTAAAACAAGAAAATTCTGGCAAAAACTGCATAGAAATTGATTGACCATCGACATTTCGGGTAACACTTCATAACCCCTTATCAGAATAAGTGATGGAAGAATTACAAAGAGAGGTGAGGTGTCATGTAGTGATGAAATAAACTCCTCACCTCAAAACTAAAAACAACAAGCATGCAAAAATGAAAAAGCCAAACTGTTAAAAATAGCCTGCAAAAGCAAAAACGTCAAACAAGTTGTCGTAACCATCAAAACGGGCGTCAATTTTAACACACTCGCAGAAACATCCGGAGGTCCTTTACCATAGGGGGAACGCCTTCGGCGTAATAACCGTCATTGACGGGCCACCCGAGAGTCAACCGTCAAATTTATCGGGCTTCAAATCAGTATCTAGTCCATAAAGAGGCCTGTTACACAGATATTTATTATTTAAGACGGCTTTGCTAACCGCCAAATCTTAGCCGATGGTGTCGTATTCTACATTACAATAAATTAAGTTTAAGTTAGCTCGAGTCTATAAAATCCACATGTTATTGTCTTATTCAATTTCACGAATAATAATTATTTTCTTAATTGTTTTTCATTTCTTTGGAAGTTTCTTTATGATTTTGATCGGTGTTTTCCTCCTTTGGAAATACCTTTGCTCGCTTAAATATTTTAGGTATATTGTGCTTAATTTAATTTTTTTAATAGTTGTCTATTGAAAAGGGTTTTATGTTGATTAATTTAAAAATAAATAAATTAAAAATTGATTAGTGATATATCGTCTTAATGTAGTTGTAATATTATATCTAGTTTGATTTTTTAATAAGAAAATATGTCTCGAGAATCTCTCATATGGTCGAGATATCATGATTTTTATTGTCTTCTTTTCAAAAAAAGAAAAATTGGTCTTTGATGGTCAAATCTATGAATGTCTGTCATTTTATTGACATCTCACAATTACACTCGCTTCTCTCACACCCTTTATCTAATATCGTAGGTTACGTCGTGTGACGAAATAAATGGACTGCTATTATTTAAATGTTTACAATACATATAAAATACATTAAATAATGATCATTTAATTTATAATTATCTCTAAATGCATGACTTACTACAACAAGTCAAATATGCCTCTGCAGGTGCATTTTGAAGTTGCTTAAGACTCCAAAACCTCATGCATTAAGTCAATCCTAATGTCGCATCACTAAATGTGATTTAAAACACCGATTAAAAAATATATTATATAGGTTTTTCAAGAAGCATTTACTCTAATTAAATATGTAAAGAAACAAAGAAATAAAATGATCTCATATATTTAAACATTTACAATACATATAAAATGCATTAGACACCAAAATAAAAAAATATAGCCACCTCACCTAAATTGTACAATTATAGACACCAAAATTTGTACAAAATCATTATTACATCATGTTTTTAGAAAACTTTATACATTTAAGTCTTGATCGATGAAACTAAGTCTTAGTGGCACAAGTCCTTGTTTTTTTGCTTTTAAATTACTTGATTTGTCTTTTATTTTATAACTTAATTGATCCTTCCTTATGATTATATGTTGTGTCATGATATCTATGACCTTTGTAATTTATTGTTTTACCTTTTATTACTTTGGTCCAAGACCATATAGCTTGGTCAGACCATAATACTGATCCAAACCAGAGTTATAAGGTCTTGGACCCTTTTATTTTCGCATCCTTTTTGCCCATTGGGTCTCTTCGTTACTCTTTTATCTTTTGGTTCTTGTATTTTGGGTCGGTCTTGCACACCACTAAGATTCAAACTTCATAGTAAAGGACTCATATATATATATATATATATATATATATATATATATATATATATATATATATATATATATATATATATATATATATATATATATATATATATATATATATATATATGAAATCTAGCAAGCACTTATCTAAGTACCACCTATTGAGCTAAGAAAGGAAGAGTTACTAATGCATACAACATATTGACAACACACGAGGGCATAATTTGATTTGCATATCTACGCACAAGGTATTTTATGGGAATAAAGTAGCATAATTCGATATCGGTGTAAAAGCGCAAGAGAAGAGCTAGGTCAAGATTTTTAGTTGCATGCACACTTACACAAAGCATTAGAGAAATACATTGAGTTTGAAATGTATTGTAACACTCAGTGATTCACAAACAGGGTGACCATCAAGGTCGGTCCCAGATTCAAGCATCTGTTCTATTTTAATATAATGTGTTCTTGAGGTTCTTATTGGAAGCTAGTTATTGTTTTGCATGTATACATGTGATATTTAGGGTTACAAGTGAATTCAAAGATATCAAAGTACAACATAGGTGACGATGAAGTGACACATAAGAAACCAAGATCCTACCATCTACAAGTTCAAAACTGTACAATTAGATTTATTGTGTAATTCGGTCATGACTCGAGTTATAAGGTCTTACACTTGTATAAATATATGTCAAATTTAATGTCTACCATTTTATTGACATCTCGCAATTACACTCGCTCCTCTCACACCCTTTATCTAATATTGTAGGTTACGTCATGTGATGTAATAAATGGGTTGGTATTATTCAAACATTTACATTATACAATACATTAAATAATGAGCAATTAATTTATAATTATCTCTAAATGCATGCCTTACTACAACAAGTCAAATATGCCTCGTGGTGCATTTTGAAATTGCTTCTAAGACTCCAAAAACCTCATGCTTTAAGTCAATCCTAATGTTGCATCACTAAATGCGATTTAAAACACCGATTAAAAATATATTATAGAGGTTTTTCAGAAGCATTTACTCTAATCAAATATGTAAAGAAACAAAGAAATAAAATTCTCTCATCTCATTTATACCATTGTAAATTTGTCTCCATAATTTGTACCTACAAATGTGCCAACGAAGTTGTCATTTTTCACCTTGAAATCTAAAAATGTTTGGAATAAAAATTCAAAGATCATACATTCGACCTATAATGTTAAGGAAAATAAAATTAGGTTATGTGCTAGAGAAATCCATGGATTTATCAAGGCCATGAGATTAAAATAAAAATTCTAATAAACAAATATTATGTAGCAAAAATATTATTTCAACAATGTGTACACAAAAAGTGCCCCGTAATAGAATGTTGGGTAAGAAAATGATAAGTTCTCTAATAATTGATTGATTAATTAAATGAAATACAACAATTATCTATTTGTAGGTGACTTTCAATTTAAATTCAAGAATATTGGCGCTTACACTAACTTTTAACAACTAGTACTAAAAACGGGGAAGAGGGAGACAAGTGCACCTGACTTAAAGGCAACCTAGGGAATAAAATAAGCCTAAAATAAGATACGAGCTAGTGATTTTCAAAAGCTACAAGTCAACAAGATGACTAATATTTCCTAAAGTGGACCAAATTACATATGCGAAGACAACTACACTAAACTTCATAATATAATGTTAAATAAAGGCTAAGAGGAAATTTTTAGGTGCCAAAAATGCCAACTTTGAGTTGTGTGCTTATCCACAAATTAGGTACTAAAAATGGGGAAGGGGGAGACGAGTGCACCTAACTTAAAGACAACCTAGGGAATAAGATAAACATAAGATAAGATACGAGATGGTGATTTTGAAAAGCTACAAGTCAACAAGATGACTAATATTTCCCAAATTGGACCAAATTACATATGCGTGAACAACTACACTAAAATTCAAAATATAATGTTAAATAAAGGCTAAGAGGAAATTTTTAGGTGCTTAAAAATGCCAACTTTGAGGTGTGTGCTTATCCACAATTTGTACACCAAAAGTGCCCCACAATAGAATGCTCGATAAGAAAATGATAAGTGTTATAATAATTGTTTGATTAATTAAATGAACTACAACAGCTTATCTATTTGTAGGTGACTTTGAATTTAAATTCAAGAATATTGGCACTTGCACCAACTTATAACAACTAGTACTAAAACGAGGAAGGGGAGACCGGGCATCCGACTTAAAGGGAACCTAGGGATAAGATAAACATAAGAATCATATACGAAATGGTGATTTTGAAAAGTTACAAAGTCAACAAGATGACTAATATTTCCCAAATTGGACCAAATTACATATGCGTAGACAACTACACTAAAATTCAAAATATAATGTTAAATAAAGGCTAAGAGGAAATTTTTAGGTTCCTAAATTTTTGAGATTTGAAGTGTGTGCTTATCAAAAATTTGTACACCAAATGTACCCCACAATAGAATGCTCAGGTAAGAAATTGATAAGTGGTATGATGATTGTTTGATTAGTTAAATGAACTACAACAATTATCTATTCGTA
The DNA here is from genome assembly GCA_018340775.1 of Taxus wallichiana var. yunnanensis. Lineage (NCBI taxonomy): Eukaryota > Viridiplantae > Streptophyta > Pinopsida > Cupressales > Taxaceae > Taxus > Taxus wallichiana. Next base: position 366,254,603 of record CM031243.1, read on the forward strand.
GGTGACTTTGAATTTAAATTCAAGAATATTGGCACTTACACCGACTTCTAACAACTAGTAATAAAAACGGGAAGGGGAGATGGGTGCACTTGACTTAAAGGAAACCTAGGGAATAAGATAAACATAAGATAAGATACAAGATGGTGATTTTGAAAAGCTACAATTCAATAAGATGACTAATATTTCCCAAATTGGACCAAATTACATATGCGCAGATTAACTACACTAAAATAAAGGCTAAGAGGAAATTTTTAGGTGCCTAAAAATGCCAACTTTGAGGCATGTGCTTATCCACAAATTAGGTGGCATAAACACACACTTCAACGTAATATAAACATATACAAGAGATACTTGCACATTTAGATCCATGTGTATGTCAATGGTTTTTCCTTAATAAGGCACTAATCTAACCACGTCAAGTTGTAATCAAGTTCAAATTAAATATACTTGAGTAAATAAAATCCCATTTCAAAAATTGAATAGTCTAGTTCATGGGAAAACTTAAATAATCGAAATGCTTTAGAGATAGGATTTTAGAGCAAAACATGGTTCGTCATAAATCTAAATGACAATCGTTAGAAACATGCAAAGGGAAAATAGGTCCAAATGATGAGGGGAAGAAAACCCCTGGAAAAATAAAAAAATATAACCACTCAACATAAATTGTACAATTGTAGACACCAAAATTAGCAAAAATCATTATTACATTATGTTTTAGAAAACTTTATATATTTGAGTTTTGATCAATGAAACTAAGTCTTAGTGGCACAATTCATTACTTGATTTGTCTTTTCGTTAATAATTTATTTTATCCTTCCTTTGTTTTTATGTTATGTCATAAAGATCTCTCGACCTTTGCATTTATTGTTTTATCGTTGAGTTGTGGAGCTCAATTACTTCGCCATTAACACACTATATTAAACTTGCGAGAAAGCACAATGAATCGACATTGGTCGTAAGGAGGAACCGACATCGGTTAGGGCTAATCGGCGTCGATTACTATGGGTAGGTGTTTTATTTAAATCACGGAATTAGATATAATTTTAGCATTAAAGCAGATCTATTGATTGTAATTGCATGGCTAAGTGCCCTAATTTTGTATATGCCTATATAAGCATGAAAGCTATGGTTTAGAAGTAGAGGATTGTAAGAATTGATGATTATTGTGAGAATAATTATGTGAGAGAGAATTCTTAGAGAAGAAGGAGAAGCTTGAGAGAAAGAAAGTATTGTACATCTTAGAGGTGTGGAAGATTGTAAATCTTCATTATATATCTTCAAATCTTTGATAATAGATTGGCTTGTTTCTTGGTGGATGTAGCCCACACTGGGTGAACCATGTTAAATCTGGTGTTGATTTATATCTCTTGTTTTGTATATTTCTTCTAGTAGAATATCCACTTTTATTGCATGTATGCTTAGATTTGATATATTATCTATACAACCTTGTGCTAACCCCAACAACTAGTATCAAAGATTTGTTTGAGGGTTTATGTGTTGATAGATTTACTCACAGAGGGTTTTCTGATTGAGTGGGAGCTACAACAATGGTAGAAGAAAACAAATACAAGGTAGAGAAGTTTGACGGCTGAAATTATCAATTATGGAAGATGCAGATTGAGGATTATTTGTATCAAAGAGATTTGTACTTATTGTTGGATGAAAAGTCTAGACCTACAAAGATGACTGATGAAGAATGGAAGATTCTTGATAGAAAGGCTTTGGGATCTATAAGATTGAGCCTAACAACATTCGTGGCTTCCAATATTATAGAAGTAACATCTACGGTAGAGTTAATGAAATCTCTTGCTAATTTATATGAAAAACCTAGTGCTTCAAACTTTTTTATGAAGATACTATTTAGTTCTAAGATGCATGAAGGTGGATCTACATCTAGTCATTTGAATGATTTTTGATCTATTGTAAATCAGTTAAAATCAGTTGATATTCTATTTGATGATGAAATGAAAGCACTCTTATTCTTACGTTCTTTGCCTGATAGTTGTGATAACTTGGTAATGGTTGTTAGTAATACAACATCCGATAACTAAGAAGGAGCGAAATTAGAGCTTGTACACTTAGATGTGTGGGGACCAGCTCAGGTAGCTTCTAATGGAGGATCCTAGTATTATGTGACTTTCATTGATGCTACAAGAAAGGTTTGGGTTTATTGTATTAAACATAAATATGATGTTTTTGATACTTTTAAAAGATGGAAAGCCCTTGTTGAGAATGAATCAAATTCAAAGTTAAAGTGTCTTAGATCTGACAATGGTGGTGAATATTGTAGCAAGGTTTTCAATGATTATTGTTCACTGAATGGAATACGTAGAGAAATGATAGTTCTTAGAACACCACAAAAGAATGGTGTTACTGAAAAGAATGAACAAGACAATCATGGAACGTCTTTAGAAGTATGAGAATATATGTTGGATTGTCCTTGCGAGCTTTTGGTAGAATCATTTGATATAACGATTTATTTGATTAACCGTGGGCCTTCAAGTTCACTAGATGGAGGAATACCAGAGGAAGATTGGACCGGAAAAAGAGGTCGATCTTTCTTTTCTTAAAGTTTTTAGTTAAAAGCTTTTGTGCATATTGATAAAGAAAATAGAAAAAAATTGGATGCAAAATCTAAGAGATGCACTTTCATTGGTTATGGATCTGGTGATTTTGGATTCCGTTTTTGGGATTTAGAGAATTCTAAAATTATTAGGAGTCGTGACATTGAATGGAATGAAAAGAGAATGTATAGGGATCAAATTTTGGTACCCAAGGACGAACTAGTTGAGAAGTTTGTGAATGAAAATGAACTCTCAGATTTAAAAATAATACCGATAGGGTTACACAATAACCGGTGTTGGTTGACCCCTGACCGACATCGGTCATATGAACTAGTATCGCTTTACAAAGAGTTAAACCAACATCGGTTAATAGAACTGACGTCAATTATAGGTGACCGGCGTCGGTCACTATCAGAATTGGAAACAAATGTCCAGGAGGTCCAGAATGAGCCTCCGGTACCCCAAACTTCTATGAGAAGGTCACAAAGGGTAAGTAAACCTCCAAAAATATTTACACCTTCTCTATCTTATTTATTATTGACTGATAATGGTGAACCGAAAGTTTTGAAGAAGTAATGTAGGATAAGACCCACGTGCAGTGGGAGCATGGCATGGATGAGGAGATGGACTCCTTGGAACAAAACTAGACTTGGGATTTGGTTAAGTTGCCAACATGTAAGAGGACATTGCAGAACAAGTGGGTTTACAGGATCAAGGAAGAAGAGGGTGGACAAAAAGATACAAGGCAAAGCTTGTAGTAAAGGGATTTGCACAAAAGCAATACATGATTTACATTTAGAGTAACTAGATGTGAAGACGAATTTCCTTCATGGTGATTTGGATATAGAGATTTATATGCAGCAACCACTTGGGTATGCAGTCAAGGGTAAGGAGAAATTAGTGTGCAGGTTGAAAAAGAGTCTATATGGGCTCAAGCAAGCTCTAAGGCAATTATACATGAGGTTTGATAGTTTCATGCATGATCATGGTTATTTGAGACATGAATCTGACCATTGTGTTTATTTCAAAAATTTGAAAATGGGAGCTATATTATTTTGTTACTGTATGTAGATGATATTCTTATTGTAGGATCTCGTATGCAGGACATTGGTGAGCTTAATGGAAAGCTAGCTCACACATTTTCTATGAAGGATTTAGGAGCTACAAAAAGAATCATTGGCATGCAAATACATAGAGACAGGAAGAACAAGAAATTGTATTTGTCTCAAGAGGCTTATATCAATAAGGTGTTGGAAAGGTTTAACATGCAAGATTCAAAACCGGTGAGTACACCTATGGTTAGACACTTCAAATTGAGAAAAGATCAGTTTCCTTCATCACATGAGGAGGTCAAATACATGACACGAGTACCATATGCTTTAGCAGTTGGGAGTCTCATGTATGTTATGGTTTTTACCAGACCAAACATTGCACAGTAGTGGGAGTTATGAGTAGATTTATGTCTAATCCAGGTAAAGAGCATTAGAAAGCAGTCCAATGGATACTCGGGTATTTGAGAGGGAAATCTAGCATATAATTATGCTATGGAGGTTTGGATATTTCGTTATGTGGCTATGTTGATTCGAATATGGTTGGAGATCTAGATGGTAGAAGGAGCACTACTGGATATATTTTCATAGTAGGTGGGATGACAATTAGCTAGATTTAAGATTGAAGGTTGTGGCTTTGTCTACTATAGAGGTAGAGTATGTTGCAGCTACAGAGGCTAGCAAAGAGATGATATGGATGAGCAGGTTCATGGAAGAGTTGGGAAAGGAGCAAGATGATTGCAAATTATTCAATGATAGTCAGAGTGCAATTCATTTGGAAAAGAACTCAAGTGTTTCATTCTAGAATGAAACACATTCAATTGAGGTATCACTTCATATGGCAAGTATTGGAGGATGGGCAACTGAAACTAGAGAAGATTCATACGAGTGAAAACCCTGCGGATATGCTAACAAATCCATTAACAAAAGAGAAGTTGGAGCTACACTCCACTTTTGTTGGTCTTCAGTTTGAGACTTGAAGAGGAAGAAACAAAGCTAAGGAAAGGATCCAAGAATGACGCGTTATGCAGTATAATGCGCAAATTTATCTCCAAGTGGGAGATTTTTGAGTTATGGAGCTCAATTACTTCAGATTAGCATGTTATTTAAAATTGCAGAAAGCATAGAATTGGCGTCGGTTATGGAGGGCCGGCATCGGTCACCTATGACCAACATCGGTCAAGCAAGGAGGAACTAAAATCGGTTAAGGCTAATCGGTGTCGGTTACTGTGTGTGGGTGTTTTATTTAACTCATGGGAATTATATTTAATTTTAACATTAAAGTAGATCTATTGATTGTAATTGCATGGCTAAGTGCCCTAAGTTTGTATATGCCTATATAAGCATGAAATCTAGGGTTTAGAAGTAGAGGATTGTAAGAATTGATGATTATTGTGAGAATAATTGTGTGAGAGAGAATTCTTGGAGAAGAAGGAGAAGCTTGAGAGAAAGAAATTATTGTACATCTAAGAGGTGTGGAAGATTGTAAATCTTCATTGTATATCTTCTGAAAGCTTTGGATAATATATTGGCTTGTTTCTTGGTGGATGTAGCCCACACTAGGTGAACCACGTAAATCGTGTTGATTTATATCTCTTGTTTTGTATATTTCTTCTGGTAGAATATCCGCTTTTATTGCATGTATGCTTAGATCTGATATATTATCTATACAACCTTGTGCTAACCCCAACAACATTTGATTACTTTGGTCCAAGACCATCTTGTTTGGTTAGGACCAGTAATGCAATACAAACTTGAGTTGTATGCAGGTCTTAGACCCTTTTACTTTTGGTCCTTTTTGACAATTAGGTCTCTTCGCTACTCTTTTATCTTTCACTCTTATATTTTGGGTTGGTCCGCACGCCACTAAGATTCAAATTTCAAATTAAAGGACACTTATACATACATACATACATACATACATATATATATGTGTGTGTGTGTGTGTGTGTGTGTGTGTGTGTGTGTGTGTGTGTGTGTGTGTGTGTGTATGTGTATATATATACATATACATATATATATAGATATATATATATGTATGTACATATGTATATACATATATATATATATGTATATACATATGTATATACATATATATATACATATAGATATATATATGTATATACATATATATATATATATATATATATATATATATATATATATAATATCTAATAATACACTTATTTAAGTACCACCTATTGAGCTAAGAAAGTAAGATTTACTAATGCATACAACATATTGACAACATAACAGAGCATAATTTTGATTTGCATATTTGCACACAAGGTATTTTATGGGAGGAAAGTAGCATAATTTGATATCAATGTAAAAGCACAAGGGAAGAGCTAGGTCAAGATTTTTAGTTGCATGCACGTTTATACAAAGCATTATGAGAAATACACTTGAGTTTGAAATGTAGTGCAACACTCGGTGATTCACAAACGAGGTGGCCGTCAAGGTCAATCTAACTCAAGCATGTGCACGTTCTATTTTAGTATAATGTGTTCTTGTAGAAAGATAGGTGTTGTTTTGTAGGTGTATATGTGATATTTAGGGTTACAGGTGAAGTCAAAGATATCAAAGTCTAACATAGGTGATGACAAAGTGACACACATAAGAAACCATGATCACGCTTAGGTTTATTTGTGCGATTTGATCTTGGCTAAGTTATAAGGTACTACACTTGTATAATTAAACGAACAACAATTGATTTGGATACATTCAAAATTATTCATACCTTTCATATTTATCAACAAAATTGTCAGAAGTCAACCTAAATCAGCTAAGTGACCACTCATACCCTAATTATACCCTTGATTTCTTTATCATTTTGGTATGTTTGTGATAATTTAGTTTCCATCATGCAGTTGTAATTGAATGTGATCTAAATTAAACAATTTTTGGTAACATTTATTCATCTCTATATAAATTAATTAGATAAAAATCATTTGAAAATTTTTAGGTTCGATACATTTTATTGAACCCATTTTTGTTTGAACCCTTCACCTAGCTTAACATATAAGCTAGGCATTTTAATTTGCAAACCACTTGTGGTTTTAGGTCTTCTTCTTGAATTGGGATAGTTATGTCTTGTAATCTTGCTTTGTGAAACCATAATATCTATCATCCCTCTAATCAGGTCCATGCCCCATATGGGTTCAAAACCAAGGTTCTATCTCCACCATACCCCAATGTCTATGCTTCCATTACTTTCTTTTTACATAATGTAGCCTATGGTTATGATGATACATCATCTTATATTCTTCCTACCCTATAACATCCACCCCACTTCACATATCTTAATGTGACACCTATTGCGATTTAACTTATTTAGATGCCTCTTTAGCTAGCCTCTACCCATTACAGTACCTCATGAGTCTATTCTTTGAACACTTTTGTTGATTCTCCATAAGTAGTTGACCTTAACTTGTTGAAACATTGGAGCCATGTTATGATGATGATCTTAGTTATGAGTATGCATCTAGTGATAATGATTGGGTTAGTGATGATTAAGCCCTTATCTTCACTTGTCATCTTGACAAGTTGCCTAATTCTCTTAATAATGCCCTACCTAATGATATAGAATTTACTAAGTGTGTGAGTGATTATATTTCGATGATGACGAGGTCTCACCTAAAAGGATATATTTTACATGTAATATAAGAGTTAATGGTACTTGTTATCTTTCGATAATGATGCAAATATGGATAGTGATGACGAATGTTCTTTTACTTCTATAGATGGTGATGCACATGTTGATCTTGATATTTCACGTGAGAACTCCGAAAAATGCACTTAACAGGATTAGGATGGAGAAAGAACTGTAAAATATGTGCAAAGATCACGTCAATAATAACTATGTGGTCTCTTCGGTGTTTGTATTTACCTAAGATATCACCGATGTTTTCCTCTATAGTTTTTGGATGAGATCATGAAATATGTAGGCCATGACGCATGTTGAAAAGTGGTTCCTTCATTTTTCAAGTTGAACGACATTACTCTATAGTAGTAGGTTCCCCATGGGGTGATAAATAATGTATTGTGTTGATCTTTTAGTATGATGAGGATTTGATTATAACTAAAGAAACCATCCATAAGAGACAACATCTTGTGGATTGTTGTTAAATTGATGAGCTGGTCGATGTTGGGTAGAGGAAAATCGTCTTTGGGGCAAGCGAGGTTAAAGTCTTGAAAGTCTATGTAGATGCGCAATTTTCTAGTGGCTTTAGTGACATGTACGATGTTGGAAACCCATTGTGGATAATCAATAGGTAATATGAAGTTTGTAGAAAGAAGATGAAGTTATTGCTTAATGAGTAATGTGACACGAGGGTGCATCCTACGAAATTTTTACTTTACCGAGTCTAGTATTCGGGATGATAAAAATGTTATGGATAATGATGTTAGGGTCTATACCAGGCATGTCACTATAGCACCATGTGAAGGATTGACTATGTTCAAATAAGAAAGCGGTGAATTGTTGGAATTCCTGCGTGTCAAAGGCTTGGTTGATTTTGACAATGTGCGGATCTTGTTGTGTGTCATGTTAACATCAATGGTCGATTCATTGATAAGTGTAGGCATACTAGAAGGTAAGGTTTTCTAAATATAGTGATATTCAATACCCATATAAGTTAAGACAACGTCATCATTATGACAATGGAGAATGTTGATGGTAGGGGAATCTTCCTCTATCATATGTGGCAATGTTAGGGGAATGGTTTCATTTTTACCATTAGCTTGATAAGTTAGTATTCCAAGTGTAATAACATTGACTAAAAAAATTTAGGGGAATGGACATAATTTCATTGTCATCAAAAGGTGAGTCTAACAATGGTGACACTAGTGCTTGAGATTTAGATGTTGATAGCGATGGTTAAGAAGGAGAGACTTTGAAGCCAAGGCCATGTTTTTGTGAGGCATCTTCCAGTTTTCAAAGGGAAGGCCATGTGGACCTTATTCATATCAGCCAAGACCAAAACCTTTCCATGCACATCAGTAGAGGTAAGTTTGGGCGAACTATGGTTTTCCTAAGAATGAAAAGTCTCATGAGAAGAGTTTTGTGTGTGGTCGATCATCAAGATGAGATGAAGGGTGGTTGATACCTCCACAAACAAGTTATGTTTAGAGGTAACGGGGACCAAAGGAAACGATGTTTGCTACATTAGGCTTATAAAGTGGTTGTTTTTGGTCTCCCATATGATTTAGGCATATGGAGTGTATTGAGGATTAGGAGGTGATACTCCCCAACAATAGACATTACATGATATCTTCAAGGATCGATCATCTAGTAGTTTGATGAGGGAATAAAAGAGCTTGTAGAAGCTTGCTTGGTATGAATACATGGAATTTTGTAATGGAAGCAACACATCATTAGGCATGTAGGTCATGTGATATGCTTTTAATGGATTTGGATCAGTAGGAACCATGAATTTTTTACCCTCGTGTTCATATTTTAGACATCTATGTAATGTGGATGGGACACAATGCATGATACATATCCAGGGATGACCTAGTAATATATTATATTAGAACTCTCCTTCTATAAGATAGAAGAGCTCGTGGAGGATTTTAACAACAATTTTGAAAGGTAGAATACTATACCTAGTGTAGGGTGACAATGTTGTTAAAGGTGCGGAGCACAACAAGTGATTGAGAAACTATGGTATAAGGTAAATCGAAGTTGTTTAAAGATGTGAGATAATATTATATTAATGCTAGCGTCATTAGAGATCATTGCTTTCTTGACGAGAGTGTCATTGATTTGATCGGTGACAAAAGAGAGGAAGGTCATGATCCTCATATTATAAGAAGGGGATTTCGAGTCATCAAATACGATAGTGGCAAACATTTTAAGTTACACCAATGAGGTTGGTAAATTATTGGGGGTCATCTAATGGTACTGAAATGGCCTAAAGGGATTCAATCATAACTTGTTGATGTTGTGGAGAGTTTTGAATGAGCTCATAAAGAGACATCTTAACAGGAGCTTGATGTAATTGTTTAAGGATCATGTATTGTATGGATGTAGTGGATTGAATTTGAGGTGCCGTAATAATGGACACCTTGGAAAGTTAGAAGTTGGGGGGTTGGGTGACTCGGAAGGATCAATGGAGATAGAGACTTTAGGGTGGTCTTTCAAATCTTGCATGTGTGCTCTTGTGGCTATACAAATGACATCTATCCTGGAAGTGAGGGGCTATACTGAAGAAGCCTTGTAATTAGATATGATATCAAATGATGATTTGGAATTTATATGTTTAGGGGCTTGCAGAGTCAGTTTGATTTGATGTTGGATTTTTTTTGTATTAAGGTCTCTGTGGATGGATTATTTTTATTTGTGGGGATTATTTTGCTAACGAGACTTCAAATTATGGCATGAAGGGATTTGCAGTCCTCTGTGTAGTGTCTTGGTATTTGATGATAAGCACATAATGCCTCATAGTTATACCAGGAAGGTTTCCACCCCCAAGATCATAGGGCTTAATGGGTGGCAGTGTTATGATTGATGATCGATGATTTTTTCAAGGATGTTAGTGTAATATCTTGATGACGAGGATGATAGATGGGGGATATTGTTTGATGGTTTAGGAGCATGAGATGTTTGAGTCATGTCTTGTGTGGCATGTTTAGGTGTTGGTCGTGGGATGGGTTTAGAATTTATAATGGTGATTATAAATTTGGATAAGGGATGTGGTCTCGAAAGAGAGAGGGTAAGGACATGTTGCCCTCGTGGTGTGTTTGTATGGTGAGTGTCTTGTAATATTTCTATCTTTTTAGATGGGTGATTTGTATGTTTTTGTGTTGGATTACCAATACTTTGGGCTCGGTGTTGGGTGACATGGTCTTGGAAAGAGCTATTTAAGATTTCAATGACATGCTTCTTTTCTAGTGATTTCAAAGGGATAGTATGGGAAGTTTCTACACTAGTGGATGTGGTAGGGTTTGGATGTTGTGATGTGGACGGGATTGGGATCTCAGTGGTGTATAGATTCGAAGGGCCATGTTGTTTGATTGACGTTCCTATTGTGGAAATAGATGATGCTACAGATGTGGGTGAGGGATTGTTGACAATATTGATGGTATGATGAGACCCTATAGACTTGGCTAAACTTGATTAACGATTGGGGATGATTCAGAAGGTTGTTTAAACACATCCAAATTTTGATTCGGAGGCATGTTTGGATTGTCAAGTTGTAATTCACCATGGTCTATAAAGTCATAGAGGACATTTTTGAATGAACGAGACTTTTCAATGTCGTGTCCTCGACTTGATGGTATTTACAATAATCATTTTCTCTATACCATGATGGTTTGGAAGTGGATATGTCGATAGTTCAAATGGGAGGGAGCTTAATCATATAAGTGGTCAAAATTTTATAAAAGATAGGGTTATAGGACTCCCTAAAGGTGTGTATAAATGTTAAGGCTTGGATCCTTCGGATCTCGAACAACCTTTGATGTAGTTTTTAAAACAACTACATTTTTCGAACCTTTAGATTTGTTGTTGTTGGAAGAAGGTTTAAAAGAGGACTCAGGTTTTGGTTTCTTAGATCATAGTTTAACTTTATTGTCCTTGAGGGCACAAAGTTCTAGTTTCCGAGCCATGGTAAAGGCCTCGTCAAATGTTTGAAAGGATTGAATTTGAAGAGTTGATGATATATGTTTGGCACATGATCGAGCAAACAACTCGATGAGCTTAATTTGTGGAAGAGAGAAGGACAATTTGTTGATAATCCCTCACCATCTGGCGAAAAATTAGCAATGGACTCGTCCTCAAATTGTTTTATGGCATAGAGATCAATGATGGATATTTTATGAGCGATATTGATAGAGAAGTGTTATAGAACAACTATGTGAGTTGTGTGAATGATGAAAGAGAATGTTGCGAAGATATTGTTGTACCGATTAAGGGCGGGGCCAGCCAAGGACATAGGGAATGTCTTCAACATGAGATCTTGGTCATGAGTGATAAGATAACACACATGAGAAAAGACCTGATATGTTGTTACGGGTCCTCCTTACTATAGAATTTGATGAATTTCAAGAGTTCCCAGTGTGGAGGATAGGCCTTAAAAGGCATAGATGGGTTGATAGGTTCATTACAAATTTGTTCGTAGGAAAGGTTGTTTTTAGGTCCCATGTGGTGCAACTTCATGGCTAGCTATTCCACATGATAGTGCTTGCATGGGATCAATTTGAGATTGTTGGAAGTTTGAAGAGGAAGAAATTACTTGATTATTAGGTGTAATGGTTTGATTGTTGATATAAGTGATATGGTAATGGGGTATTCTTGGAAGGAGGAATACTTGTTGGGATATTATAAGTGTATTAAGAGACTAATGGTTGTGAAGATTGGATGTATTGATATGGAGGAGGAATAGAGGTGTTGATAAGAGGTTGTGATGGTTGTGGGATATATTGAGAAGAGATGTAACTATATTGTGAGATACAAGCAAATGGATGCTTGTTGTGAAAAGGGTAGAGTACTAGACAATGACACTTGTGTTGATAGGTGGTATAGATGTAGGGATGGATAAGACTATATTTTGAATTGAAGATGTAGGTTGTTGTGAAGAAACAGTCGAGACATGATCAAAGGATTTGGTAGAGAGGGACATAACCGAGCTTGCAGGGAGGAGGAGTGGCGAATGTTGGGTGGACTCAGTATGTGGGTGGGGAGGTAGTAGTATGAGTTTGTGTAACTTGTGAGCTAAGTGAGGAAGCTTGATGACATAGGTGCTTGTTGGCTACTCTTTATGTGATTATATGACATTAAGGTCAAAACTAGGAACAAGAGCATATAAGTTGGTATAAATGTTCCCGAGTCACTCGAGGTAAGATAAGGAGCAATTTGCTCTATAACGGTTGATAATCGGGTCATAAAGGAAAAGTCATAAGTGTCGATGGTAGAAGATGGAAAATATTTTGGATAGGTGGATAAGCGATACAAATACCTTTGGCAACAAGGTTAAAGGGAAATCGGATTGGAGTTTAAGATTTCTGCAAAGACTAGGTCACCACTCTGGAAGAATAGTAGAGCATCAAGACAAAGAGGTTATGCTATCACAAATTGAGTACTAAGAGAATCCAGAGGTTCCTAATCTATTTCTAAGGGTGTTTATGATGGATCTGTCATGCTTGGGATGTTTTGAATACGTAACTAGGTTGATTTTAAAGATTGTTGAAGTAAATATTTCATATTTGAGGTGTTTTGGATGTGAGACTATTGTCTAGTCAAAACCATGAAATGAACAAAAAAATCAATAAAGGAAAAAAGAAAGATGTTTATTATTGAAACGTAAGTCACACAATCACAAGAAAACTTTCTTTTTTTATTATCTTGATTTATTTAAGAAAAGCGTGAAATAAAAAGATGATTGAAAAAGAACTATAAAAGAGGCTATCTAAGGCTAGTTTCAGGTGAGTTAAGGCCGGAGTCCTCGATATACCCGAAGGTACATGAGGCCCAAGTCTGTGTTGGTGTCGGTATGAAGCGTGGTATTGGGGCATATCCCCTCACTTCATGATCTCGTAATGATAAGGGTGTCATGTGCTTAGCTGATATACCATCCACCATTTATTCATACTCATCCGGAAGACCAATCGACTTCCCCTTGGTGATGAAATCCAAGTAGGTAGACCTGGAAGGAAGTGTTTAGATGCAAGTTTGATTTATGATGTGGTTTGGTTATGTGTGAGGGGATTTTTGTGAATGCAATCATTTAACCCCTAATTAAACTATGTGAGAAAGAAAAATGAAAGTTCATTTTAAGACCCAAAAGGAAAGATTAATTTTAATGAAGACATATCCAACAAAAATGTGATGCTGGAAGGAAAATGAAAGAAAAGAAACCTACATGTGTTCACTATTCCTTTTTTATTTTTTTTACACGTTGTTGAAGAAGCAATATCAAAGCACTCAAGTGAAAAGTTAGATGATTTGAAAAGAGAGAAAGCAAGAAGATATAAAATATAAACCAAAAAGGGATTAATGGTCCCACCGTGAGTGCAAGATTATTTGTGGTAGATTTCAGGTTTGTTAATTATATGATAAACACCAAAAAATCGGAAGACAACAACATGGTTTAATGATACCTACCTTGATAATATAATGTCGGGATAAATGGATGCAATGCGGATGTGAGACTCCTTCTTCTAGTGAATGAGAGAACCTGCATACAAAGATAGTTGAACAAGATAGATATTAGACAAAGGATATGATGATTTTCTCAAAGGCCGATCCCAAGAACCAAAGGGATTCCTTGAAGGGTGTTAACTCGTTTTACAATCAAGTGATAATGATATGAAAATAATAGACAATAAGAGGATGATTAAAAATCTAGAGGGATAGAGAGATCCTACTCCGTGTGATAGAAAACCCAAGCAATGGCCACGATGAGCTCAAATCCAAGAAGTAATCGAACCAAGATTGTTCAACAATGTCTTGTTCTTCTCATATGACTTCAAGTTGATCTTTGATGTCTTCAACATTTAGTGTCAAGGCAATGACACATAGGCCGAGTTCGTGTGCAATGTCGAATGCTCTCCTAGAAAAGGGTTGTTGGACAATACTGAAGGTCACATTTGTTTGTAATTAGATGTGCTTGACTTGATACCGTCATCTATAGAGAGAAGTAACTTGAAAACAATTTGATTAGATAAACAATAGATTGATATTTGATGGAAGATATGAGAAATATGATTAAATTGATAAAAAAAGATAGGGATCCTCATCGATTTGGGGTAATCATTGGTGATTAATGTGAAAGAGGTTGATTTTTAGATATGATGCAAATGAGGTGTAGAATAAATTATTTGTGAGTTGATTTGAGCTCTAGGAATGCCTTAACAAATTGAATAAGAAAATAGATGACCAAAGCTTAGCTTAGACAAAGAATGGTAAGAATCAACGTTGTGGGAATCTTACAAGATTTGTGAAGCTTCTACGGATGTGAAAAGTGTGAAGGTGATGTCAAGATATTTGCGTAATGGTGTCTTCAAGGTTGTCAATGAGTTAAAGCTTTTCTACAAACATCTCAAGATCATTGTTCAATAAGTTTTATGTTGCTTATATAATCATTGATGATTTGTTTGAATTGCTAGCGATCCACCAAAAGTGGGGAAACCCACTTGAAAGTGGTTTAAACCACTTCCAAAAGGGTTGATTTGGGTATGGGATGAGTGGAAATGGTTAAGAAGATGTTGAGGGAGTTAGGAGATTAGATGGTTAGGGTTAAAATGGGCTAGAATGGGTTTTTAAGTGGTTAAGGAGGTTTAGAATATGTGAATGATATTTATGGGGAGGTAGAATGTGATTTTATGGGGGTGAGGACATGGTTTATGATAATGAAATATGATTTAGGATTTTCGAATAAGGATGTGAGGGGTGTAGCCAAGAAACATGTGTCTACAACATCTTATGTTTCAATATTAAGACACAAGTTGATTTTTGACCGGGGTATATGTATACACCTTATTTTTACGTTTTTAACAATTTCTCTTGTCGAGGGCTATTACTACATCTTCCTTCTTAATGTGTGCCTTAGGGGGCTGCGGGGATTAGGGTGTGTCCAACTTGGTCATGTGAGCTAGACCACAACATTTGAGAGATGTCATTATTTCATCATAGTTTACATCCCTTTTTCCTTGTTTCTTCCCTTTGTTTACACCTATTGCATTATTATCCATGCTTTTAGTCATCTGGATCTTCCTCGTGTCCATTTATCTTCTAGCCTCCATAACTCCTTGTTTTGCACCTCGTGACTTTAGGGCTCCTCTTGAAGAATGTCATCACCCATGGGTGATGGTGTTGGGTTTGGTTTTTCCATACCGACGCCATCGCCCATGAGTGATAGCCTGTGTGTGTGTGTGTGTGTGTGTGTGTGTGTGTGTGTTTCAATATTATGACATGCACTAATTTTCAACCTGGGGTATATGTCTAAACCTTATTTTTATGCTTGCTAATTGTTTCTCTTGTGTAGGGGATATTCTTGTATCTTTCTCCTTAGTGTGTGCCTCGGGGGGCTGTGGGGATTAGGGTGTGTTTGAACTTGGTCATGTGAGCTAGACCATAACATTTGAGAGATGTCACTATTATACCATAGTTCCCTCACCCTTGCCTCGTTTCTTCCTTTGTTTACACTTATTGCACGCTATTATCGATGCTTTAGTCATCTAGATCTTCCTCGTTGTGTTTATTTATCATCTAGCTTCCATAACTCTTTATTTTGCACCCCATGACTTTAGGGCTCCCTATAAAGCCGAAGTCATCACCCGTGGGTGATGGTGTTGGGTTTGGTTTTCCATAGTTGACGTCATCGCCCATGAGTGATAGCCTTGGGTATATACATCCCTCCTCATTTATCATTTATATCAAATGTTATTTTCGCACTCCCAAGACATTTCATTACATGAACATATTTTTGTACCTATTTGATAAAATTGAGGTTTTGGAGCTTGTAACTTTACATTCGATCATCATAGTGAGATATAACTGGAGGTCTTCTATTTGAGATTTCCGTTCTCCACCCACAACAATTCTCTCTCGACTTTGTTGTCTGCGGGAGGATCATGCATCAATATTACATTGCAGGTAAGTTAATCATTCCTAGTTCCTTTATTGTTTGTATACTATTGATTTTGTGTGGATGGTTGGTCATTCATTCTTTATAAACTAGAGTAGATGTATGCTTGTTTTGATCTATTATTTCGTCTCATTATATTACACCCCACGGCTTTATCCATCTCTTGACTCATCCTTATTTTGAATCTTAGTAGGATACCTATTTTTATCTTAAGGGTATGCCTTGGAAGCCTATCACCATCTTAGGGTTAGAATCATCATCCTCTAGAATTGCACAATAACACTCCCTACTTACCTTTGATATCTACACCATTTTTATGGACTTACATTTGATCACTACATTTGAGAACCCATTTGAGACCCATATTTTCCCGTCTTAAAATAAGAAGGTTGAGCGAAAAGAAAGCAAAGTAGGACAAGGAAGCATGGAAGTGTTAGACAAAGGAGGGCAAGTTACAAAAGTAATCAATCACAAGTAAGTGAACCATAAAGGTTTGAGGAAGAAAGGAAGGAACAAGAGCATAAAGAATAGGAGGCCAAGAAGGAGGAGGAATAAAAGAATAAGTAGAATGGGAGAGGAATACACTACACAATTTTTTTTGCTAGGGTGAAGACTAATAGATCACATCAAGGCAAGTAATACAAGAAATAAAACATGTTATATCTCTTCAAATCCTTATCATGGATACAAGAGAAGAAGATGCATTGTTTGAAGTCATGCGCAAGACAATTGACACAATAGCGAAGGATACTTTGGGAGACCGGTCGAGGCCATCAAAGATTAGAATGGCTATAAGGTAGATTTAGAAATATTTCTTCCAACTTCAAAGAACATGAAGGACACCCCAAAGGACATAATTTCTCACCTCATGCTCCACAAATTCAAGCAACAAAAACAATACCACCTCGAATAGTTCCTCCACCTATATAAGTTCAAAAGGTTCCACCATCACATCCTAAAGAAAAAAAAGCAAGCTCGAAGTACCACACTTTTAGGATAAATAACATTTGAATGTAATTACACAAATTTGATGTATATATTTGTAAATATGCCCACATAGGTTGAAAAAACTAAAAGGGCGATCTATGAGGGAATTTCAATAGAGAAAACCCAAAAGGGTAGTATGTTAGAAAATTTACTTAATTGAAAACCCGCAAAGGTGGTTAAGTAGTGCATAGGGAATGAAAATTAGTAAATGATGTTCCATATATCGACTACAAACAAAGAATCTAGATGCACAAAACAACTAGCACTAGGAGTTTGTAGAACGAAGACAAAGTAACCTGTCGACTTCACAAACTTCTTTTGTCTTTAGATGAGACAACTATTTAATTTTGAGAAAGTGTTGGAAGGGCATTGAAGCCTAAAAGCTGACTTGGTGCATTTTGTATATTCCACAATATCCAATGTATCTGTAAAGTGTATATAAGACAAAATAATATATATGTAACGATCCTCTAGCCATAAAAGAGAATAAAAGGAGCCATAAGACCGAAAGTCATCTTAAAATAAAACTATGTAAGCGCATTGCGTAGATGATTTGATTGTTGATCCCGACTTATGATCTGAATATAGTTAATAATTGTTTGGTTCCCATAGTTAAACACTTCCGGTTTATACGACTTCTATATCTCTCTAGTTTATATGTTTCCTTCTATAATTTCCAAAATGTAGCTATTGCATAATTTTTATGATGTTATTGTTAATTTTAAGCTGTTGTATATGAATTGAATTTTTAAATACCTTAAATTACAAATGTAACATGTTTTGATGAGTGATTCCATGGACCACCGATAACAACGAGGATTATAATGCAACCTGGAAGGTGTAGTAGGGCATGCGCACACATATAATTCAAAAATTGTAAATGCATTCGTGCATATATTTAAAACAGAGAAGGATGATCTGGTTTAAACATCAAATTGATTTTGCTCACATGATGAACAAACACTATAAATTTCAAATTTGAGATAATTCCATTTCGAACAAAGTATATTTAAGCTTTTGTCATTAATAACTAGTCACAATTCCATTCGATTTAATGAGGATGAACATACGCAACTGAAGGTACAACAAACAAACATGCACACACATATAATTCAAAAATTAAAACACATTTAAATATGTAATTAAAATAAATGAATAGACTAATTTAAAAATCAAATGAAATTCACTCACATATAATAAACAAAGATTATAAATTTCAATTTTAAAATGATTCCATTTCAAACGAAAAAAATTCAACTTTTGTTATTCATAAAAATATGCCATGTTTTGCATTATTGTTGAAACAATAAAAACAATTAACATATTTTAATTTTGTGGGGAATTCATTATATGTCTTCTACACTCTCTAACCAAAGAAAAGCTTAACACACAAACATTAACTAAGAGGAGGTCCAATGTTCAACCCCCATTGGCATGTCCGTGCATGAGGAATAGTCCATTTGAAGTCCTTGCGTGCTGCTACCTAATAGTTTGACCAACATCCCCGAGTGTGCGCTAGCTATACAAAGATGGTATGAAACCTAGACATTGACCGAACGAAACTTATGCACCTAATGGTCCCTTTCTCACGGCACGCTAAGTAAGATGTAATGATTCCTCAATATTGAAAAAAAAACACAAACATTAAATATATATTTTATCCCTCACTCTTCAAAATGTAATTCCTTGTTTTCGGCACCCACTTAGCGCATAAACATTAAATACGTTTAAAAGTCACCACGAGATGACTTTGACGAATACTCATTTGCCAAAATTACAGGGAATCACATTATGACGGTCTCTTCATAATTTACCAAGTGTTGAATAAATTGTATTCGTTTAGGATTAAAATAAGTGTTAAATCCGGTTTTAGTCCATACCTATGTGTGAACGCGGATAAACAAAATTCCCCACTTCGAGAACAAAAAAAAGTGTCTTGACTTTTGGGTTTTCTTTAAATATATCATCTTTATTTCAATTCTTTTGTTACCATTCAGTATAAACTTGGTGTTCATTCTTATCTGTCTGCACTTTCGTTTCATTACGTCGCAGAGATCTTCTTCGATTGCAATGGCAGAGACAAATTTCAAGTACATTATTGTGGGCGGAGGCGTAGCAGCTGTAAGTTTAACGAATCCGATCTCATTCATTTGATTTGAATCTGTATTTTCGTAATGTCTGATTCAGATATTTGTGCCCATCAATCTGTTTGATCAATTCGTCTAGGAAAAAGCCCCAATGGAATGAAAACAACAAAATCCGAGTCTAGTTTTAGGCTTGCAGTAGTATTGACTTTGATTTAATTCTAGTTGATAATATGGATCTGTAAAATAGGATTTGGATTCTCATCTTGCAAAATAAACGAGGTCAAAGATGAAACTTAGACCTGTTTGTGAGATGCCTGGTTAATAACAAATACCCAATATTAATTTTCTTAACATGCTAGTACGGTACGTAAAAATAATTAATGGGTTTAGGAAATCATAGAACTTATCATCACAGATACAATAGGGTCCGATGATCCTTTTACTGAATAATATAGAAAATTTAGGGACTGAAATATTTGGAGCCCAGATGGCTTTCAGATAAATCAGAGTGAACGACAGACAGACTCATCAGAGCTCACTGGACCACAATTACCAACATTCATTGCAGAAATTTGTGCTTTCGATGTGATGGGTCTGTTTGATGAAAGTATAACATGTAATGGAATCTCATTTACACGGGAAGTGTTGCCATTGACAGCGTAATTCACATCGTCATACTCGTTGATATGAGTCTTTAACCAAAGGCTAAACCGGAGTTTTTAACAAGTTAACCAGTTTCCGTATTATTTGTTAACACACACACACCACGGAATCGCTATAGTCTTACTATGGTGTAGAGACAGAGAATTAGGGAATGGATAGTGCCTGTTAGTTTCCAGCCAAGTTTCAATGAATCTTGTGTTGAATGTGATGTTTCCTTCTTATAGCTGAAAAATTTGGGATTAGATGGTACTTGCTATTGTCAATGACAATGTAATTCATATCTTCGTACTTCTTGATATGCGTTTTTAACCAAAGGCTAAAGCAGAATTCATATCATCGTACTTGTTGATATGGGTTTACAACCAAAGGCTAAACCAGGGTTTTTAACAAGGTACCTACTTTCCTTATTATTTGTTAATACACACATCCACAGAATCGCTACTGTCTCACTATGGTGTAAAGACAGTGAGAATTGGGGAATGGATAGTTCTCATTAGTTTCCAGGCAAGTTGCAATGAATTTGATGTTAACCTGTTACAGCCCAAAAATTTGCGTGTAGATAGTACTCGCTATTTTCCTTGTCCATATAGGTTTTTAAACAAAGGCCAAAATACAGTCTTTAACAAGGTACCCACTTCCCTTGTTATTTGTTGACAGATGCACCCACTAAATTGTGATAGTCTTACTATGGTTCAAAGAGAACGAGGATTGGGGAATGGATAGTGCCCGTTAGTTTCCAGTCAAGATTGCAATGAATCATCTATTGAATATGACGTTTCCTCTTATAGCTCAAAAATTTGGGAGTAGATAGTACTCGTTACTTTTTAATTGATCTTGTATTGAAAATTTATAGACTTGTTTGATATCTAGAAGATCATAGCAGGTCCCTAACTGGCTAAAATGAATTTTCAGACCAACTATTTTTAAAACATGATAGGCATTGGTAGCAGATTTGGAATAAATTGTGCCTATAGGTTTTAAAATTTTATGCAAGATTGTTATGAAAAGTTATAGATTAGCTCGATGGGTTGACTCAATTATCACAGTGGGCACACAATAAGCTAACATGAGTTTGTCAGATTGACTATTGGTAAAACACAATAGGGATCACTGACAATTTGGGACTCAATAGTGTGCATGTTACGTATCAGGAAATTAATTATAGACTTGGTCAATGAGAAAATGATCATAGTAAGTGACTTACTAGGTTATGGATTTTCTCAGAGTAAATGTGACTAAAAGAATATAGATATCATCAGCAAGTTAGGTTTGAACTTGTTGTAGTCCCTTGAGATGCTCATGTTAACCTTTAGCATGTAAACAAGGCTTGCAAACAAGTGGAAGTGACTGTGGTAGAACAACATAAAATTTGAACAAAAAGTATACCTGGTCATTTTGGTAAAGATTGCAGATTAATACAATCTGATTGAGGTGGTTCTGTTCGAAAAGTGATGGTTAAAAGATCATGTCCTGCAATATGGCTCAAATGTAATCCTTAAGTTAGGCACAGGGATTTCCAGTCCTATGACAGGCATGGATTTCTGAATTGGCAAAGAGAAAATTCTCATTTTTGGTGTATGCTACCTCAAATGGATTATGGTCCATCACAGGCATTGGAATTTTCAATATTTCACTAGTTTGAGTTTTTTTCATGGAAACTTTGTTTTCGTCTTCATGCTTTCAGTCTGAGTCACATATGGTTCACTAAGAATTACTTTTCCAACTTTCATTTCCTTTCAAGAAGGAACAAAAACAAGAAGTTTTAACTTATGACTTTTAGTGACTCTAGGTGATTCATTGGAATTGGCTTTTTAGACAAAAGATGCCCGAGTCAGAACCCTTTTGAATGAGGAACCAGGAAGTTTATCCTGCTGTGCTCAGTGCGCACATAATTAAAGTTGTCTAGTCATTTCATCACATGCAGTCAGGTTCAGATTTTAACTCTCATCCTCCCAATGTAAACAACTATGTTGATAGTTTGTAGTGAAAGATTGGCCTTCACAGTGAATCAATTTGACTCTGTAGTAAACACCCTTGGTTCAATTCTATAAATGAAGATCCACGTATTGTGGATGATTTTTCTCAAAACTATTGAAGACGGCTATTAACTCTCAATATCCTTTTTTCCTCCTGTATATGATGAACGCCATTTTCTTTTGGCTCATTTGTAAATTTCTAATGCCACAGAAGCAGGACTCATTGTATGAACTAGAGTTGTACTCGGTACTGTTGTGTCTATGCACTTAGAGTGAACATATAGCTATATAGCCATCTGGCCAATTACAAAAGTGGAGTATGGTTCTATATTGCAGGAAATTGAGACAGGGATTGGAGTTTTTAATCTTTAGGATGTATATGAAGATGAATGTGCTGGCACAGATATGTTATGGAGATGAAAGTTTATGTTACCTACATGGCCAGCAGGAAAAAATGGAGTAATAGATGCAATGAGAGTTGAAAATATCACTTACGCGAAGATGTATATTAGTTTAATTTTGAAAACGTATCTGATTACATGTAAGAGCATGATCATTTGTACATTTTGACTGTAAAACTTGCCTTTTTAACAGGCTATGCCTCCATGATATTCCTTACTTGGTAGGGTGGTTTCTGAGCTCATTCTCATATATGAAAACAAAACTGCTTTGTTAAATTCTTCTGGCTCCTGTGCTAACTGCTGCCAGTATAGTATTTGAGAGAACAGGATAAGGGAGCTGCCAAAAATTTCCTCAACTTTGTGCATATGTTTAAGCTGCAGAGCCTCAGCATTTTTTTCTTTCAAACATCTTTAAGTGCAGTGCATTACAGAATATGATGCAGTTTGGTTTGGGTACGGAATTTATGTTTCCGGTATATAATTTTCATACCAAAGGAAGAAGCTAATCTGATACAATAATAATATAAAGAAGAATTTTCAAACTGAAAATTTGCTATTCAATCCATAGTAATTAAAATGTGCTACACTTGTCCTGTTATCGATAGGTCCATTTATGTGTAATGCTCACTTAGATAGATAGCACTGTTGCTTGATAGGGCAATTTATTATTAACATTTTTGTTCCACATGTCCCTGCATGTGTTGAATAATGAAGGAATTAACCACTTTACAGGACTTATTTGCAGGGTTATGCAGCAAGAGAATTTGTCAAGCTGGGGCTTAAATCTGGAGAGCTTGCCATCATATCAAAAGAAGCTGTATGTTGTGCTCTTTTTTTGAAAGCTCCCAATGAATTTGGCTTTTGTTTTTGCTTGTAGGCACTTACAAATTTGTATCAGATAGAAAGATTTTAGTTTTATCTTTTGCTAAACATATGATAAATATAAGAGTTACGCACTTAGGTCTACAGTTTTTTAATTGATTTTCTGCAGCATTTGCTGGTATCTACTTTAATAATGCCATATGACCTTCCTGCTAATTATGTATTAGATTAGGCTATTTAGAATGTTAATGTAACGGAGTGCCAGTTACCAATTACAATCAATAATTTTTTCCCCAAGCATTGCCTTTTTCTTGACAACTTTGAGACAATTTTCATTTGATATCTCACTAAGATATTCATTTGAGACAATTATCATTTAAATTCTCATTGTTCATAGAAGTATAAACTTAGTTGAAGGTATTTATAGACCATTTCCATGCTTTAGAATTATATTTGTTATGTCACGTGAATTTCTTCCCTGAAGGAGCTTGAAATTAAAAAGTTCTAGTAGGTTATATGGTTTTAGTGGTGCCATGCATGTGTCCACCAATGGCTTTCCGTCCTTGGATTGTTGAGGTCATTTGTTTAATCAACTTTTTAATAATGTGCTGCATGGGGTCCTGATCATTACATTTATGGCACAGACTTTTGATGGCTATACAGTCTGGAGTTAATAAGGCATTGCAGTGCAAACCACTCGTTAGGAAAGTGCAGTGTTTGCTAATGTTGTTGAACAAGCACAGGGATGTGTATTTTAATTTGTGGCAGAAAGGATACTTGATTTTTATTCTTTTTGTTGTTCTTTTCTGCTTATGAAAGATAGATTAACTTAATAACGGAACCATTCTTCGTTATTATAAACAATATATCTGGATAGATTAGCTTGATAATAGAATAACTCTCCGTTGTTTCTGCAGGTAGCTCCATATGAACGACCTGCTCTTAGCAAGGCCTATCTCTTTCCAGAAGGTACCAGATTTTCATAGAATTTTCATAGAGCCAGAGTGAAATTCATTTAGTCTTCATACATGTGGAAGCTATTGGCATTTTATTCATGTGTTTGTGGTAACTTATGATTTCACCTTTGTCACCAATAAAATAGATTCACACTCCATTAATTTTAAACTGCATTTAAAGATCAAATCAGTTGCAGCCTCATGACAACTTAAAGGATGTCTAATTGAGCTGTAAAGCAATGTCCTCAGCAACTCCCCTCCAAACTTTCTGCTCTTTCTTTGATATTTATGACGTGAGGGTATGACATTCATTGTATCTGAGAGAGCTTTGCTCCATATAGGTAAATCAGGTATTATTTTTCCTTGTCAGTCATAAGTTTTAACAATCATTATGTAGTTTTACTCCTTATGATATGTTCCAATTTAAAAACTAGTTGGGCTGCGTACATGCATTTAATATACTTTCTTACAATGCTAATGGTTCTAGCAGTTTCTTAATGTATTACTGCTAGGGCTTTCTTGTGGATTAGCTAGGTTACTAGGAAACTGGTATGGGTCCAAAACACAGAAATGCCAATTTTCAGAAAACCCTTGGGTACGAAACATCACGGAAACATCTGTACAATATATTAAAATAAATATAAATATATATAAAAATGCATAATAAATAAATCTGAAAGTGTGATGGAGCAAAAATGTGCTTATATAGCTTTTGTAAAGTGTCTTTAAGAAGTTGGCATAGGTAAATTAGGGATAGTTTTTAATTTATTTGAGGATGTTTTTTTTTCTTTTTGTCCCTTTTAAGTGACTGCTGCCGCTGAAATGTGATGGATATGCCATGGGTATCGCCGTTACCTAGGCCGTACTCATGACTGTCATGCGTTTCCTGGTCGTACCATACCCGCACCCGTTTCTGGTCACCCTTACACAGGTATGTTGCAATCAGGGCGTTTCCAGGTGTCACAGTGGATTAGTCATCAGAACATATGACTAGGTTCATTATTGAACTCAGTATACGCGATTATATCCCTATTTGTTCCATTGAATAAGCTTTACGCAAAAGAACTCAATAGGAAACAAAGATTTAGAAATCCTATAATTGCTCTACATTTTATGGGAATGAATGACATAAGGTAAGGAGAGGCATTCATTGTGATAAATAATCATCAAGCTTACCCTCATAAACATTTATTTCATTGGTGAATGAGAAAACATGTCCAGAATTATTCGCAATTTCCTTTTAATAGGTAGAGGTAAGGTCAAGCCAATTATCAGATTGGCTTGAGAATTTGTTCTTTTGAAGTGACTAAGTACAAGTTAGACAAGTAAAAGCTACGAAATTATCCAGCAATTGCTCTTCAGAGATGCATGTGGCTATGTAGCACGATTGCATTCTCACATAGGATAGCATTGACAAGCTTGAAAATCATCTAGCAGATGGGGTTCAACAAGAGTTGTAAATCTCATAGACCTACTGTAGCACTTAACTGTATCCAGAACTCATTTCAATGCTATATATCTATATTATGTGATATTAAGTTGCAACTCATATCGAGAATAAAATAAAGTTGTGAGAAATCAACTATGAAAAAGTTTAGCTTGTTAGATGGATTCTAGACACTTGTGGTAGTAATCATGTATACAACTATATAGAAGCTACTCATGCTCTGCAATGGACAGTTGCACATACTAAATACCATTAACGATTCATAGACTAACAGACCTAATGATTCACAGTACATTTTGTTTCTAATGCTTTAAATTTATTCATTGAATCCATGTGTTGTATGATTGGGTAGGATGACTTGTAGCATGTCGTGATAAATTATTGTGGAATTTCACTTCCGTGCCACAACCTTATACCACTGTAACACCACCTTAGATTACTTCAGATCACCTCTTCATCATCTCCAGTTGTCCCTCACTAGCTTTGGCTACCTCCACCTTTTGTCATATTGTCTAGCCCTTCCAATGGAAGCAGTCCCTAAAATTGGTGCTTGTGGTGCTTTATGATTGTTTTGACTCTAGATTACTAGTTTCGGTTTATTTGGCCCTGTGAAGGACAGAGGCATCAAGTTTTTAGTCTTTCACAATGTACATTGTTATTGTGGTGTGCTTCTTGAAATGATTTGTTCAAGTTTAAAATTCCCACTGTTTTGAGTGCCTCTTCCAGGCATGCCTTCAGGGAAGAGTTGTTTGAGAGTTTTGCTGATAAATAAATCAATATATTGGTTTTGCATAAATATGTAATCTTTGAAAAATCAATTAGGTGTGTCAGATTTCTTAAAACTCCATAGCGTTTTCAAGGATAATCTTGTAAGATCTTTCCTTGCTGCTCTTGATGAGGTACATTACGGGTCTTCTTGAATTACAAATAATGAGACCATTGTACTTATTGAGGTTATTAGAGTATTATTTTGTGTAGATTTCCACTCTGACGTTTCTCCTATTATATTGGTCCCTTCTTTCTATAATTTTGGCCTCTTATACACCGATGTGATCTTTAGCCTTACGTGAGTGTCCCACAAGAGCCGACTTCTCAACAAAGTTTTATAGAATAACCTTTGAATGTTCTTTGGCTCTATCTTGCAAATATCTACCTGTTGAGTCTTTCCCACATGAACATTAGATGGTATATATGCCTTTGTGTAGATTAGGATCTACTGGATCCTATTTTGATCTGGCACACCACTCAGTGTGCTTGGAGGTGTAAATGCAGTTTTAATATTGTATCTTTATAAAATCTTTTCTATCTTTGCTGATGCACCCTGTGCTTTCTACACGTGTGCCTGATCTCCTCATGTTGCGTTCTTTGCTTTCACATGCCCATGAAACAGTAAAATGATGTGCCCTCGAAACAGGAAAACAGAAAAAATGTGCCTGCAATGTGTTTGTTTTCCCTTGCTAAATCTTCACATGAATGCTCTGCAATTCATGATTTGGGGCAATCTTCTCCACATGGTCTTCTTCTCCCACATCTCGTGCCCTTTCTGCGACTGTTTCACACTTCCTGTGCCCTTTCCGCGACTGTTCTGCACTTTCCTGTGCCCGTTTCACGATTGTCCTGCACTTTCACAAATTTGTAATCACGAATCACTTGAATGCTTCTTTTGAATGTTGTTTGGACTGTTTATATGTGCCCTCAAAATCTCATCAAACCGTCTGCAACTTCAGCATCTCTTGTCTTTTATTATGAACTGTAACTCTAAATGTCTGTATCTGCAACTTTAATTTTTCTGGTATTTTTACAAACTGTAACTCTCTCTTCAAAACCGTCTATCGCAATTTTGACTTTGAAAAGCTCTGCCTGTGCACTTCAACTCGCACGCCTTAGCATCGAGCTTTGTCTTGCCCTTGTCTTTGAATTTATCCTTCAAATTTCTTTCCTGCTATCTGTACCCTCTTCCAGGGCTTCCTCAAACTACAAACACCTCAATCACCAATGGCTCTGACACCAATGTTAGAAGATACGAGAGAATGAAGAAAAACTAAATGGCACATTGAGATATGCACACGTCTGTCATTTTATTATGCTGAAAGGAGTTACAATTTAATTGGGGTAATTTATAACTGATCATTAGTTAACATGTAACCAATGTATACAAAAAGATGTTAAATACATTTAATGTTCTGATACGCCGCTAATGCAAGGGACAATAACCTGGGGCTCATCCCTGACATCATTTTGTGTTTGGGCATGACATCTGTGACAGGCATTACAAAATTGAAAATGCTGTCTATTTGTATTTCTCTATAACCATTTTTATCAGAACCCAAGAGAGACGGGCCTTTTCTTGTTTGAAATGTTCCTTATCTGAAATCCTGCAGGCTTGTGTATGCAGAAAAAGTTTTTTTGGTAAGGACGGTGGTGGGAACTTGCCTGTAAATATAGACTTTTATGTGTCTTCTTCCACATACAACATGAGATAGTGAGCCATCCAGTTTCTTTGATGCTTAAGCTTCTATAAATGGAAAGCGTCGTTCCTTTTTTAATCCAAGATGAATTGCGTTTGTATTGAGAAATTGTTGATGTTGTCAAGAAATTCATTCAACCATTCATCTCCATGAGGCCATTCAAGTTTGTGCCATCAACTTACTTGTCTTACCTCTAATCATAAGGGAGTAAGGGTCATAGGGTTTCTTCTGAAAATCCTCCATACACAAGTTGGTGACAATGGGTGATAGAGGTGACACCATTGCATCTCCTATGTTCATAACTTCATAGAATTCACCTCTAAACTTAACGAAAGCGGATCTCTGGTTTAACTCCACGAAACTGACAGGTTCATGGTTTGTAATGTTTGTAATAACCTTTGTAGCCTCACTTATGGATATTTTTATGTTTGTGTAAAATGACTCCGCATCAAAACTAATAAGAAAATACACTTCCACTCTTCTATCTCTGAGATTCTCTACAAAGAAGATCGAATCCTTAATTGAAGAATTATTAATGGCTTTAGTTACGTTTTCATTCCCTTGTCCATTGTGGTATTTGAGATTTTCTTGTAGAGGCTTGTATATTTAAAAACTCACAGTTATTTCATTTTAAAAGCACTGCAGTGTTCCCTTGTCTTCTTTAAGGATGATAATTTCTTTAATTTCTTTATTTTTCTCCGGGCAGGATAATTTTTCTTGAGATATTTCTTCTAGGCAGTTGAGCTCTCCTAATTTTGCTTGAGCGATCCAATCAAATTTCCTCAGATATACCTTTTTTGT
Organism: Taxus wallichiana var. yunnanensis; assembly: GCA_018340775.1. Classification (NCBI taxonomy): domain Eukaryota; kingdom Viridiplantae; phylum Streptophyta; class Pinopsida; order Cupressales; family Taxaceae; genus Taxus; species Taxus wallichiana. Next base: position 366,283,414 of record CM031243.1, read on the forward strand.
CCTATCTTAATACCGCACAAATAATTCTTAAGAGGAATATTTTTGGAACAGAAGTTTCTGACATATGCATTGTTCACTTATATAATATCACTTTTTATTTTAGGATTCTTACATTTTCCTTTTCTTCAATGGTTTATTATTTTAATTCTCAAGTGCTGTGCTATCACTTTATGGAATGTGCAATAGGTATAGCATTTACAAGATGAAGTGATCTACATGGAATGGGACAAAGGTGACATTAAAGAGGATGATTCCATAATTTGGATTAGTCTGACACTATCATACTTTGATCTACTAAAGAGATATATATGCTTTATAAAATGAATCATGTATAGCTGCCAAGAGATTGTCGAGCATAGATAGAATACTTGCCAAAAACTCGGCGAGTTTAGAAAAACTTGCCAAAAATTATGCTAAATGAGTAACTCGCAGGAAAACTCGCCAAAAATGCAAAAAAAAAACTTGCTGAGTATAGTTGGAATACTACTTGCAAAACTCGCCAAAGACAACATTTCTTTCCTTTTTGGATATTTGGTGAAGAAACATAAGTACAGAAACTTTTTGCCATTTTTGGAAAGGGTCCGGGAAGATGTAGCAGAAAAAACTTGCATGTGCCATAACTTTCATTATGTGGCTCCATTTCAGGTGCCGTTTTCTCTAAAAGTGCATATTTTCTCGAGCTCTACGTAGTGATGGCAATATTTTTCTTATTTTCATAAAATCCATTTTTGCACCTTTTTGGACCAAGCAACTTCTTGCATCTTAAGAAAGAATCATGAGCTTTGATTGCTTGTAGACAGTTAGTAATTGAAAATATTGGATAGCTTTCCAAAACTCGGCGAGTACTACTTTCGCAAAACTCGACGCAGTATTCTCGCATGCTTTGACTAATCACACGAAGAAGCGCAACAAGTTGACTCAAAAAGGCTCAACGACTTGGTTTTGTGCAATACACAGTCTCGGCTTCGCACAAAAAAAGTTGAGGCCACATCGAGGGAGCTCATTGATTTGGATGAGACAGATCCATACGGTGAGTGGGCCGGCAAGAAGAGGAAAACCCTACATTCACAAAGCGACGAGATTGCTTCTTTTGAGAGGGAAGCTATGGAGGGAGAAGCACTAGCGGGACTCCGAGAAGATATTGGACTGGATGACATCTTTGGAGGTGATCTCCAACATGCAGTAGAGGAGCCACCGGCACCACCATCTAGTTCCATGATCGAGCCAGATTCGCAGCCGTCTAGGAGGAGCGTGGAGACGCAGCCGAGTGTGGGCACTAGTATCAACCAATTGTTGTATTCGCATGATGATGCGATTTTGTATTGTATTTGTATTCAAATCTAATAGAAAACACTTCTCCAACATTTTATGGGCTCATTTGATACATTTTGTAGCTATGTTGCTTAAAATTTATGTTTTTTAAAGAAATTTGAGTATTTTTAAGTTGCCGAGTATTCCCAAGTATTGGCTGAATATTGGCGAGTTTTTGCCGAGTTTTTTTTTTTGGGGTCTGGCGAGTTTTTGGATTTGGCGAGTTTTCCTACTATGTGTCAGAGGTCTTTCAGTTTGCACTCATTAGATTTGACTTGGCAAATACTGTATTTTATGATTGGCAGCACGATTGACATATTGCATTCCAAGTATATTGGGTCCTAATTTGCTATAAATTACCTAGACCTTTTAGAACATGTTCATCCATTACAACATTTGCACATCTCATATCTGCATCTGATACAATCTTTGTACATTTTATGGAAATGTGCAATCAACTGATTTCTGTTACACGTTACCATTTGTTTGGGCCTTTGCATTAACTCCTATATTTCTTTGTTATAAGAGAGAGATGACAATTGATATTTCATGCTTTCAGGGGCAGCACGACTACCGGGTTTCCATGTCTGTGTTGGAGGCGGAGGAGAGAGGCAGCCCCAGAGTGGTATTTTGAGAAAGGCATGTATCTTGCATCTTTTATGTCACTTCTGTATAATGATTCTAGGTGCATCTTGAGGAAATAAAACCCATTCTTCTGGTGGAAAACTTTGCAAATACAAAAATATCGATCATATACTTGCACACTCTTTTCACTATGTGGATTTTAGCACTATATAGCTGATATGTAAATTCTGATATTGCAGGTATAGAGCTGATTCTTAGCACCGAGGTAGTGAAAGCTGATCTTGCCACCAAAACTCTTACCAGTGCAGAAGGGAAAACTTTCAAATACGAAATCTTGATCATTGCAACTGGTGCAACTGTGAGTATCTTAATCTAAGGGGTTGTATATCTTAAGATTGAAATATATTTCTGTCAACATGTAAAAAAAAGTGGAATGGGTGAGAGTTCTTGCCGTGTCTACACTACACATTGTGTTTGTACTCAATATTTTGAAAATTTTCAAATCAGGAAATTTTGATGTAGACTATTGTGACTTAACATTTACATGGGAAGCATGCATGTCTATAAATTTTGGCTTTTCTTTGAACAAAGTGCTTCACTCTAGCAATTACAGTGTGATGTGATTGTGATAGCGCTTATGATTGAATGAAGTGATCATCTCCATCGAGAAAGCTTCCTTGGCTGGTCACTCATCAGTTTTTGTAGGAAGGAAAGAATACTATATCAATGTTTTTCAGTAATTTGCAAAATTAGTGGCTGGTCTTAAACAGTGCTGCTTTACCATTTCTCAATCTCATTCTAAAATTTGAGTTGGTAACCTTACTTAAGTGCTAGGGCCATTCAAAACCATGCTTATACTAAAACTACACGCAGGTGTACACAGCGGGACATATAGATTTATCACTTCTAATTTATAACTAAGTCTAACCATGATGTAAAAAAATTCTAGTGCACGCATGCGTGCACACACACACACACACTGATTAGAAAACATGCCTTTGGTCATGGCAGGGGAGATCCATTTGACAGGTCCATGAAGATAACTGAACTCGGGGCACTCTCAAGAGAGCGAACCCTCTTTACCACCAGACAATGTTATTAAGGAATTTTCAAATTGTTAAACAAAATACTTGGCAGTGTTTTATAGCTTCAACTGTCATAAATATAAGGAAGGAAACAAAAAGAACTAGACTAATAGCGCACATTCATTTGTGCTATCCCTAATACACATGCATTGAAATCTTTCTTGAATTAGTCATACTTCTGCTTGGTATCCTGTTGATAGTGATTGTAGTGTTGCACTGATTAACCAATTCAAACAAGCAGTACAACTGTTTCCACTGAGCTGTTGTATCCTTAAAACATCTCTTTGATCACAGAAATTTGCTTTTGCATGTTCTCTAAGGTAACCTTGAATTCCTGAAATCTGTTCCTCATCCTACATTCATTTTCAGAGTTTTTGTTCCTTTAGATTATTCTGTTCTACTTGAGGTTGACTGAATGTTTTAAAAGTCAGAATTGGACTTGGAATTGGCTGAGGTTCCGACCGAAATCGAACCAGAACCAGTTTACTAAAAATACATAAAATATTACAATTTTAATGAAAACAATATATTTTAAAGATTCCAAACCATGGTTCCAAACGATTAGAGACAAAATATGTAAAATTTGCTGATATATATACCATGCAAGGGTAAATATGGCAAAATGGCATCAAGTGAACTACCTATCCAAAACAAAATATAGAAACAATGAGGCTCTAAATGGTTTATAGAGTCCAAAAAAAGTAATGCTATGAGTTACTACATGTTTGATATCAATTATCAAACTTAGCACCACGGCTAAGAATGGGATCCTCATCGTCTGTCATCAATGTCTTCATGTTCCTCTGCCTTAGACTTGCCGGACTCTTCAGGGGCATTTGTAGTAGTGTTAGTAGCATGGCTAGTGCCTGCCATGTTTGGTGCTACTACTGGTTCATCATCCAAAGCCATCCACCCCAAGTCATCGGGATCAAACTCTGTTGGATGACTCTCCTCTACCCATTACGGGGTTGGATCAATATCATCCAAGACAATGGGATTTGTATCAGGTCTTCTATTTAGTAACTAGTTGTGCCTTAGCCGGAGGTATTGCACGAAGGCGAGATCATTTAACCGTTGTTATTCCAAACAATTTCTCTTCTTCGTGTGAACCCGCTCAAAAATAGACTAGTTGCGCTCATACCCGGAAGCGCTACAACTTTGATTTAGGATTCAAATTGCAAACTTTTGCGATTGAGGACATTGGCTATCAAATGACTCCCACCCTATGTCATAGGGTTCAACGATTTTGGGCACGAATTTGAAAATCAATAAACTTTCTTGAAGGGCATCAAAATTGCAAATATTCGCCAATATTCGGGTGAGAAACCCTAAAAGCTCGTTGGTCGAACCGTGAAGGAGTGATCGAAGGGCCTGTGATTGGTGAAGAGGGTCTAAACAGTGGCATCTATAGTCTGCTCTAAATACCTCTCATCTTTGCTAGAATTTCATACAAATTACAACTTGTGACCCCAAACGCCAATTTGTCCATTGTGCAGGACTCTAAACGACACTTGCTGCCATTCACTAGCTTGCTTGGGAGGAGCTCGCAGTGCTAGCCAAGAATGTTACAACATGCTTCGTAAATTTGTAATTGTAATGTGTGGATTGAATTTAGGATTAGGTTTCTAAAATATTTGTAATTTTATTGTTTTTAGTTTAGAATTTTTTTATTTTTTAACTTTTCGACTACTTTAAACTATATAAGGCTTTTAATACACGACTACTATTGTATATAATAAAATACACTCTCATTATATGAAAATTTAATGACGTTAAATTATTAATACGCATGAATAATATATAATAAAATTTTATACGCATTTTATAGTATTGTATGATAAATACACTCTCATAAAATTGTATTTAAAAATATATAATAAAATTTTATACGAGAATGAGAATTGCGTATTGTATAAAATTTTCTATAGTTTGTGTATTTTATTATATATATGAAATTTTTTAATTAATTTTTTTAAAAAAATTTATAAAAAAATACATTCACAATTATAAATTATAACGTTTAAAATATTAAATAAATTATACATAATATAAAATATAAAATTAAATTAGTAGTAGTGGAATTTAATTACGATTTTTTCGAGTTTTATCATTGCGAATTTAATCCGAATTTTATATTTGCCAAATTGGAACTCGAACACAAACCTTGTGACTTAGCTCCCACCAATGTGTTGCGATAAATGATTAAACCAAGAATAAAAAAGTTAGTTAATTCAACAAATCAGATTGTGACCTAAAAGTTTAAACAATTAAACTTAAAAACTTTGGAATTGCTTTACAGGCTGGTGCACTTCTCTTATAATCTTTGCTAGGTTTTTGCAAAAGGTTCCTTTGGCTTTATTGAAAGCACTGATCTGTCGGTGTATTTCCAACAACAGACTCTCAACGGGGACCATGCGCTTTAGGCAATCACACAATCCATCTTTGACCTCCCTAGTTTGATCTTCTCCAAGTTGAGCTTTGTAATGATACCTTGGGTTTAAGAAATACCTAGTTGCATGTATAGGGCAATGGAGTTGATTATTCCATTTGTTATCAATGATCTGCCATATAGGCCCATACTTTGCTACTCTATCCTTGTATGCTGCCCTTATCTGCTCCTTTGCCTGATCCATAACCTAGTAAATGTAACCCATGGCCAATTTTTCCCCATCCACCAACCGCAACACCTTAACAAGGGGCTCAACAATTTTCACAACCTTTGCTGTTTTTTCCAAAATGAGTTGTCAAAAACTTTCTTTTTGGTGTCTTTCCCATCTTGTTTGCGGTTCCAGTGAGATACATTCCACCCATCATTTGAAAATGTCTTTTTCAAGTTTTGTCCCTGAAAAAAAGAGAATGCAACGGGAGGAAGTTTGTTGCAAATGTCGTGATGGCCGGCCTAAAAAGTTTCCTGCCCTCGGTTTTTACCTCATCAGGTTCAATACCCATGAGTGGTTATAGAAGTATTTTGTAATGCTCTTTGCACGATCTACAATGTTCTTGATCCAATCCTCTTTGCCTATATCCTCAAGCATGAGGTCTATGCAATGTGCAACACATGGCATCCAAAATATGGTTTTGGATTTATTCTCTAACATCTTACTAACAAGAACAGAGATTATTTTTTATAAAATAATTTTTATCATTGCACAAGATATACAAAATTAACAGTTGTCCTGCTGTGCAAAGTATGAATGACAGCAAACAAAAACCGAGTCTACATCATTTCTAAAGGGAACGGCATAGGCAGAAATAGTGGGGCGAGTTCCACCGTCATTGTGGATCATTAATAAGAGCAGAATGTTGTCTGCCTTCAGTGTTTTCTTCAATCTGGGTGTGCGACAAATGCATGATTCTGGCTGGAAGAGCAGCTCTTACATTAGCCAAGGTGTCTGCCTCAGCATTGTATTTCCTTTTAGTGTGATGGATTTCTATCTGAGAATTTTTTTAAACCACATTCTTGATGTATTTGACATTGAGTTCTATGTTGGTGGAATCGTGGCGGGCCTTATTGACGGCATTGATAACCAGCTAAGAATCTCCATAAACTTTCAAATAGTTGATCCCTTCATCTCTAGAGAGAGAGAGCCCCAATTTCAAGGCTTGCATTTCAGCATTGTTATTTGTCGTAGTGCCAATGCCAAAAGCATATCTTATGAAAGGATTGTTGTTGAAGAGAATGATTCCCATTCCTCCAACACAGCCCAGATTCCCTTGGAGTCCCCATTAAAGAGAAAGGTGAATCCTGCACTGATACTAGTTGGAGTATCCTTTTTACCATCGTTTTCCTTCCTTTTTTGATTTGGGCTGTGAGAAGATGTTTCCTTAAGAAGAGATTGGATAGTATGTGATCCATGGTGGGGTAGCCTGATCCCTAAAGATCAAAGTATTCCAATCCTTCCAAATTCCCCAAAAGAGATATCTAGGAAGAAGGTGCTTGACGCTAATAGGCCACTGAGTTGCTTTTGACATTCTTTGGATAGAGGAGGGGATATTGGTTGCTGCCTGGAATAAGATAGGGCATTGGCATGGGGAATGGTGTTTCTTAGGAGACATTTCCACACCTTTCTTGCATATTCACAATGTAAGAAAAGATGATCCTCGCTTTCGCCAGCTGCCTTGCAAAGAACACACCAGTTTGGACCCATAATTCCCCTTTTCCTCAGGTTGTCAAGAGCGAGCTTGCTTGTTTTACATCAAAATCCAAAAGAAGAAATTGATTTTAGGAATTGCTTCCTTTTGCCAAATATGCTTCCATGCTGGCATAGGGGGAAAATTACCTCAAATCATCTTGTACCCTTTACTCACTGAGTAGGTCCCTGGGCTGTTTATGTTGCTCCATATGATTTTATCTTCGCAGCTGAGGTCAAGAGGGACACTTCCTTCCATAGAAGAGACAATTCAGAGCCAATCATTTTGTAGATCAAGGGGGATATTGAGATCCCAACTTGACTTAATAGTAGGACTGTTGTGGAAATTAACCAGCTGATCTAGAAAACTGATCTTTCTAATATGGAGCCAATCTCTTATTGGATTTGAGATTTGGGGTCTGATCTTAAAATTTTGTCCTCACAAAGATGAATTTTGCCACCATTTCCTGGCATCCAGGACAGTTGGTTGGAGATCAGCATTATAGCTCTTTCCAAGTTCCTCCAAATCCGTGATTTCTTCCCTAGGTAGTTGCTTTGGAGACAGCCATTAGAGAATTGGTAATTGTATTTGTTGAAGAGGTAGGAAGCCCACCATTTGTCTTGGTTAGAGATCATTCTCCAAATTATTTAAGCAGCTAAGGCCTTTTGGTGGTCAAAAACACATCTCAGGCCAAACCTCCCTTCCTTTCTACTCTTAGTAATTTGTTCCCAGTTGACAAGGTGAAACTTCCTTTTGCTGTCTTGCTTGCCTCCTTCCCACATAAAATTCGGATGTGCTGTTCCATTTTATTCATAGTGCTCTTGGGAACACTGATAATACTCAATTGGTAAATAGGGAGGGCAAATAGCACAAAGTTGATGAGCAGAACCCTTGCAGGGGGATTTAGCCAAAAATTCGACCAAGTGCTAAGCTTGGCCTTCATTTTTCCCAAAATTTTATCCCAGTGCTGAGGTTTGGGGAGATTAAACGAAATTGGCACTCCAAGATAGAAGAAAGATTGTTCCAAGCTTACCTTGAATCCCAAACTTTTGAAATCTCCGCCTCTTCTCTAAGGTGGGAGTGGGAGGGATAAATGATTGATTTGTTTTTGTTCACCTCACAACCAGTAGCAGCAAAATAGACTCAAAGGACTGATGAAAATCTCCTAGCAATTTGAGGTCAAACTCTCCCCAGTAGGATGGTGTCATCAATGAATTGAGCATGATTGAGTTTCTTTGCACATTGGAATGTAGGAATCCCAAGGAGGACATTTTGTTGTCTTTTGAGTTCAAGAGTGCGACCGAGGAGCTCGGCTGAGAAAATGTAAAGGAATGGAGAGAGGGGACACCCTTGCCTCAGCGCTCTGGAGAGTCTGAAAATTTTTGTAGGGATGCCATTGACCAAGGGAGCGATCCAAGGGCAGTTGATGCAGTCTTTTATCCAACCCACCAAATTTTTATCAAATCCCATCTTATAAAGAGTGCTGAAGATTGCATTATGATTAACCCTGTCAAAAGCGTTCGCCATATCTAGTTTGATGGCCATGATCTTTCTGTTGGCTTGTTTGCTAGAGTGGATAGCCTCTTGGGCCAGCGTGATACCTTCAGATATGTTTCTTCTGGGAACAAACCCTTCTTGTTCTTCAGACGCCAGCAAAGGTATGATCTTTTCAAGCCTTTTGGATATGGTTTTGGCAACAATTTTGTAAGAGGTATTGCAGAGGGAGATTGGTCAAATCAATCCATACTCATTGCTTGAGCTTCTTTAGGAATCAACGTCAAAAGGAGGAATAACCCTCCATGGAGTCTCTGTTGTAGTCTAGAATCTTCCACCAGAGCTAAAAGATCTTCTTTAACTATTTTCCAAAAGTCTGGTAAAAATTTGCGTTGAAACCATCTGAGCCTGGGGCTTTGTCTATGCTCATTCTAAAGACAACCTTTTTCAGCTTGTCCATCGTCACCTCCTTATAACAGTCTTTATTCTGATCTTTGGAGATGACATTGGGGACGTTTTCAAATGTTTGTTCATATGCTGACCACAATACGCATCTTCCTCTTGGTAAAGCTGCATAAAGTTATTGAAAACCTGCTCTTTGATATCTTTTACTAACTCATGAAATTACCCATCAGCAGATTGGAGCTTAGCTATGGTGTTAGCATTTCTTATCTGCCGGGTTTTTCTGTAGAAATATTTAGTGTTACGATCACCTTCAGAAAGCCAAAGCATTCAAGATTTCAGCTGCCAAGTATTTTCTTCCTTGCGTAGAAGGTTAAGTAATTGGTTGGAATACATATGCTGCTCTATTATGAGATTTTGTAATGTCCCCTTTCCTACGCCAAAGGCCTAAGGGCCAATTCGAGTCCAAGCCTTGGTCATACCCAAGGGGCTTTGGACGCTGGGAGCTATTGGGTATGAATATCTAGTCCATTTTGTTATAATTCTTCATTGACATAAGCAAAAAGTGTTTTGGAGGGACTAGATGTTATGTTTTGTCGTTAGGAAGGGGCCACATGGTACTAATGTTCTAATTTTGCGTTGGGGGTCACTTTTGGACCATGGTGACTTAAAGGGGAAAAGTAACTTAAGTTACTTTTATTTTATTGGCCCTTCCAAGGGAAAAATGCGACTAGGGTTTATTGGGGCTCTTTTGCCTTGGAAGAAGTTATATAAGGAGTTGGGAGGAAAAAAAAAGATCATTCTTGCATACCTAATTATTTTCTTTCATGTGCAACTGCTGTTTGCAAATCTATAGCTTGTGGAGTGAAATCCCACAGGAACCCTAGCTTCGGTGGTGAGAGATCCATCCCTAGCTAGCAGGGCATTCTTCGGTAGTGAGAGATCTACCCTAGCTTGTCATTTTGGAGCTGTTTTTAGGGTTGATTTACAAAGATATTTTCAGAGGTTTCAGAGGAAGGGTTTTGAGGGTTTGGAGACATTTGGTGAAGATAATCAGAGGGTTTTCAGATCAGATTTACGGCAGCCATTTGAGCAGGGTTTAACATCACTTTGAAGGCCTTTTCATCAATTTCCAACCCTTTTCCAAGCTAGGCGACTTGTTTGGAATATTGCAGCCTTTATTTGAGGGGTTTCCAGTGGTACGAATTCAGATCTGAAGGTTGGAATATCATCTCCTATATTTATAAATGTTATTTCCAAAGTTTCATAATTTTTGCACTTGTATTTGGAGAGTTATGAATTTTAGAAGTTTTCCAGCTGTCTAGGGCACGCTGTAATTTTCTGGCAGCATTTTATTATCTGAAAAATTCCAAAAATAGTTTTCTTATGTTCTTTATAATATTAGCAAGCTCTCTTTAAATTTTCAAGTGATTTGGGTGGATATTTTGGGAGATATTAATTTTCTTTAGTTCGCTGCCCTAGCTGTTAAAAAATCTGCAAAAATCAGTATTTTATTTGGCTGCAAATTTTCAATATTTTGTGCATTTTTAAGTGGTATCCCACAAGGGATATTTCAGTGGTATCAGAGCAGTTGTTTCTCTAGCCTGTTGGGGTTGAAAGATGGGAGACAGAGATAGTGAGGATATGGGTGTGGATTTGATGAAACAATTGTTCACCAACATGGTAAAGTAGCAAGAGACTACCAATCTCTATTTGAGCCAGCTCACTGAGAGATTAGCACAGGGCATGATTGATGCTCATACGGAAAGAGGAGAAAATAGCAATATGGGACAACATGGTCAAAGAGGTGAGGGTGGACATTTAGGGCAGCGGTCTCCCCATTCTTCTACCAAGCCTTTGGGACTTAACCTTCTTTCTTGAAGGATCCGGAAGTTTCACAGGTACGGCAGCCAGTGGATATTGTAGATGAGGAGTCTTGTTGGGAAAAGTACCAGACCTTGAGTGATGGCTTTCGTGACAACATGCCATTCCAGGAATATTGCAAAATGAAGATTGTCGCAGAGCCTAGGAGAGATCATCAGGTATAGGTACCAGAGTTGCAAAGGAGATTGGGATAGATTTCTATTCCACACTTCGATGGTTCTAAGAAGTGTACTGCACAGTCTTGGGTTTAGAAGTTGAAGACATACTTCGACTTGAATCCTATGCGTGAGGAAGATGCAATTAAGTTTGCAATCTTACATCTTGAGGGAGACACTCATGATTGGTGGCATCATGGGTTGATTACACAGGGACACATATACATTACTACTTATGCAGAGTTCACGCAGAGGCTAGTGAGCAAATTTGATAGGAGGGACCCCGATAGGTATTTTAGAGAGTTGACTCATTTGAGGTAGGCCGGTTCCTTGGATCAGTATATTGCAGATTTTCAGAGACTATCGGTCATGGTACCTGATGTTACAGAGATGAGGTTGATTTCCCTGTTCACAGCAGGTTTGACAGACGCTCTCGTTGGATTTGTGAAGGCATTTGAGCCTTCTTCTTTGCATGAGGCTATTAGGAGAGCTCGTGACTTGGAGTTATCCACTCCTAAGTCGAGGTTTCCACCTCAAGTGCAGCCTAAGGTTTTCCCTTCTAGATCCGATGGTTCGCAGCTAAAGGTACCTCCACCTAGGCAAGATACAACCAGGAGACCATTCATATCTAGAGAGGACCGAGATGAATTGAGGTGAAAGAAACTATGTTTCAATTGCCGCACACCTTGGGTTCCAGGACATGATTGCAAGGGTAGAGGGAAGGCCCAATTCATAGAGGTCTTTGAGGAGAGTGATGGTGATGAGGAGTTGGACACACAAGGATTAGAGGATGATGATGATGAGGCATTAGACAATGCGGGTGTTGAGCCGATGACTTGGACACACCCCGGAGACTATCGCCACTTTGTCTAGTACCCAGGTACAAGGTAAAAAGAGTTAGGGGAGTTTTATAGGACAACGAGTAGTGATACTCATTGATAGTGGGGCAACCCACACAATTTTATTAATGCCTAATTGGTTGAGAGGTGAGGGTTACGAGACGAGAGGAGTTTGAGGGCTTCAACGGTTGTGACCAATGGAGATTCTATGAGATGCACATGGCGGGTTCCCCAATTGAGCATCACGATGGGTAACTATACGATCTCGGTGATTTCTATATTGTTGGTATTGGAGAGACCAACATAGTGCTTGGAGTACAGTGGCTCCATTCCCTTGGTGAGTTTCGGACTAACTTTCAGATGATGGAGTTGAAGTTTAAGTCGGAAAGGAGGAATGTGATCTTGAGGGGCTTATCTTTAGAGGCACCCCGAGTTGTTACAGACTAAGAGGATCAAGAGGATTTATAGGCACAATGGGGTGGATTGGCAGTACATTGTTTGGTTTCGACCAAGAAATCAGAGGATGGATAGCAGGAGTATCATGTGGATATACATGGCTTATTGGACAGACATAGTATAGTTTTTGGTGACATACCTCCAGGCATACCTCCAGATAGGGGATTTGAGCATGTGATTGAGCTCGAGGATGCTAGACTGTGGTTACTTCTCCTTACCGTCACCCCAAACGGTTTAAGGATGAGATCGAGAAGACTATACATGAGCTCATTGATATGGGGCATATTAGACCGAGTTCCAGCCCTTTTACTTCTTCGGTGGTATTGGTGAAGAAGAAGGATGGGACCATGCGGATGTGTATAGACTACCGTGCCTTGAATAAGAAGACAATAAAGAACAAGTATCCAATACCACACATTGATGAGTTGCTTGACGAGCTACATGGTGCAATCTATTTTTCGAAAATAGATTTGTGATTTGGATATCATCAGATCAAAGTCAGGGAGCAGGATGTGCATAAGACAACTTTTAGATGCCATTACGGTCACTTTGAGTTCTTGGTGATGCCCTTCGGATTGTCTAATGCTCCAGCTACATTCCAGTCTTGCATGAATCATGTGTTCAACCGCCACCTGCGGAAGTTTGTATTGGTTTTCTTTGATGATATTTTAGTCTACAGCAGGACTTGGGAGGACCATATCAGGCACCTTGGTGAGATATTGGGGATATTAGAAGCTAATTCGCTATATGCGAAAGCTTCTAAGTGTGAGTTTGGCATGACCGAACTTCTATACTTGGGATATGTGATTGGTGGGGGTACAATGAAGGTGGATAGAGAGAAGATATGGGCAATTCTGGATTGGCCGCCACCTAGGACATTGACACATTTGAGAGGATTTGTGGGGTTGTGCACATACTACAGGAGGTTTGTGAAGAATTTCTCTTGGTTGACTGCTCCATTGACCGATTTGACCAAGAAGGGGCTTTTGCTTGGTCAGAGGCAACACAACATGTTTTGATCACCTCAAGGAGGTGATGAGTTCGTGTCCCGTTCTCGCATTACCAGATTTCTCTCGCCCATTCATTCTAGAGTGTGATGCATCAGGAGAGGGTGTTGGGGTAGTCCTCATGCAGGATAGGCATCCCATTGCCTATGAGAGTCGGAAATTGAAACCCGTGGAGAGAGGGTATTCAATTTACGACAAGGAGATGTTGGCCATTATGCATGCTTTGGCCAAATTCAGACAGTACCTTGTGGGCAGCAAATTCGTGGTTCGTACGGATCACAACAATTTGAGGTTCTTCTTGGGGCAGAAGGAGCTCAACGATCGCCAACAAAGATGGGTAAACAAGGTACAAACATATGACTTCGACATAGAGTACACTAGAGGTAAGAATAATATTGTTGTTGATGCTTTATCTAGGAGGCCTTACCTCACTTCTATGCTTAGTTCTATGTCTGAGATTTCAGGTGGATTGGAAGGCTCATATACTTGTTGAGTATTCCAAAAATTAGTTTGCATGTGAGATCATGGATGGTATTATACAGGATGACCAATACAGAGTAGTGGATGATCTCATTTTCTACAAGGATAGGATTTTCCTTGTACCAGGGTCCAAGATGAAGGAGAAGATCCTTCGAGCAGTACATGATACACCACTAGCTAGGCATCCTGGGTATTTCAAAACATACAAGTTTATCAGGGAGAGATTTGCATGGAAGGGGATGAAGGACGATGTCCTTAACCATGTCAGAGAGTGTATGGTTTGCCAACAAACCAAATCCGAGCAGTCTTTTCCAACAGGATTACTTCAGCCTCTCCCCATTCCCGAATAGAAATGGGAAAGCATATCTATGGACTTTATCACAGGGCTTCCCTTGGTGCATGGGCATAGTTGCATTTATGTTGTAGTTGATTGATTAACTAAGTATGCTCATTTCTTTTCCCTACCCAAGGGGCATGAGGCGGTGGATGTGGCCTAGATCTTCTATACAAGTATTTTTAGGCTACATGGGTTGCCTAAAAATATTGTCAATGACAGGGACAAGATCTTCATGAGCACCTTTTGGCAGGAGATCTTCAGACTAGCAAGTACGGAGTTGACTCCTAGCACTAGCTACCACCCACAGACAGATGGGTAGACGGAGATAGTCAATAAGTGGATAGAGGGCTACTTGCGGAGTTATGTGTCAGGACATCAGCGGGCATGGATTAGATGGTTACACATGGGTGAGTATTGCTACAATACCACCTATCAGATGAGCATAGGTATGACTCCTTTTCGAGCCTTGTATGGGTACGACGCTATGACATTTGTGGATTTGGTATTACCAGATAGCCGAGCTCCCAAAGCTCGAGATTGGTTACAAGAGAACCAGGATATTCTGAAGGCTCTCGGGAGAACCTTCAGAAGGCACAAAATCAACAGAAGGTATATGCAGATCGACACAAGATAGAGAGGTCTTTTGAGGTTGGGGATCTAGTATTCCTACGTTTGCAGCCATATAGGCAGTCCTCATTGAAGCAGAAGGGTGCAGAGAAATTGAAACCACGGTTTTATGGTCCGTACCGGGTAGTTCGCCAAGTTGGGGCAGTTGCATATGAGTTAGAGCTATTGAAGGACAGTAAGATACATAATGTCTTCCATGTTTCATGTCTTAAGAAGGCACTCAGACAACATATTGTACCATCTACAGAGTTGTCGCCACTAGATGAGGAGGTGAAGCTGGTGCTAGAACCAGAATCCATTATTGAAGAGAGACAGGGGGCTTAGGAGCGAGTGATCACGAAGTATTTGTTGGACCACGATTGTTGTTAGACCAAAACCCATAGGTGTTAGTCTCATTATCATCGAGTTAGGATCTACGAAAGGCGGTTAGTCCATGTCACGAAACTCACGGGAGCGCTGGACACACATGCAAACAATCTCCCCCTCAGCATTACCCGAGTGAGTTTTGAACTCGAGACATGTTGCTCTGATACCATTTGTTGGACCATGATTGCCGTTAGACCAAAACTCATAGGTGTTAATCTCGCTACTGATCGCGAGTTAGGATCTACGAAAGGCGGTTAGTCCATGTCACGAAACTCACGGGAGCGCGTGGACACACATGCCAACAGATTTGGTGCGATTAAAGGGATTGCCACTTGAGGATGCTAACTGGGAGGGAGGAGATTTTGCAGTATCCTAATTTGCATTTGCTTGAGGACAAGCAAAATTTGGGAAGGGAGGACTGTAATGTCCCCTTTCCTACGCCAAAGGCCTAAGGGCCAATTTGAGTCCAAGCCTTGGTCATACCCAAGGGGCTTTGGACATTGGGAGCTATTGGGTATGAATATCTAGTCCATTTTGTTATAATTCTTCATTGACATAAGCAAAAAGGTGTTTTGAGGGACTAGATGTTATGTTTTGTCGTTAGGAAGGGGCCACATGGTACTAATGTTCTAATTTTGCGTTGGGGGTCACTTTTGGACCATGGCGACTTAAAAGGGGAAAAGTAACTTAAGTTACTTTTATTTTATTGGCCCTTCCAAGGGAAAAATGTGACTAGGGTTTATTGGGGCTCTTTTGCCTTGGAAGAAGTTATATAAGGAGTTGGGAGGAAAAAGAAAATGATTATTCTTGCATACCTAATTATTTTCTTTCATGTGCAACTGCTGTTTGCAAATCTATAGCTTGTGGAGTGAAATCCCACAAGAACCCTAGCTTCGGTGGTGAGAGATCCATCCTTAGCTAGCAGGGCATTCTTCGGTAGTGAGAGATCTACCCTAGCTTGTCATTTTGGAGCTATTTTCATAGCTGATTTACAAAGATATTTTTAGAGGTTTCAGAGGAAGGGTTTTGGAGACATTTGGTGAAGATAATTAGAGGGTTTTCAGATCAGATTTACGGCAGCCATTTGAGCAGGGTTTAACATCACTTTGAAGGCCTTTTCATCAATTTCCAACCCTTTTCCAAGCTAGGCGACTTGTTTGGAATATTGCAGCCTTTATTTGAGGGTTTCAGTAATACAAATTCAGATCTGAAGGTTGGAATATCATCTCCTATATTTATAAATGTTATTTCCAAAATTTCATAATTTTTGCACTTGTATTCGGAGAGTTACGAATTTTAGAAGTTTTCTAGCTGTCTAGGGCACGCTGTAATTTTCTGGCAGCATTTTATTATCTGAAAAATTCCAAAAATAGTTTTCTTATGTTCTTTATAATATTAGCAAGCTCTCTTTAAATTTTCAAGTGATTTGGGTGGATATTTTGGGAGATATTAATTTTCTTTAGTTCGCTGCCCTAACTGTTAAAAATCTGCAAAAATCAGTATTTTATTTGGCTGCAAATTTTCAATATTTTGTGCATTTTTAAGTGGTATCCCACAAGGGATATTTTAGATTTTCATTTGGGCCATCTTTTATTTTCTTTTGAACTTCTTTGAGTTGGAGCTTGAGAGAAGAGAAGTAGTGCTTTGTAACTTGTTTTGAGCCTAAAGTCAATTCTGAATGCAAGCCCTAGTATGCTGAATGTTTCTTACCTAGGGGAAGAGTGCAACTGATCCTGCCAGGCCTGAATGACCATTTGCTCAAAACCTTCCTCTCTACATCAAATGGAGGAATATTTGAAGGAAATGGCTCCCGAGTTAGTCTTATGCTTAAAGACTAAGCTAATGGGCTTGTGATCCGAGGGAGGCTTGGGAGTATTTTTGAGTGAGAAAGCGAGAACAATTCCAACAACCCCCAGATATTAAAAACCTGTCCAAGCTGGTGGTTGTAAAAGTAGATCCTGTCCTCTTATTTGACTAAGTGTATTTACTATTTACCTCTCCTAGGCTTAAGGTCTTCCATGTCATGGCTGCTTATGATATCTTCCACAACTTCCTTATTACTGTCTCTAACCGGAAGGGCCCCTTTCTTCTCCCATTGATTAAGGACTAGATTTATATCCCCTCCAAGAACCCAGTTTGTGGGGGTGTTTTGTCTAACATTGTCCTGAATGGAGGTCCAAGCTCTTTTTCTAGATAATGGCTGGGAGAAGAACACATTAGTTATAGTGAACAACAAATTTGACGCCTTATCTTTGAGTGATGTTCTGATCCAATTAAAATTCAAAAATTGGTCTTCAAGAGTGAAATTTGAAGACTAGGCTGTGATGATCCCACTCGAGGCTTCACTAGATGGAGCTGCAATGCATTCACAGCTGGCCACACTTTTTAACAATATTTATTACATCCAAACTTGATGATTTGGTTTTCTGTATGAGAAGAATATTTGGTTTCCTATTTTGCAAGAGGTCTTTAGGGCAAAGTTTTTTGTTGGTGTCTTCTAATCCTCTAATATTCTAGGAAAGCATCAACTTTTCTTACCTGATTTGTTTTTGGCTTTGATGGCCAATTTCATTGTAGACAGAGTGTTGGCTGCAATATTTTCTGCTGTCTCTTTTGCCTGCACCTTGATGTTCTTTTTCCTGCCTTTGGTGGATTTTTGACTAGAAGAGGGAATTGATGGAGGCTTTATATCTTCCGAGGTTTGCTCATTACTTTAGATTGGAATTCTCCTCATCTCAGGTAGTGATTGAGGACCATACTCATCTTGCTCTTTTCTCACATTTTCTTCTAGCGACCTCTTCCTTGGAGTCATTATTAACTTTTTCTTCCACTGATTCTTCTAGGGCCATGAAGGGGTTGGAGTTAGGGGTGTCCTTGCTGTGTTGCTCAGATTTAAGGGTTGTTCTGCTCTTCCTTCGACGGATTGGTTGAAACTCTTCATGTGAATCTTTCTCAGTGTTGATTACCTTTGTATTCTTTGGACAATCTCTGTGAAAGCAACTGTGCTCATGGCATAAATTACATTCAAATGGGATCTTCTCATAGTTAACCTTTTGCAAAAAGGTTGGACTCCCATTTTCAGACTGATAGCTTATGAAAGCCCTTTTATGAGGTCCACTTCCACACATATTCTGAAAACAGTGAAGTTTTTTTCTTTTGGTGCAACCCACATTTTGTTGATCCCAATTGCATTTCCAATGGCCTGAAATGCATCTTCGTACCACAAGTGCGGGGGGTGAGAAAGGGAGCCGAACCCAAACCGAGTCTTTGGATGGGGTTTCTTCAAGAGGGTCAAAATTAGGGTTCCAGTTGTTGAAATAAAGACCATATGGACCTAGAAACCAGGGACTGCTTTTGAAAATCAGGTCCTTGTCTTCTTTGTTGTAAAAATTGCACTAAAAACCCTTTGCCGTAGAAAAATTTCAATGATACTAAAATTTTAGGCCCATTCTTGGTCTATCCATTACTCTAGTGTTTTAAATAACGATGCAAACCCGAAATTTTCCCAATGATAACTTTTTCTTCAAATTTATATCCACTATGGGAACTTCATCCATTCTTCTCTCTTGGTCTATCCATTACTCTAGTGTTTTTGAGATCCATTTGTCTTAAGGAGAGAGGAGCCATGGAAGGCTTGGGAGGCATGAAGGGAGTGGGAAGAGATGACAATAGGGAGCAGGGGATGCTCTATGTGCGGCTAGGGCACGCAGATGTAGTAGTCGTGTCCCAATAATTTAAGAAGGGAGTGGGAAGAGATGACAACAGGGAGCAGGGATGCTCTAATTTTTTACACTTAACTATTTTATTTAGCAAGAACATAGTTAGAGCCATTATCAACATTTTCAACCCCCACCTCTACAACAACCTCATCCAAAAGTTGAAACAAGAAGTTATGCCACCCCTAGGGCATTTGGTATGGTACGAAACTCCAATTTACATGCCCATAAATGACTTGAAAATGATTGGGCAGGTGCAGGGTATATCCCTGCTATTGTTTCTAGGCCTGAAACAATTTTTTTCTACTTTATTTAATATATCATTACAACAGAATTACTGTTTTTTCAGCAACATTATTCTTTTATAATAACATATATGAGATAAATGTAATAAACACTTCTGCGGTAGGGATGATGCTTGTGCTCAGGTTCAATGAAATTATGAGTAGTTTGTTGTGGTTATTTAGCTTGTTTTGTTTTTCATATGCAAAATATGGGTAAATTCCTTTTATTAGGCTGGAATTTATATATCTTTACAATATTTATATATATTTTGTATGGCCGTATAGCAACGCAATATCTAGGGCCAATTTGTTTTTGCTGTATCCACGTATTGGATATTTCGTATCCATACCCATATCCAAAATGTATTGGCAACTTAGTAACAAGTTTGCATCTTTCACCCTATCCGATGTATCAACTGATTTCAAAAACGTGGTTCCTTATGGGCAAGAGACAAGGAAATTTATTATGGTACAATGCTTTCCATTACTCTATCCATCTGACATAATTGTGCATCCTGTTTTGGTCCACGACTGTTTACAACCCTTCAAGTATGTCTATTGACTCAACTTTACCACCATCTAGTTATGTATTTAAAAGCAAAGTCTCTGTATTGCTTCTTCCAATGGCTATGTAAAGTAGGCAGATTCTCACTCAGCCTAGAGGCACTGACAGGGGTGGAGAAGATTGGAAAAAGCTTTGCATGTTCTTTGACTTGCTCTTTTGAGGCTGGTTTTCATGAACGGGAGGACCATACCGAAAAGGGTCTCTAACATTGACAGAAGGGTTAGAGCAAGAGCCTTCAACACTAGTGTTTGTTTGGGATATGGCAAGCTGCCTCTTTCTCCCTATTTCAGATCTCTTTTTGCAGAGCCTTCTCTTCATTATATTTCTCAATCATGCATTGCATTTCCAATCTAATGGGTTCAATGTCTGGTGGATCACATGGGACAACTTGGCCTCTTCGACCAACCAAGTATTGCTTCAACCTATGAATGCCACGCCCCCACCGCCCCCACGCTTTTATGTGTTTCTTATAGTATTTGCAAAACACTTGATTATCAACAACATTAACATGGCTCCATGTAGTGTCTTTGACTCGGGTAGGCATTGTAAATGCAATCAAATTTGAAAATAAAAATATGCAAACCTATCTTTATTTTTTTGCAACAAAAGAAATATATTTCAGATTTGCGATATTAAGAGAGAGAAAAATAGGGGCAGATTTATGTTTTTAACATACCTTTCAATGAGATGAACTATGAGGATCAATGGGCACAAGAATCCGGTCAAAAAATTCTCCAAGATTGTAGATGGGTTGTAGCCTCCTAATGTAGATGCTAAATTCACCACAAATAGCCCATGAGGACTGCCAACCAAGCTCCAAGCTCATTTCAAATCACAACTCTTCAATGTAGCTACACAAATTCCAAATGATCACAAATGCTCAATGATAGAGGTGTAAGGCAAATAGGGGGGAAGGTATCTATATAACATAATTTTAGCGTTGGGGTTGAAAAAAAGCAACTTAAAAGTTAAATTAAAAAAAAAGAGTTTTAGATCCAAAACTGCCGCTTTGTTTGGTGCAGCCCAGTCCAAACTGGTCTAGTACGAAACCAATCATTGATCCGGTTCTTCAAGCGGTTTGCAATTTTTTTGTTAAACCGGTCAAACAGTCGGTTCGGTTCTAGTTCTACCTGTTTTTAAAACACTGGGTTAACCTAAGCATTTGAATATATTGTAATCGATTTTGTCAAGTGTTGTGTATCTAAATATGATTTTATCATCATTTGGATATAAGTCTTAACTAAGTGCTATAAATTTGACCTTTGTGTTTGTATTTAAATATGATCTTATCCTAGACTGCACGGAAACGCCCTAGACCCCCTCGTACCAGGTTGGGTACATTCAGGTAATGGGTACACCTTGGGTGCTGTGTGGTGCGTACCCATAGGCCTTGGGTACGTCCCAGGTATGGAAATCTGTACCGAGAAGTACCCAGGGCCTGTGGGTACGTACCCACAGAGTACCCACAGTTTTTTTTTTTTTTTTTTTAAGTGCAAAAAAATAAATAAAAAGAGTACCCACAGAGTACCCACAGTTTTTTCTTTTTTAAGTGCAAAAAAATAAATAAAACATGAGGGCTTTGATTGGAATTGAACTTTGGAAAGTTCGTGTGAGATTCAATATTGCCAATAGGCTCTGAAGGGTCGAGAGAGATGAAAAGGACTTCATTTGGTTGACTTACTATTTGGGGGCTTTCTTGTTGCTCCTCATGGGTCCTTTATTCTTCAGTCAATTTGGAAGGCATGGGAACAAGTGAAGCACTTGGTGGTTGGGCAGCCTATCTTCTCTTCATTTGACATTAGGTGCCAAGCCTACAAATCAATTTCGTCGAATCAGAAATATAATGACAAGATCCTTGCCTTGACAAGAGGCTGTTCTGCCCTCCTTTGGTTTGAGAAAGGAATTAAAATATTTCATGACTTTAAATGTTTTTTTAATATCCAATGATGCATCTAACTCAAGCTTAAGGCATTAATAATGAATTATCAAATCTATAATACAGTCTATGTTATTAACTATTATGTTTTGATTCTTGAACAGCATGAATCAATACAAACTCAAGTCTCAATTCTCAAAGTATAGGAAATTTGTTTTCAACTTTTCATGTTCTATGAATGATTTTAAGTTGTATGAGAATTAAATTTCAATAAGTATGCAAATGTTTCTTTAAATTTATAATTTTATATGCACACACACACATATATAAAATGTACCATACCCGAGGTTTTTAGAAATTTTCCGTTTCAGCATACCGAACTCGTACTCGTATCCATACCCGTACCCGTACTGAAACAGTCTAGATCTTATCATCGTTTGGATATATTTCTTAACTAAGTGCTATAAATTTTTCCTTTGTGTTCATTAAGTTTAATATAAATTGTTGCTATTAAAATAGAATTCTGTATAATTTATCTTCTTTTTGACATTGTACCTAGTCAACGGCCAATCTTTTGTTGCAGTATCTTTCTCTATCTATCTGTCTGGTGAAAAAAACTTTAACTGTCACCTATAGACAGTCCCCTGGGGCCAAGTATAGATTTTTGAAATGCAAATATAATTTATTTTTGACAGTACATATAGAGTAATCGGTTTTTGGAGAGAATGGGTCAATGATCCACTTTCTCTCCGACCTTAATTAAAGCAAAAAATCTGTGTGAATGAAGTTATACATGCTTTGGGATATTTGCTTAAAAAGATTCTATGTCTTGTTTCTTTGTTGTTTTCTAAACAAAGTATTTTCTGCTTGTATGTCTTCAATATTTTTCATGAATGTGGCTATCATGGTTTACTTTACGAAATCTATTTCACTTAAATCTGAGAAAATGAATGATCAACATCTCTGATGTGGCAAATCAGAAATTGATTGAGGATCATTTGTACTTTCTAAAAAAACTAAAATTTGTAGTGCAATCATATCTCCTCAATATTTCCTATCTATTTGAATATTTCAGATGTGTTTTCAATTAGTATGGGTTATCTGTAATTCTAGTATATTATTCTGCTGCAATCTTAGTTGATTCAAATTGCTTGTACTTTCTTAACAGGTTATCAAGTTGTCAGATTTTGGTGTTCAAGGAGCTGATGCGAAGGGCATCTACTATTTGAGAGAGATAGCTGAAGCTGATGCCTTGATCGCGGCAATACAATCAAAAAAAAGAAGGGACAGCTGTGGTTGTTGGTGGAGGATATATTGGTCTTGAGTTGGCAGCAGTCTTAAGAATTAACAAGTATAAAGTTAAAATGGTGTACCCCGAGCCATGGTGCAGTAAGTTTATTTCAACTTCATTTTGTAACATGAATTGTTCTTTGGCATAATACCAGTCTATATAATAGGATATAATCCAGTTCATTACATCAATTTTTGGCTTTTTCAAAACGCGTAATCAGCTAAGTTCTGAGATATATATCAGCTTAAAATATGCATTATTCTTATCTCATTCAAGAAGGGATTAGATTCAAGGGCTGCTACCATTTGTTGAATGTTTCCCCCTAGTGGTGCATATGTTTGTTTTAATTTTTTTGAAAGATAAGTCGTATTACTACAAAAAGTATACGTAAATCATATAGTACATAGCAAAGATGGGTATAAACAATGACAATCAAAGCCTCATCCTGATGGCAACGAGAGTTGAAATCAAATCAGAGTACAACTGAGGGTCCAAAGAATGAGCATTCATGATCACCAACCTGCCTTTGGCAAGAACTTGTTGACGGGCCTCATCCCTCCACATAGAGCAAAAGGCAGATTGAGAGCTGTCCTTTTGAGCAAAAACATTCTTGCATCTGATTTTCCAAAGGACAAACAGGTCTGGGATCCTCAAGCAGTGCCACAGCCCAACAAACATAGAGTGTACTTGAGAGCAAATATCTCGAAACAAGGCAAAAAGCCATTGAAGCATGTTCTGAAACAGTGCTGGACACTGATCCTCAAAGAATCTCCAACACTGTCTAGCAAATTGGCAGTCCCATAAGATATACTTAGTCTCCGAATGGTGACACATAGGCAAAGACCATCATTAAAACCACTCTTGGCCAGCCTGGCCTTGGAGGGGATCCTTGATAAATAACAAGCCATGCAAACACTATCGTCTTGTAGGAAAGCCGAAACAACAAGCTACGAAGGCGAGGAATCCACCTATCTTCCAGATCCTTCAAGAGCCAAAGGGCATTGAGGACCGGGGATAAAGGGTGCTTTTGGTGTAGCCACATGTGCAAGCCACATGAGTCATAATGAAGGAGAGGAAAACCAAAGCACCACCTCTAGTCCCTCCAAATCGGGCCAGCCATTCCAATATTCATTTTAAAAAGCTTTGGTTCCAGAATGAGACTTCTCAGCTTTAGGATCGAAGGCCGATCAAAGGTCAAAAGACTCCTACATAAGAACACACCAATCCTTCCAAGAGCGAGTATCCAAATCCCATAAGTCACTCCAATTAAAGATGCCCTTCTTGCTCAACTTGCGGGCTTTAAAGTGAGGCAACTTCGATGTACATGAGCCCCAATTCCTCCAACACCAAATAGGGTGAGAAGAAAGATCCTAGCCAACTCTGTTGCCTTCCCAATGCCAACATACCAAAAAAGCAATGGATTTACAAGCAGACCAAATGCTCTTAAGGATGAGGGAGCCCGACACCTTGAAGAGATGAGGTGTCGAAAGAATATCACATAAGCCAAAAGCTCCTGAACTTTGTATTTTTTTGCGCAGAGGGTCATCTGATGCTGAAACAAAACCTACCATGGTACAAAACCTTCTAAAAATTGCACCACCCACCTAGCTGAAATGATACAACCCTGAGTGATAACATGTGTAAGACCCAAGCCCCCTCATCTTTGGGGATGGTGCAAACACTCCCAAGGAACTGAAAGGGGAGATCCGACTCCCATCCAAATTTGGACCACAAATAAGCTTTGAGAATCTGCTGAAGGCATCAGAACAGCGTCTTACTGGAAAGCCAACAAGACACATGGCAACTTGAAGGATGAAGGATGTGGCTGACCACTGTCAACTTGTTGGAAAACAATAAGTCCTTATGGTGCCACACATGAAGCTTATTATGATACGAGAGACAAGTTGACACCAAAAGGAATGCTCAAATAGCGCACAATGACCCTGAGGTGAGTAAAGGACTAGGTAGAAGAATCCAATATAGAGAGGTGTCCAACCCAACAAGCTAGAAGATTGTCTTGTGGTCATTGATAACAGCTCCTGAAGCAGTGCAAAATTTGTTCAGATAGGAGAGGTCCCCATCAACAGATTCCTGCTTTGGCTTCACTGAGAGAATGGAATCATCAATATAATGATTTTTGATCATCTCTGAGCCTTTAGGAAGTCCGATAACATGAAATTTCCTACCAGCCTAGGCAACCTCAAGCAAATGGCCCAATGCATCAGCTATCAAAACATACAAATAAGGGGCCAAGGGGCATCCCTGATGGATGGACTGGTTCAGGAATGTCTTTGAAGAGAAGGAATTGTTGACACAGACAAAAGAAGGGGCATTGGTGAAGAGGGTGGACATAATGACCACACAAGGTCCAAATTCTAAGCAAGACAACATCTCTGAGATGAAAGACCAGTGAATCCGATCATATGCTTTGTCAAAGTCAATTTTTAGAATCAGGGACTGCTGACCATTCTCTCTAGCCCAATCCAAAGATTTAAAGGCTGAGACCACAATGTCAAGAATAAACCTTCCCTATACAAATCAGCTCTGCTTTGGGTACACCATATATTTAGCACTAGAGCAAATCCTCAGAGCTAAGCCCTTGGCAATATTTTTACAGGCAAGAGTAAGAAGCGTAATAGACCACCAGTCCCTAATAGTCTTGTTGGGAGAGTTTTTGTGAATCAAATTATGATTGAGTGATTCAGTTAGATGCCCACAAATAAACACCTCAAAAGCCAGGCAGCAGAAATCATCACCAATGGTATCTCTTATGGCCTTGAAGAACTCACGAGGAAGCCATCCATGCCCAGAGACTTGTCATTCTGCATAGAAAATAGGGTAGCATGCACCTCCACTTTCAAAATATCTCTATCCAATCTTTCCATGTTCCCTCTAGACACCTTGTGAAGAATGACTCTGCCACAAGAATCTTTTGTAGCCACGGCCCAGGGAGTGAAAATACTTTGAATGTGTTGGCTAAACATGCTTTTGATCTCTAAAGGATCCTCAGCTAAGGAACCATTAACTCGACAAAGGCCAAGAACCTTTTCTGCTGCAACTGTCCTCTTAAGAAAGTCAAAAATAGAACTTGGAGCCCTCATCACCCTCCTGGATCCACTGCAAACGGGTTTCAATATGGGCACCCTTGGTAATATATTCCTCACAACGGCGAACAATTGACTCCCAACTTCGCAACCTCCTCCTGAAGGGGCACATTATGTAGATCAGCTTCAAGGGCAATGCTAGCCATCTCAAGATGTTGTTGGGCCTCGCACAACTCCCTCCTCCACTTCCATGCTATCATCCTACCCCATCCTCTCATAAAGTTGATCGTGCGACAGACCGCTGCTTCCCACCAAAGGATCCACCCCTGCTTACCAAGCAGATGGGGAGAAAGTTTCCAAACTCTATGAATAAGGGTATGAAAGCCCTACAATTCCAGATGAGAGACATTCAATTTGAATAAGAGGGCTATGAACTGACCAAGGGACCAAAAGAAATAAGAGGGCGATGAATTGACCAAGGGACCAAAAGAAAGAACAGTTTGAATCAGAAGATGATCCATGCCTATGCCATTCATAAGAACCTCAACGGGCCGACACCGACCAGAGAAAGTCATGCGCTCACAAGGGCTATAGAATTGGTCAAGCCGAGCTTGAACCCTTTGACCACCCTAGCAAATATTGGATCAAATAAACCAACTGCCATGATGAAGCCCCCTTTGTTTCTAGTTGGGGTAAGAATTTTGGAGAGAACTTCTGCACTTGCCCCAAGCCTGCTTCTTAGTGCCACTGACCACAGAACCCAAAACCTCCACCTTTGTCACCCTCCCACTCCACCATATGAAAATCGCCCCCAACAATCCACTCTGCTAGTGGAAGAAAGTAAGCTATCCAATCCCACAACTTGCACTGCTCAAAGCAAGAATTGGGAGCATAATTAGCACACAACTCAATCACCATATCCTGAACCAAAGGAGTGATCCAATGCAATGGTCATCAGGATCTGAACTAGAAGAAACCACAAAACATTGGAGATATGAGGGGAGGGCAATCACCACCCGCACTTCCTTAGCAATGTTGAGAGGCTCAAAACGGGCCATTCCAACAGTAATTCATCTTGTTTCTGAGCTCAAAATCAGCAGATTGGACTTTCTCGAGGAAAGGCACTTCCAATCTAAACCGTTGTAAAAGACCATGCACAAACTGCTTACGACGTGGAATCATCATTCCACGCATGTTCTAAGATAGAAGTGATAACTTCATTCCAAAGGAGGAAGAAGTCCAAGGCTACCAAAACGGTTGTCCATCTCAAAACTTAGGACACGACGCTCCAGAGAGTGAATCATCGCATCCTTGTACGACTTCATATGTGGCTTGGGGCTAAGTTCCTCCTCGCCTTTGTCCATGTGAGCAGGAAGAAAGCCACTTTCCGCTTGTTCCTCTTAACCTGCGAGCCGGACTCAATCTCCATACCATTAGAAATATTACTAGAGGATTCAGGAGCCCTAGGAGGGCCCACCTAAGATGAAGAAGTATAGGTCCGAGGCTGGTCCTCAGGGCCTCTGGAAGAATTCAACATACCAAACCTACAAGAGGTTGGACAACCTGCACGTCCGTCACCAGAACCTGACCCTCCAGGAGGCAAGGTACCTCCATCCGTATGACTTGACAAAACAGAATTGGAACCGTCCATAGTGGATTCGTTGAATCCCTTGCTAGCAAAATCTGAATTTGAAGATGGGCCCCTAGTCTCTAGATCTTTGGAGGAGAAAGGGGTTGGGATCGCTTCTTCACCAGCCATTTCACCTTGTTTGGGCTTACAGTGAGGGAAATCTGTGATCAGATGATCCTGTGCTTGACATACAAATCAGGCATTCATAAGATTAAGGTAGCAGACCTTCTGTTGTCAGATCCATCTATAGTGTAAACCGAAATGAAAGGCCGGAGTTTCCACTTCAATTTCACCTCTACACCTAGACTGCCCAGAAATACTGTGGGTATGTACCCACATGTTTTTTTTTAAGTGCAAAAATAAATAAAACTTGAGGGCTTTGACTGGAATTGAACCTTGGAAAGTTCGCGTGAGATTCAATATTGCCAATAGGCTCCGAAGGGTCAAGAGAGATGAAAAGGACTTCATTTGGTTGACTTACTATTTGGGTGCTTTCTTGTTGCTCCTAATGGGTCCTTTATTCTTCAGTCAATTTGGATTGCATGGGAAAAAGTGAAGCACTTGGTGGTTGGGCAGCCTATCTTCTCTTCCTTTGACACTAGGTGCCAAGCCTACAAATCAATTTTGTCGAATCTGAAATATAATGACAAGATCCTTGCCTTGACAAGAGGCTGCTCTGCCCTCCTTTGGTTTGAGAAAGGAATTAAAATATTTCATGACTTGTACGGGTTTGGGAAGTGGATGGAATGAACAGACCTTAAAGCTTTTAATAAGCTTCCTCAATCTCAGTTCAGAATGTATACAATGCTCAGAAATGCTTTCACAGCTCCCTCTACTGGACTAATTATGGAGGATGAGAATGACTTTTGGGATACTATGAGGTGGCTCAAAGGGCCCCTTCTCCAAGAGGCTACCTCCAAACAACTCTATGAAAAGATTGCCTTCTCCCCAAACCTTCCCCAGGCCTTAACAATAAATGGAATGTTTGTGAGCCCATTAGTAGATGAACTTATAGATTTAATGTTTTGTGGTCTTCTTGTATTCAGTCAAAGAAATCTTGCTTTAGATGGCTTCTGATTCATAATAAGCTTGTTGTTGGCTTCTAATATTTTATAGGTTGCTGAGACCATAAGCTTGTTGTTTTCTTTAAAGTTTTGTATATATTTATATGTTTTACTTTTTAAAAATATATTGTACGAACGTACCCACAGCATACCGTACATGAGGTTTTTACAAATTTGCCATTTCAATGTACTGTACCCGTACCCATACCTGTACTGGAACAGTCTAGCTCTACCAAAACCAAAAGGTTTAGTGAAACGAATTCCATCGACCGTCTAGGATGAGGGATTTCCCAATCGTCCAGAAACAATATCTGCAAAGGGACGCAAATCAGTAGGCAAGGTAGGGAACTCCAGCCAGAGCAAATAGTGGGCCTGGCCATGATCCTCAGGGTTAAAGTCTGCCTGCCACAATTGGACGTATGCCAGACTACCAGAAACGTTCCATGTTCTGAATTGTAACACATGCTGGGCTGCAGAGCACGAGTTAAACAATAGGCACACATATTTCGATCCCAGTCCCCTATAAGAGTTCAATGAAATGTCTTTGGCCTCCTAGTTCAACATGCACCACCGATTAAAAGCCTTTTCATCTGGCATCCTTCGCAAAAAAATTAAATTCCTCCTGCTCAGGTATCTGGTTGTGGCTATTTCGAGTTGACGGGTGAGGGGAGTCTCAAACCTCTCACCTTGGGGCTTGAGCTGCTAAGTTTCCTCCAGCAGCCAAGTCACAGAATTGTTACACTCTAAACTCTCCTCTACAGCTCCAATGACAGCAGCCTCAAAAGAAAAAGTAGGCCCCGGATTGAAGGTAGGGACCACAAACTCATTCTTTTCCTGTTCAGCTGACGGCGCAGCATACTGCAGATCTTCAGAGTTTTGTGGTTGTATTAATACTAAGTCTTTGCAAGTGTTGTCAACAGCTCCCATAGGGGGCAGAGAGCGACCAGTCATCTGAATTTTTAGGTAAGTTAAATGATGGGTTGCTGTAAAACTGCATACTATGGGCGGAAGATACATCAGAGATGGTAACCTCCTTATTTTCTAAAGTCAAGCCAAAATGTGGACGTGGGAAGGAGGACCCCAAAGAGCCCCCTCCAGGCCTGTGACAACCTGGTCTAAAGGGGGAGGATTGAACCCAGACACGAGCGGACCCTATGCGCAAATGGGTATGTAATATCCCCCCTTCCCATTCGAAGACCTTTGGCCTATTTTGTCAACCCGACGGCCAAGGGAAAAATATAAGGGTGGCTTAAGTTATATTTAATTATTATAAAGTGTCATTAATAAATATATATATATATATATATATATATATATATAGAGCACTTATAATAATTTATATGACTTAATAATTATTAAATCAAGGATGGAAAAGACCCAAATATAAATTGTTATCCATCCTAGGTGAAAAGGCGACTTGCCTTAGAAGGGGGAATGGGAACATAGAAAGGATAAATGCCCATTTTACTATGTATTTCCCCTAGAAAAATGCGACTTGCATTAGGAGGGAAAAAGTTGTTGGAAAAAGCATTTAATATGGGAAAATATTAAATGCTTGCATAGGGAAAATCCTTGGGAACTAATTGGATATTGTAGAGGTTGTTTTGGGTCTCTTCTTCCTTTATAAGGAGAAGTCGACTTGAAGGGAAAGATATTCCATACCATTTGATATTTTCTAATTTGTGTCTTAAGCTTGTAGCTTATGCATATTCTTTCATGTGCAACTGTTGTTTGCAAATATCCAGCTTGTGGAGTAAGATCCCACAGGAACCCTAGCTTCGGTGGTGAGAGATCCATCCCTAGCTAGCAGGGCATTCTTCGGTAGTGAGAGATCTACCCTAGCTTGTCAAGTTTGGAGTTGAATTGATGCCCTAAATGTGTTGGGTGACCTACTTTTTAGGGCAAAATTAGGGTTTCATGTTTGTTGTGCGAAAACTATTTTCGTAATATTATTCTTCATATTTTTGTGGCCCAAGATCCAAAGTTTCAGCTCATTTGGACTTCTCTAGCAAAAGATATTAATTTTAGAAGTTTTCATTGTTTAGGGCACGCTGTAAATTTCTGGTAGCATTTGGTTATTCGAAAAATTCCAAAAACAGTTCTACAATCTCTTATTATATTAGCAAGCTCCATTTAAAATTTCAAGAGATTTGAGCAAGTATTTTTGGAGCTGTCCATTATTTTTTGTTCGCTGCCTAGACTTAATTTTCTGCAAAAATCATATTTCTGTTTGGTTGCAATTTGTCTGTATTTTGCATATTTAAAGTTGGGATTGCCTAAAATCCGTTTAGGGGTAAAATAATGTCCATTGGGGACATTACAAATGGTATCAGAGTTGTTGTTCCTCCAGCCTGTGTGGGTTAAATATGGCAAATTGGAAAGATTTCAATATGGGTTTTATGAAGGAAATGTTCACCAACATGGTGAAACAACAGGAAACCACTAACCTTTATTTGAGCCAACTCACTCAGAATTTAAATCAAAGCAGGTCTTGGGACAATCAGGAAAAAAGGTGAGAACAATAATAAAGGGCATCCAATAGAGGTGATTGATGAGGATTCTTGTTGGAGGAAATACCAATCTTTGAGTAAGGGTTTCAAAGATAATATGCCATTTCCAGATTATTGCATGATGAAGATTGGTAGCAAGCCCAAGCGAGGTCATCATATGCCGGTACTTGAATTACAAAAGAACTCATTTGAAGAAGAACCTTATAGAGAAAAATGTATGATTTCCATTGAGAAAAATAATTGCATTAATGAAACTTTGCTTGTTAGAGAAATTATTCCAGCTCAAGAGAAGAAATTTGTATATGCAAGTAAGGAGGATGTAATGGAAACTCTAAAAAGGTGTGAGGAGTGGAATAACAGAGCTAGAGCTGCTAAATTGATAGCCGCTCAAGCAAGACAACACCTACAAGAGTTCAAGGAAAAGATGTCTTCACTTAGTGGGCAGCAGGGTATGAGGAATGTCATTTCTCAAGAGAGGGCAGCCGGGAGCATGGAAATACCTTTCAAAGGAGGGCTGATTGCACAGATTAAAGATGGTGTGGAAGAAAGTATGCCATCTCATTTATTGCAGCAGCTGATTTATGAAGAATTTCAGCCCATTGTAGACACGAATACTCAGATTTTGGGGCAGCAAAGTCAAGACATTTTGAAGACCAAGATTGGCGAGGATGTTGGTGATATTCCAAGGTATAAAGAGCATACTAATGTGTCTTATTTATTGCTGCCTATTTATTTTCATCATGAGATGCATGCCAAAGTTTACATTATGGAGTTTGATGAACCATTGCTCCAAGTATATGTATGTGAGCATCTTGTGGATGATATATGGTGGCAAGTTTTAGTTCACTTGACAGGAACAAGTGCTAGGCTTGCGGATCACTTCAACATGTTTTGTCTCTTGTGCATGACACTTGGACAAAACAAGATCGAATTGCTTGAGGGCAAGCAATTTTGGGAAGGGAGGATTGTAATATCCCCTTCCCATTCGAAGACCTTTGGCCTATTTTGTCAACCCGACGGCCAAAGGAAAAATATAAGGGTGGCTTAAGTTATATTTAATTATTATAAAGTGCCATTAATAAAAGAAAAATAAATATATAGAGCACTTATAATAATTTATATGACTTAATAATTATTAAATCAAGGATGGAAAAGGCCCAAATATAAATTGTTATCCATCCTAGGTGAAAAGGCGACTTGCCTTAGAAGGGGAATGGGAACATAGAAAGGATAAATGCCCATTTTACTATGTATTTCCCTAGAAAAATGTGACTTGCATTAGGAGGAAAAAGTTGTTGGAAAAAGCATTTAATATGGGAAAATATTAAATGTTTGCATAGGGAAAATCCTTGGGAACTAATTGGATATTGTAGAGGTTGTTTTGGGTCTCTTCTTCCTTTATAAGGAGAAGTCGACTTGAAGGAAAGATATTCCATACCATTTGATATTTTCTAATTTGTGTCTTAAGCTTGTAGCTTATGCATATTCTTTCATGTGCAACTGTTGTTTGCAAATATCCAAAGTAAGATCTCACGGGAACCCTAGTTTCGGTGGTGAGAGATCCATCCCTAGCTAGCAGGGCATTCTTCGGTAGTGAGAGATCTACCCTACCTTGTCAAGTTTGGAGTTGAATTGATGCCCTAAATGTGTTGGGCGACCTACTTTTTAGGGCAAAATTAGGGTTTCGTGTTTGCTGTGTGAAAACTATTTTTGGAATATTATTCTTCATATTTTTGTGGCCCAAGATCCAAAGTTTCAGCTCATTTGGACTTCTCTAGCAAAAGATATTAATTTTAGAAGTTTTCAGTTGTTTAGGGCACGCTGTAAATTTCTGGCAGCATTCTGTTATTCGAAAAATTCCAAAAACAGTTCTATAATATCTGTTATTGTATTAGCAAGCTCCATTTAAAATTTCAAGAGATTTGAGCAAGTATTTTTGGAGTTATCCATTATTTTCTGTTCGCTGCCCTAGATTTAATTTTCTGCAAAAATCAGATTTCTGTTTGGCTGCAATTTGTCTGTATTTTGCATATTTAAAGTTGGGATTGCCTAAAATCCGTTTAGGGGTAAAATAATGTCCATTGGAACCCTCACAATTTTCTCTAGTCACAATGAGCTTCTGATCCTTTGAAATGGTCTCCCTATTGCCAACAACATGCAAATCCTCACGGTATAAGGGAAAAAGGATGGGGATCAATTCTTCTTGGCATAGACAAAACCTTCCTCAAACAAGCATGAGCAAACTCTGTCACTAACCATTGAAGCCCCTGTTCAAGCAAAGATTAAAAACGAGACAAAGGGAGCTTGGCCATGGCTGGGGGCCATGCCCTTGCGTCCTTGTTGCAGCTTAGAAAAACAATTTTCTGGTTTTCCTTCATTCGCGAGTTGCCTTAAAGCTCGTTCTTGGGCACTACTTTCCTCTAATCCCAATTACTCTCGAGTCTTACCTTCATCGCATTTCTGCTGGATTTATCATTTTACACATTTTTATTTCTGTTTCAAGCATTTCTATTTCAAGATGTTCGAGAATTAATAACCTAGATCCATTTACAGTTTCTGGTGCATATATGTTTGAAGGTGAAGAGGCGTATTTCCTGTTTGTCTGTCTGATAAGATCTCATTTCTAGGTCTTTTGGCCGCTTCTTTCCAAAAGTCGTCTAGACCTTGAATATCTAATTGATATGGATGTGTTACGCTCCAAATTTTGTCAATGCAAAATTAAAAATCAAAATCTTATAATAAAAAGAATCTAATTTTTGTCAATTTGATAGCATTTACAGTTGTTACAATGTATTTTGTTCATTGTTTTAATGGAAATCTACTAATGTGTTTCCAGAATCATCATAGGCTGCATGGTCATCCTGTTAATTCCCACTTTTGTATATAACTTTTATGAATTCTTATAATAATCTTTCCTTTGTCACTTTGTGTGCAGTGATGCCCTCTTTTACTTATAACTTTTCTGAAATCTTCTAATAATATTTACTTTGTTGCGTTGTGTACAGTGCCTCGTCTCTTTACTGCAGATATAGCTTCTTTCTATGAGAGTTATTATGAAGGAAAGGGTGTGGAAATTATCAAAGGGACTGTGGCAACGGGATTTACAACAGACGAGGATGGAAATGTAAATAAATTCTATTGTTTCTGATAGCTCCCACATTTTACCTCATAAACGATGACATTGAAAGAAATTCTCTACCTTTCAAAATAGCTTCCAATGAAACTAATCAGTTGTTATAACAACTTTTAATGAATATCTATTAAGAGTTTGTAACTTTGTATTGTTATGGAGCTTATGAAAGGGTTGTTGTCTAGGGCAGAGTATTTTTTTCATTTGAAGCTTTTTAATTATGACTGTGGGTTTATGATTGACTTCTTGTTGGGCTAAAATGATTCTTTCCTGCAGGTCAAGATAGTAAAACTGAAAGATGGGAGGGAACTTGAAGCAGACATTGTTATTGTTGGTGTTGGAGCAAGACCTCTGACAGGGTTATTCAAAGGCCAACTTGAGGAGGAAAAGGGCGGCATTAAGGTTTGATCTATGTTTCATAATTTCTGTGCTTCAAACATGAGTTTGACTTTTCTAATATTTTGTGTGCACGAATAAATTTATAGACACAACAATCTTATTTAAGTTGTCTGTTTTTCCCCAAACTTGTACTAGTTTGCATGGTAAAAAACCAATTTCACTACATAGTCAGAATTTGGCGTTTTAGGTTTGTATATGCTTTCATATTATGGTGGCATGAGTAGAACATGAAAACAGATCTTATTGTTGACCATACAAACAAAAGAACAGATGCCAGTGGAAGCATGTTCCTTACTAAGGACACTTAACATCCTTGAACTAGGGATTGATTGTATTGATCTAAGTATATTAAATAATCACATAGAAATATCTAACCAGGTGTAAGTTCTGGTTCACACAATGACAATGAAAGATAGCAGAAATATTCAGATATGGAGTGATAGATTAAAACAGAATGTAGAAATATTGAAATGAGAGGCTGGAGCCACTTGAGTGCGACCTCCCAAAATGACTCAACCAAGACAATGTTACACAACTGATGATCTCCAAATGGAATCTATCTCCTTTTAATAAAAATAATTAGGTTTGGGAAATCCCATGGCCCTAATCAAGTGACAATACTGTGACAGCTAAGAAATGAAAACTCTTGAAGCTACCATAAGTTATGCATGAAAGTGGTTACTCCATAGCCTGAGAATACATAGTGAAATGTAGAGTATTAGTTCATAACATGTTCCCCCTTCAAAGGGCAGCCTTAATGATTGCTAGATGCAGATGCTTTTGGAGGAAGGGGTAGTCCTCACATTTTGCTTCTTCCAATAATAAATACTTCCATTTGATTACATACTTCTTGATTGCCAAGTTGCGTGGCTGTTTCACCCATTGTTAGAGCAGCACTTCTATTTCCAAAATGAGTTATCCTTCCTCAAAATCTCTTCTACCTGTCTTCTTCAAAGAAGGCACATGAATTGGATGGATCTCTGAAGATGGTTATATTTCCAATTTATGGGCCACACTGTCTAACCTGTGAAGCACCTTCTAGGGTTTACAGAATTCAGGAGCCTACTTGTTTCCTTTCTGTTGTTTGAAAGACATTTTCTTGTATGGCTGAAGCTGAAGGAAAGCCTTATTTCCTCCCTCAAAGTGCCTCTCACTGATGTGCTGATTTTCTTGTTTCATTCTATTGTATACCATCACCAAGTTGTCTTTAAGTATCTGAAGGAATTTCTGTTGGCGTTGGATGTGCTCTTTAACTATCTGAACCTTTTAGTGACCTTAGAGATAATACAAAGTGGTAGAACCAGGGGGACGATAACCATAGAGTTCCTTAAACGAGGTCATTTTGGTGGAAGTAGGGAAAGTAGTGTCATTTTATCATGAAAAGGAGTGTCATTTTAACATGAAAATTAGAGTAATTTTATCATGAAAAGTAGTGTCATTTTAACATGAAAATTAGAGTAATTTTATCATAAAGATGATAAATATGGGTACAACTCCTTTTACATTTTCCCATGTACCTGTTATTGTTATTAACTTATTACTACTCTTCAGTACCTGATGCTAACCTTGAAGCATAAGTTGTTGCTTTCCACCTTGCGTCATTAGTTTAATTTATTGTGTTTTATGCATCTTTTTTTAAATATTAAAGAGCGTTAACAAAATACATTATGTGTCTCCATGAATAAACGATGGATCAAGAGTTTTGAAAAGAACTGGCAAGCATCAAGCCAAAATATACTAGTATAAAAAATGTAGCCACATCTGGCCAGTAAATGCTAAGTCAATATAAAAGCATTGTGTCCAAACCAACAAGTATCAATTAACCACATAAAGCCAAAGAGAAAGACAAGTTATATATCAGCCATACCAATGTTTTCACCAATTCCAATTTCGTCGGTGATCCTGCTTATCTCCTCAGATCTCATACCATCACCATCAGCTTACTCAGGTACCGGGGCATTGGCCTCCAAATCAACAGGTCCTTCATGCTTAACATCCATGTTCCGATTAAAAATGTCCACATTATCCAGGTCCCTGCAGCAACCTCTTCATGTGCAGTGCTCTCAAAAAATATGTTCAGCAGATGACCCATTCTAAAGCCTTTAACATGTTCCAGCAGCTGCTTTTCCGCTTTACCACCAGCTTCAATGTAGTCCTGCAGTTTAACCAAGAGCCCAGTCAAGCTACTTTCAATGAGCTGTTCTATCCCAGGGTCATGAACACCCCATGTCCAGTCACTGGTAATTGCAGTCCAGGCAGTGAATTCTGTGAGGTGCTAGAAGTATGTGCAGGTTGCATGCTGCAGCCATTAGTGTGCTCAGGATCC
Source organism: Taxus wallichiana var. yunnanensis (assembly GCA_018340775.1). NCBI lineage: Eukaryota > Viridiplantae > Streptophyta > Pinopsida > Cupressales > Taxaceae > Taxus > Taxus wallichiana. The sequence continues at coordinate 366,320,408 of CM031243.1, forward strand.
TCCTTAGCTTTCTCAAACTGCTGCAGAGAAGAGTGTAGGAGGTTCAGCAGATCCTCATTGTTATCATGATTCACCCATGCCCTCATTGCCAAAATTATCTGACTCAGAGATCCCCACAAGCAAGGATCGGCCTCAGAAGCTTGTTCAAAATATGAATCCTTGATCAAGTCCCACTCGGCCTCAGCTATCATGACTTCTGCAGCACAGGGATGCAGGGTTTGCCAGTGAGGAGATAGACCGTGTCTAGGAAAACTGCCAATATCAAGGAGAAAGTTGGATGTTATCTTTAGCATGCCAGTCAGGATTTGCCAATCAGGGTGTAATATCCCTCATAGGATACCACTGTAAGATATGCAAAAGATGGACAAAACGCAGCCAAACAGAAATCTGGTTTTTGCAAAAAATAACAGCTAGGGCAGCGAACAGTAAAATAATGGATAACTCCAAAAATACTTGCTCAAATCACTTGAAAATTTAAAGAGAGCTAGATAATAATATAAAGAACACAAGGAAAATATTTTTGGAATTTTTCAGTCAATATAACGCTGCTAGAAAATTACAGCGTGCCCTAAATAGCTGGAAAACTTCTAAAATTCATATCTTCCCGAATACAAGTGCAAAAATTATGAAACTTGGGAAATAACATATACAAATATAGAAGATGATTTTCCAACCTTCAGATCTGAAAACGGCCAACTGGAAACCCTCCAAAATAGGGCTGCAATCTCCCAAACAAGTCGCCCTTTTTGGTAGATGGCCAAAACCCTTGTGAAAACCTCTGAAAATGATGCCAAATCCTTCCTTTATTGCTGCCGTAGGTCTGATCCGAAAACCAACTGATTATCTCCACAAAAACCCTATCTCTGAAAACCCTAAAATTATCTCTGTGAATCAGCCCTGAAAACAGCTCCAAATGACAAGCTAGGGTAGATCTCTCACTACCGAAGAATGTCCTGCTAGCTAGGGATGGATCTCTCACCACCGAAGCTAGGGTTCCCGTGGGATCTTACTCCACAAGCTAAATAGTTGCAAACAACAGTTGCACATGAAAAGAAATATAAGTGTATGCATGAATGAATTTCCTTTCACCCCTCTTCTCCTTTTATAACTTTTCCCACGCCAAGGAAACCCTAAAACCCCCAAGTCGCACTTTCTCCTAGAGAAGACCCAAATAATAAAGTAACTTAAAGTTACTTTTTCCCCTTCAAGTCGCCATGGCCCAAAAAGGTGACCCCAACGCAAAATTAGAACATTAGGAGTTAAGTGGCCCCTCCCAACGACAAAACATAACATCTAGTCCCTTCGAAAGCACTTTATAACCCTGTCAATGGAAAATAATAACAACTGGACTAGATATTCATACCCAATAGCTCATAGTGTCCGTAACCCCTTGGGCATGACTAGGGTTAGGACCCGTACTGGCCCTCAGGCCTGTGGCGAGGGAAAGGGGACATTACACAGGAGATACACGTGTCTAGGAAAACTGCTGATATCAAGGAGAAAGTTGGATGTTATCTTTAGCATGCCAGTTTTTAGAAAGGTTTCCAACTGGTCCCGAGGGACTCCTAGCTTTTTAGAAATGTTTTATGCATCTTTTGGGAGAATAGACCATTTTATAAATTTTAATGGAAGCGGTTTCCATTGTTCTCATACATTTACAGAAGAATGTAACCGCTTGCTTGCCATCTTTTGCGACTAGTATATTCTCATCTTTTCTACAAGATATCACTATGCAGTTTGTTGGTCAAAAGTCCATTTAGGGGATTTTTCCAACTGTGCAAGTACATAATTATATTGTTCTTGTCAAGTTTCTAATGTTAATCCTGAAGTGTACACACTAGCTTTCCATCTTGAGGCACCTGTTTCTTATATCATTGTTTGTGGAACAAAAAAAATACCATTCAAATTTTGGGGAAAAGGACCATTGAATAAATTTGGACAGGGATGTTTTCCCTTTGTTTAAGAACATATTACTTTGTCCTTACCATCCAATAACTTGTCAAAGTTGTTGCTTGTTGCCTTGTGGCACTACTTTAGTAATAATCAATTACAAAATGAAAACTAGGAAATCCAAAAACAGACCATTGATTTAGAGCAAAGGGAGAACATACTTGCAAGTTAAGTTGCACCATGTCAATAATGTGCTAATAAATTACAGTGCGCTCTTATTAAAACAATGCTGTGATTTAATCTCACTATTTTCCTAGAATCGGACAGGTACAAGGTTCTACTTCTGATTCAATCCAAGACTTCAGCTCAGAATATAGGTATATATATTAATACATAGAAAAACTAGCTTCAGTGAAAATCAAGATAGTTTCAAGCAAGCAACCATATTACTAATTATTACCCAAACTTATAGCTATAAAGGAAATGCAATTATGCTAAGCCGTCTGTACAGTAAAATTGAGGGTCTTTGACTGGCAGTATCCTTTTCTCTAAACTTCGTTGTGTGAATCTCGATTGGAAAATTTAAAAAAATAATTTAATTTCTGTATGAAGGCTTTGTTGGTATAGTCTTCTGACTTTGAGTTGATGCAATAATGAATTGCAGACTGATGCTTTCTTCAAGACAAGTCTTCCTGATGTTTATGCTGTTGGGGATGTGGCAACTTTTCCAATGAAGATTTATGGGGATGTTAGAAGAGTTGAGCATGTTGATCATGCTCGGAAGTCAGCAGCACAAGCTGTGCAGGTGAGAAAAGTCTTTTGTGCCATACCATTTTTCGCCTTTCTTTCTAGAGCTATTTGAAGCACTAATTTTGGTTGGAAATGCCTAGAGATGAATTCTACTCATGGATGGGATCTGTGACATCTGCTTGCACTAAATTGTGAATTGTTATTTGTGCTTATTAGGAGTAATTAGTGACATAGTTGTGGGGATGGTGAGTTCTTATTTTGGTCACAGGGCCAGTTTCCATAACTGTATATTAGGGCTTCGGTGATACATTTCCTGTTTATATTTGTTCTTCTCTTGCAATTAGCAGGCTAAACTTCACAAATTTTTACAATATCAATTTTTCTCAAAACATGGTGACTTATGAGTTAAAAAGAGCTTTGGTGATTTTATTTTCAATATGCTAAAATATAATTTGACACGTTAAATATAAACATTGTTTGTCTTACAGGACACTAAAAATCATCATTATCATTATGATAGCTTCTAGAAAATGAATTGTGACAGTTTGTGGGAAGTGTTACATTAGGCACTAATATGGTAATTATAGATTAGCTAAATTCAAGGTTTCTCCTCCCTTTGGTCAAAAAAACAAAAGGTTGCCATAAATGTATTTCTTATGCATGCAAGTCCTGTGAAGTAACAGGCTTATAAAGTACTTCCTGTTCCGTGCAGAATCCCAGTGGAAAACGAGAAGTGCTTTGTTGTTACTGGAGTCTCTATATTATACATAGAGTTAATTCATTCTCTTATCTCAAGAAATATGATAGTCAGATCACGGGTTGCACAGGCACATGCAAGTTTCATCAAGCAATACATGCATGCCAAAGTCTTTTATAAAAAGCGATAACTGCGTCCAATCCATGTGAATCTACTTTCTGCAAATGAGAATGAACTTGGCAGAAATGAGTTCCTGGCAAGATTACCAGTCAATCAATAACTAGTAAAATTTACAAGAGAAGTAAAAGAGCTACAGACTTTCGAGTTTTTTTCTGAAATATTTGTTGTTGCATTGGATCTGCAAGTAGAAAAGCACAAACTCTACAAGCTATAAAAAATATCTCTACACCCCGTCCCAAATGCTTTTGTATGAACCTGTGTACTGTTGCCTTTTGTGCATCTTCTCTTGATTGATCTATAGTAACAACTCTCAGTGCTTCTCAACTGGCCCTTCATTGTGTGTGTTTCCCTGCATTGTTGAAATTGGAATGACTTCATCTTATGCAGCCAAGCTCCATCATTTCTCAACTTGGAACCTGGGCATATTACGTATAATTTGGTCTCTATATTTTAAGGTCAAATGAACAAAATACACTTTTATTTGATGAGCCTCCGTTCTGAATTCTGTAGTTATGTTATGTTAGATAAGAATAATTCCAAACAAATACTTTCTCCTTCTCTATTAATCAAGATAGGATTCAGAGCCTTTGTACTTGAAATTTATGAGGGTCAAAATAGAATGAGTCAGGGAGGAGGAAACTTTTCTGTTTCCATCATCTATAGATGCTTAGCTGTTCTGGCTTCAGTTTATCTTAGTGATTGCATTGAAAAAAGAATTCATATTAGCAATTTTTAGAACTAGAAGCATGCATAGGCACAGCAGAGAATGAGTTTTTCAACGATCAGCACATTTGCGGATAACTATTATATTATATCATTGCTTCCTTGGCAATTTTGTTGGTGAACACTGAAGAACTTGTGGTTTGAGAATCAATAAGTATATTTGGCAGTTTCTCAATACTCGAACTGATTTTTTATTCTTATAATATAAACAACGTTTCTTCTTACATATTTATGATAATCATTTCTTGGCTTTTGTGCAGGCAATCAAAGCCAAAGAAGAAGAAAAGAGCATTGAAGAATATGACTATCTTCCTTTTTTCTATTCTCGCTCCTTTGATTTGTCATGGCAATTCTATGGGGACAATACTGGTGAAGCTGTTATATTTGGTGACAATAATCCTGCTACCCCAAAAGCTAAATTTGGTTCATACTGGATAAAAGACAGCAAGGTTGTAGGTGCATTCTTGGAGAATGGTAGTCCTGAAGAAAACAAAGCTATTGCTAAGGTAGCACGGGTACAGCCTTTGGTAGAAAGCACAGAAGTCCTCATTAAGGAGGGGCTGGCCTTTGCTTCTAAGATATAATAGTTTTTGAGTCAAGTTGTCAACATGGTATACCACTTGGTCTTTTAGCAATATTTGTTGTATTAACTTTGCTTAGATTCTTGTAGGGAGCCTTTTTTAATTAGTATCAATTGCTTTATTACTACAATAAATCTAAAGCATGGTTCTACTTTTGTTACTATATGGGATGATATCTTACTAGGCAATCCTATTGTTCTCTTATGAATTAAATGCTTGAATCTGCACTCATGCTCCATCGTAATATCATGGATGACCTTACTGTAATAATCTTCAGCATAGTTTAAGATTGGGATTGATTGAATGCATGGACAATTGGTTGATTTGTTTTCTCATAAGTATGAACTCCTTGTGAGCACAGCTAATGTTGTCCGAATTGGAAATTTCATTGTGTATGGAAGGGTTGTGGTAGCTTTTTAAGTAAAATACATGAACTGATATTGGGCTTCAGTTAACATTCGGATGTAGTGAAACCTTTTTTATGGGAATGACAGATTTATGAAAAGATGATTTTTAACATACTTCAGGCCAAAAGTCAATAGGACCTATTAATGTGTGTTTACTTGTTTAAAAGATTGTTTTCAGTGTGTTAAAGTTAAAAGAATTCCCTCAAGAAACCATGTTTATGTAGTATTAAAGTTTAAAATAATTCCCCCAAGCTTTGTTTGACTCTCTTTATTTAAGATTTCATGTACTAGGTTATGACTGCAAATACCTGTGAAATTTTGCATAATTTCGTTATGTAGTGGTTAGGTTAAAATGAAATGTGTTTTATTCTCTTTCTCGTTTAAGTTACACACCTTTCAGATTTTTTTTGCCAAAGGTGTCTTTTGTAAGGTCCAACTCCATCTTCTAGTTTGCTGTGTAGATTATGCGAGTCAGTTCTGAGTTTTGCATTCATGATTTTATTTTTGATGCTGTTTACCTCATGCTGGTAAAAATACATACTTTATGGTAATTTCCAGTTAGATCATACATAAAAAGGTAGGCTATCTGACAGATGCACATTGAATATACTCGTGAAAGAAATTTCTCACTTTTTTTTTAAGAGCTTGGGTTGAAATGAAGGCCTCCTTATTTTCCCTTCATCTCAATATCGTTTTAAAAGTTAAGTCTTCAGTTTTGATCCTTAATGGGAGAATGTAATAGCAGCAGAGCTTGTTACATGTTTTACCACCCCTTTCTAGGACAAAATAGCAGTATGGTATTGGCAATTGGCCTATTAATATCTTCCACATGTTTAACTTTTTCTACACCACTGAGCAACTTTTTGTGCGTTGCATGTTAGTGGTTTGTTCAATAACTTGTATTGGATAAATAAGATTGCTATGTTAGACATGTTGAAGCTGATAGATTCAAATTCAATAATCAGCATGATGACAGTGTGCTAAATTTGTAACACTATAAATGCCACTTTTAAAAAATGCTAGTGTTCCAAAAGAAGTGAGTTTGCATTGGTCTCTGCCTTAATCAACGTATTTAAATAATTCTTATTAGTTGTCAAAGCCCAGTGTTCAAATCTGCTATTTTCAGTAAAATTAAATCTTATGATGATTGCGCAAGAGCCCAGTAGAAGGAACTTGTTGAGATTACAAAATGTCTTTAATCTGCTAGTGTTCCAAAAGAAATGAGTTTGCATGGGTCTCTGCCTTAATCAATGAATATAAATAATCCTTATTAGTTGTCAAAGCCCAGAGTTCATATCTGCTATTTTCAGTAAAATTAAATCTTATGATGATTGCACAAGAGCCCAGTAGAAGGAACTTGTTGAGATCACAAAATGTCTTTAATCTGACCATTAACTTAGACTTTCAGAACATCATTAATATCTTGAATTGTATGTTTTGCCAATGTATATCTAATGTCTTGCCTATCTTAAATTGCAGTTGTGTTGATGTCCTTTCTTGTGCTTTTCCATTTCCTTAGGCTTGCCTCATATGAGACTCAATAGGTAGCTATTATTATGCATTTTCTATTAAAGCATTTGCATTTATATCTAGAGCATCATGTAGTTCAACAGGTTAAATTTTGTGAAAATATATATCAAGCCATTTAAACACAACTTGCTCTCTGCAACAAACATCTGATAACAAGCTCCATACAAGTTAGATGTTATCCAGTGATTGTTGCACTGTAGCGAGCAATTGTGAACAACTCATATTTTGTTGGAATTTCAACCGTTTTATGTGCATGCTTAAAAGGAGTGCAATTTATCATAATCCCATAGTCAATTATAAAAATAACCAGGCTGTACAAGCCCAGTACAAGTAACAAATTTCCAATACACATTTGGGTTTGCTTTTATTAATGGCACGACTATTCAAGCTTTGCCACCACCCTCATAAGTAGCAAATTGTACATAAACAACAGTGTTTAGATTATTTATATGATAGCCGTATCTATTTAATTAACAGATCATTAGGTAGAACAGATCATTACAATAGCCGTATTCTAGTTAATACACTTCACAATAGAAACCAGGTATTTTAACATGAAAATAGATGCCAGGTCCAAACTTAAATAGCTTTGTATGCTATGTGAAGTATGCACAATAAATTAAGGAGCTAAACCAAAGTTTAGCATTGTTTTGTAGGAAAGTGATTTTAATTCAACAATGCAATACATCTACCAATTAACATTGCAGTTCAAGCCTACATAGATATAAATCAGTAGAATCAGATTTAATTGTATAATAAAACATTCTTGAAGTAAAAATGATGGACAAGGGTTTTTATAGGAACATATGTTTCATCACAATTCTGGAGACCAGTATCAAAAATAGGCAGTTAATGTAAGTCTAGAATGAAAAGTGAAGAAGCCCCACCCAAAAAATAGTGCAAACATGGAACCTTCACCATGACTATTCTACAAGTCACTTTTACGAAGTGTAAGCTAGGGAAAATCAAATTTAATAGCCATGTTTGTCAGCTATTGGCATTGAAAAACCTTGGTTGATTTTCTTGAATTTTGTGCAGATCTTTGGAAAACTAACCTTTTTGAGGCTAATAAGTCCTAGAAATATTAGCTGTAACATAGAACCTTTTCCATAACTATTTAATTCTTCTTTCCATACCGTAATAATTCAGTTTCTTGAATGTGTTCGCTAGGAAAAAATTGATTTGCATGATGATGCCCTTTATCATTCACTTCTATGCTCAACAATGTATGTCTTGATTTCATATACTAAATGCAAGAATGTACCTATGTATTTAGAGAATTCTTGAGTTCAAATTAGGACTCTATAGGTGCACATGTCAATGCACAATAAGCAGGAAAGGCTAACAAAGAAGGGCTGAAATATGGGTTGGAAAGGCCCACACAAAAAAGCAGCCCAAGAACATAAGAGGTATGATTTCGGAGAAAAGCTTAGAATAGGAAAATGAGAATAGAGAGAAAGCATGAGAGAAGAGAGAGCATGACAAGGGAGAGAACAAAGTAGATGTGGGAGAAGACCAAATATAGGGAGTATGTGTGAATAAGAGTGGTTTAGACCAATAATTGGCAAAGCACACAAGTACACTAAAACAATGCAATTTAATAACGAATATCTAATCCCATACCAAAATTAGGTGTCTACATAATGTTGTTTTAATGTGTGTGAATGCTTACAATATCAAATTAAAAAAGATGTGGATACAAAGAAGTCACCTCAATTTCCCATAAACTTGGAAGAGTTCTCAAACTCAATATTACAATAATAGTGTCTTGGAAGTCAAATGGAGGGTGAGATCTCTTGGTTATGAAGATCTTCAAACTAACATCCACATTCCCGTGTCTTGGGCTATAGAAATTTGTGCATTTGCAAACATGCTAAAAATATGTGTAAGTGAACAAGTGTATGGGAAACTCAATAAATTGTCCGATGTTCATATTCCACTATCAACTTGCCATTGATTCATCCGCATGCATGCGTTCTTTTTCCCTCCCATGTAGTGATGAGATTTGACGCCTTTGTTAAGCCTTTTTAAAGAGTTTTCCGGTACTTGGACATCTTATAAAAAATCAAACCGTCGAATGATTGATAGACATGTATATGCCAAGGCCATCAACTTCAATAGCTATTCATAAGATATTAATAGAATTGAAATGACATTATTACCCTTTGTTTTATGTTAATATCTTTAAAAATTTGCGTCAAATTATACAAAATTGGTGGAGTTTGAATTTATTAGAAAGGTACACTATTTTGTTAATTTGGAATAACATAAATTACTAAATATTAATTTAACATTAATGTATTGATGGATTGCGGAAATGTTTTCCCGTCACCAAAAATTCTTATGATTGTGAGGGTCCCCATTGAATCTCATTCATACTCTCACCCATTTCTTATTTTGTTCACACGCATTCATATTCCTTTATATGGTTCTATATTAGTTTGTTGTTAACATCAAGAGGTGCTCTACAACAACATCTTTATGGTGGGGGAGTGGGGTGTTAGGAAACCATGTCCTACCCTTTTCTTTGCATTATTAGTGTATTAGTCGCTATGGCCGCATATGCTTTGTAAGTCATCCCTTGAGCATATTTGAATTATCCCAAATATATGAGAAGTAGTTGTTGTTAGAATAAACTTAGTATATAAGTAAGTGTTGATGCCCAATGAAGGCATCCATGAATATTATTGTATTGAGCTTGCTCTCTCGAAGTGGCTTGCGATCTAAAGGTTAATTGAGTTATTTCCCAAAGTTTATTTCATTGTTTAGTTTTTTTTTTTGTTTGTTAGACCTCGATTACATAGATATCGACATTTTTGCCCATGGTAACTGGGGATTACATATATAGCTGATATCACTTTATGAGTAAGCATACATCTACATCGAAGACGTTCCTTTAGCTAAGCAACCACGACTAAGGGGTATCCAATCCGTCAAAGTCACCTAGGGAACAATCCTGGCCCTATCCGCTTGACTCTCCATGTCGGGTATCTCCAAGCCTTGCACTCAACAAGACTTGATCCTTGGTGGGCTCATTCCAAGCCATTCAACTTCACCAATGAACCAAGGGCCCTTCGATATTTCATTGTTCATTTATTTTTGTAGTTTGTAAATCTATGCAAAAGGATCCTCACATATGGTATCATAGCACTTTCTTGGCCTTGCGGGTAGATTTTGAAGAATTTTTTTCATCGGTGGCTTTGAAAGAGTTGCACCATTTATGGAAATATTTTTCTTGCATATGTTTTCCTACATATTCATTGCAGGTTTGGATAAGGGTAAATACCCATCCACATAATTGTGGGAAGTACTTGGGCATAAGCCCTAAAACTCATTGTGAGTACCACATGAACCCTAAAGTAGTTGGCCCATTGAGAGGACTTGTTAGCAAAAAGGGCAATGGCCTATCCCGATTGACTAGTTTCCACCCATGAGGTAAACCAAGATCTATTTGTGGTAATGACCCCATCCTAATTGATAAAATGGTAAGTTTGTGACGAAATTTTTTTTGGTGAGCGGTAATCATTCATACAACACCGATGGTTAGAGAGAATCCTTAAAACTATTAGGCAACCTAACCAACTGGGGCACATATCCAACATAACATTTTAACAGTAAAAACTAGAGTGGTCACAATTGAGAATAGTTGGTAACCACACACTTACAGATAGGATGTTGGTAGGAACAACAAAGTGGTAGTTAGTTTTTTTAAAAGGAAAAAAATTCAATTTTTGCCATATCTTTCATTTTATAGTTCCTTTGACTCAAAATTTTTGGAACACCTGAAATTCCATTCTGTACAGTTTCTTTCCTTGAGGGTCCATATCCAAATTCCACTTTTATTAGCCAGAAATCTCAATTTTTTATTTTTTCGGGTTTTGCCATAACTTCTTTAGTTTTTCCCCAATTGCTTCAAATTTTTCCCACAGTGTTCCTCTTTGTTTTCTGTTCCTTTGTCCCTCTTGAACAAATTTCCCATTTTTTCATTACGGTTCTAAAATTTCCCTTACATTCGTCAATCCTAACCAGAGAGGTGCCAAAAAACTAGTAAAAGTACATTTACCCCTTCCGATTGAGCTCACATTAAAATTCTCTTATTGATCACGTCTTAGAACACGTTTTTTCTATCCCTTGCAAAAAAATGGTTATGCTAGTCACCCATGCAAGAAAAATATCTTGGAGGAAAAAATCACAACATTGAAGTCCTAGGTCACTGAGTTAATCGATATGATGCATGGATTGAACCAACAGAATAGTCTTTTGCTCAACAAATTGTAGAAAGAGTCTTCTTCAGAGAATAACTTCTCTTCTCCCAACACATCCTGTGGGCCCAAGTTGGACTTTCCAAGGTTCAATGGTACAAATCCTACAGGATGGATATATCGAGTCAAACAATTCTTCAACCTTCACAATACTTATTCTGTAAACCAAGTCCCAATTGCTTCCTTCCACTTGGAACAAGAAGCACTTCAATGGTACCGTTGGTATCTCAAATCAAATGATGAACCAAATTGGACAACTTTTGCATCCTTACTTCTGGGCAAGTTTGGTCCCTTGACATTTGAGGACTTTACAGGAGCTCTCACCAAACTCCACTAGACAGGTATTGTTCGTGATTACCAAATTGAATTTGAGAAATTGGCTAATCACACTAAAGGGTTGTCAGATGACTTCTTCAAGAGTTGTTTTGTTAGTGGCCTAAAGAGCCACTCCGCTCGGAGGTGACATTTTTCGGCCTAACAACATGATGGGTGCATTGGGCCTAACTAAGTTAGCAAAAGATAAACTCTTAGTGCATTGTCGACCTCCCACTTTCCCACCCGTAAAGAACACAACAAACCAACGATCAACCACAACCACCACCAGTCAAGCGCCTTGCGAGGCGAGAGATGTGGGCTCGTAAGAAGAAAGGGTTATGTTATATTTGTGATGACAAATGGGTTAAAGGTCACATGTGTGTCACACAAAATCTCTACTTGCTAGATGTGGAATCACCATCAAAGCAGGACAACAAGCCCGATATTTAGGCATTCTAGGATGCTCAAGAGGAACAAAGCCCCTAAGAGGAATCAGTGCCTCAGGAGATTCAACCCAAGATCTCTCTACATGCACTAGCAGAGTGTTACCACCCCTCAAACCATGAAGGTCAAGGGTTCTTTAAAAAGATCCTCTCACAATCCTCATTGACTTTGGCAACACTCACAATTTCATCGATCCCCACATTGCTAAATAAGAAGATTACTTCGTACACCCTTGTTCTAGATTTGAAGTCATGATTGTTAATGGGGGAACATTTCCATGTAAAGGGAAGTGTTAGAATGTGTGTATCATGATAGGCGATTACACTCTTTGCTCAGATATGTTTTCCCTACCCTTAGGAGGATGTGATGTGGTTTAGGTGCACAGTGGCTTCACACATTGGTACTTATTCTATAATACTACTTTGAGCTTTAGATGCAATTCACAAATAGTTTCCATAAGCACAACTTAAAAGGGTTATTTCTAGGATCTGCTAGCATCATCAGTTCCCATCGCATGGAAAAGCTTTTGAAGAAAGGCTCACATGGGATCATTTCCCAACTGCACTCCACCCAACTCCAGCCCCCCATTGCTACTAACTACCCTGTTGATTTACAAGCCCTCCTCGACAAGCATACAACCATTTTTATAGAGCCAGTGGGTTTGCCCCTTCATGCCCTAAAGATCATCGCATTCCGCTCCTTCTAGGAAGCACCCCACCCAACATCCGGCCATACTGCTATCCCCATTTGCAAAATACTAAGATTGAGAAGCTAGTCAGGAACTCCTCAAGTCTAGAGTTATTCACCCCAACACTAGCCCATACTCCTCCCCAGTGCTTCTTGTCCACAAAAAGGATGGGTCGTGGCACCTTTGCATTGAATTCTGTGCCCTTAACCACCTCACTATCAAAGATAAATTCCCAATTCTAGTCATCGATGAGCTTCTTGATGAGCTCCATGGGGTAATTTTTTTCCCAAATTGGATCCAAGTTTAGGTTATCATCAAATATGGGTGCATGTTGATGACATTCCAAAGACAACCTTCTACACTCATGATGGTCACTATGAGTTCTTGGTCATGTCATTTGGACTTACAAATGCCCCTTCAACATTTCAGGGACTAATGAATAAAATCTTTCGGCCTTTTCTTTGTCAATTTGTTTTGGTTTTCTTTGATGATATTTTGATCTACAACCACACATGGGTTGAGCATCTCCAACATATTGACAGGGAATACAACTTCTAGCAGACAATCAATTATGTGTCAAGCAGTCCAAGTGTTCCTTCGGTCAAGAGGAAGTTGAATATCTAGGGCACATTGTTTCAACCGATGGGGTCTGTGTGGATCCAAAAAAATCAAGTGTCATGCAACATTGGCCTCGACCAACAACCCTCAAGAGCCTTTGTGGTTTCCTAGGCCTTACAGGATACTATCGCAAGTTTGTCGGGATTATGGAAAGATCGTGGCTCCCTTGACTTCCTTATTGAAGAAGGATGCATTCACATGGGATGTGGCAATTGACTAGGCATTCATGGCACTCAAACAGGCTATGTGTAGCACACCAATTTTGGCCATGCCGGAATTCACCAAAACTTTCACCATCAAAAGTGATGCCTGTGGCAACGCTTGGGTGTTGTTCTTCTCCAAGAGGGTCGTCCAATTGCCTTCACTAGCAAAGCCCTTTCTAGCTAAAATTTGGCTTTGTCTACATATGAAAAGGAGATGATGGCAATTCTGCATGCAATACAAAAATGACAGCCATACTTATTGGGAATCATTTTTGCATCAAAACCGATCACCAAAGTTTGAAATATTTCTGGAAAAATGGGTCTCATCACTAGCACAATAGAAATGGGTCAGAAAACTCATGGGCTATGATTATGAGATCACTTACAAGAAGGGTAAAGACAATGTTGTGGTTGATGCTCTCTCACGCACATTCAGAACATGCTTCCTTTCTGCCATCTCCATGCCCATTCGAAATGGTTGGAATCTATACAACAAGGGTATGCAAATGATCCCTTCTTACAACCCCTCATTCAACAATTGGCCACTAACCCCTCTGCAGTACCACATTATTCATGGGATGGTCCTTATGTGCCATATAAGGGATTTATGGTGCTTCCCATAGCAAGACACTTCATCAAGCCGTATTCTATGAAATCTAGGCTTCTCCTTGGTAGGGAACTCAAAATTTCTCAAAACATATGAGTGTGCATGTCAAACTTCTTTTAGAAGGGAATGAAAGGAGAAATTAAATAGATGGTGGGCGAATGTGATACCTACCAACGCAACAAAGGTGAAACAATATTGATTCCTAGTTTGCTCGAGCCTTTGCCCATTCATACCAAGATTTGGATAGACATTTCTATGGATTTCATTGAGGGGATCCCTAAATGGAAGAAAAACAATGATCCTAGTCGTGGTAGATCGCCTCTCCAAATATAGTCATTTTTGTGCCCTCAACCATCCATATACAACCTCCACAGTCACACAAGTATTTTTGGATTAGATATTTTTCCTTCATGGCATCCCTTCTTGAATCGTGAAAAAAAATTCACTAGTCATTTTTGGACGGAGCTATTCCGACGCAATGAACACAACTAAAGATGAACTCTGGGTATCACCTAAAAACAGATGGCTAGACAAAAATTGTCAACAAATGATTGGAAACATTCCTTTGTTGATTTGCTTCTGAACACCATCACTAGTGGAAAAAGTACCCCCTAATAGAATGGTGGTACAATACATCATACCACACTTCTACTAAAATGACTCCATATGAAGCGGTTTATGGTCAAACACCAAAGACGCTTCTCATGTATACCCCCAATAATTCATTGGTTCAAGTGGTCAACACTACTCTCTAAAACCGAGATCAAATTATCAACACCCTACGAGACAATATCCATATGGCACAAAACCGAATGAAGCAACAGGAAACATAACCACTCCAAGTGCGCCTTTCAACCATACGATATGGTTTCTCTTCATTTACAACAATACAAGAAATAATCCCTGAAACTAACATGGCATCATAAACATTATCTAGAGTTTTATGGGCCATATAAGGTTCTCTAAAAGATTGGGTTTATTGCTTACAAGTTAGAGCTTCCACCCTCCTCTCGAGTTCACCCAATATTTCATGTCTCATGTTTGAAGAAATTTCTTGGAACCAACATCGAGTGCAAACAGTTTTACTAGAACTTGATAATGAAGGCTCCATACTTCTCGAACCAGAATTAATCCTGGAAAGGCCCACCCGCCAACTTCACTCTAGCTCAATCACATAAGTCTTAATCTAGTGGCACGATATACAACCAGAAGATGCAACATGGGAACCACTCTTCCAAATTCAAAAACAATTCCCACATCTAAAGCTTTGAGGAAAAAGCTTTTTTTAAGGGGTAGGAAATTTTAGGAACCCATGTCTTACCCTTCTCTTTATATTATTAGTGTATTAGTCGCTTATGGATGGATGCGGATGTTTTGTAAGTCATCCCTTGAGCATATTTGAATTATCCCACATGCATGGTGAGTAGTAGTTGTTATAATAGACTTAGTATATAAGTAAATGTTGAGGCCCAATGAAGGCATCCATGAATATTATTGTATTGAGCTTTCTCAAAGGAGGTTTCCCCTCGAAGTGGCATGTGATCTAAAGGTTATTTGAGTTATTTCCCAAAGTTCATTTCATTGTTCATTTATTTTCTATAGTTTGTAAATCTATATAGAAGGATCCTCACATCTGGGAATGAGTTGTAATGTAGTGAGTGTTCACTTTTATTCCAACCTTAAATTTGGCGTCGTTTGACCATCACTTAAAAGTCTTCCTTTTCTTAAGAATGTAAATCGAAAAATTATAATATATTGGTGACATGGTGGGTTTTGGAGCTCTTTTTTTATGCAATTTTTTGGTCGAACCTCACACATTAGTCTATCTAGATTCACGCCATTTGTCATTAGTCATGAAAAATATGTCAAAAAATAAATGAATTTGTTATTAATTATGGTAAGCGAAAAGTCCAAAATAAAACATTAAGATTGATATCTCTTAGTATATGTATTTAAGATATCTATACTAGTTTTAAAGTTTTGTTATAATTCATAATTAGCTACCTCTATAATGGTAAGTGTTTTGTTTTTAATAAGTGTCATAAAGTGGTGTTATTATTAAGTGTCCTTAGTTTATAGAAATTTCTATATAGTGTTGTTATTAATATTTTTGTTTAAGTATTTATAAATTGTTTATGTAGTGGGTAGTTGGCATCTGGATTGCACGGGGTATGCGTCGCATTTTGTAGTCATGTATAGATTATGCAAATAAGGGCATCTAAATTTTGTAGCCAAGCATTTATGCATTTTGATTATTAGATGAACTTGGGTGAGGTGCGAGTCAAACATCTGGATTTTGTAGTCGGGCGCTTGGAGTATGCACTCATGCGTCTGTAATCAACCTCTCTCTCCCTTCCGTTGAAAATGCACAGCTTTCCTGTTTCGTCTTATTCACTTAAGTGAAATTTTAATTTTGCATTTAAAATATCCTTTTCATTAATAAGAAAAGGAACTTATTTTTCATTCTTAATGGAATATGAAAGGTCACAAGTGGTAGGAATATGCAAGGTCACAAGGGGTGGGAATATGAAAAGACAAGTGACATGAACATGAAAGGTCACGAGGGAAGGTGAAAGGTCACAAGTGATGAGGGAAGGTGAAAAGTCATGTGGGGGAGATGAAAGGACAATTTTAATGCTATAAATTAGAATGGCGCCTCCATTCAAAGGGTCGGTAATTGTTGATTGATTGTATGTTGTTGAGATTTACCACTACTACATCAAGCAATAAAAGATGCAATTCTTCTATTTCTTTGCTTATGTTCCTCTACTCTCTCTCTCTCTCTCTACTTTCCAACTTTGTAATCATGGTAATCTTGCAAACTAAGAAAGGTGTATGTGCCTTTGATAAATGAATCAATAGAATTTTGCGTCTATGATTTGTTAGGCTTATCATTGTTTACATTGTGGTGTTCTTCCAATTAAATGTGGACCTAATCTTGTTATTGTATGTGAATTATATAAGCCTAATCACAACAATAACCCTATCTTATTATTTCTCCTACTCCCATTTACCTTCCCTCACCGCAAATTCCTCCCTTGTACTCCGTACAAGTACTTTGCCATAGGTTTAGTGGAGTATGATTTAATGAATATTAAATTATTATGTTAAATTCTAATTTAGAATGACTACAATAATATACAATAAGATATAAATGCTAAGCCTTTTTAAGATGTAACTATGTAAGCAAATATAGACACCTAAATTCGGTATCTATGCCTTCATTCGCCCACGTGTGCACGTATATTTAATTCACCCCCTTATTTAATTAAATCATTATCCGATTAATTAATCTCCATTAATTAATTAATTAATCATTTAATCTTCATTAATTCACATTAATTAATTAATTCCCTTTTATTAATTAATTAATTGGTATCCACATCCACATGCCCTAATCAAACCTTCTATTTTAGGATGCTTTCATTCTAAATATACATCCTATGCATCCCTATGATTTTCCTAACCTATCTTTATCTCTAACTCACCTACACCTCATCGTAAACAACCTAATTACGCCCACATGCTTTAAAGCAACTTTTCCAACTCTTAAATATAACAAACCCTGTTCCGAATAAAAAAATCCCTCCCTTTGGGAAAATTTCCCCCTTGATCAACAACGACCCATCCTGGTTGCAGTCGACCTATAAAGCCAAGTTCATTCCCTTCCCAAACCATGGCCAAGAAACACAACAAAATGTAGCAATAATGCAACTGAAATGTAGCAAAAATGCAACCAAAACACAACAAGAACACATGTGCGTATTCTCTTATGTTTTCTTGCATCCTCCAATTCCTCCTTCGAACCAGAGCATATCGACAACCCTCTTACAACCCTTGCAATCTCTTCTTGATCATCTGCATAACATTGGGAGGTTTACATTGCTTTTTATGCTATCTATATCATTTATGTTATTATCTTGATAAGACTAACATCTTGCAAGTTTTGTAGCCATCGTCACTCCATTATCAAACTATTCTTCTAGTTTTTATACTTACAGTTACCTTTTTAGTCAATCTACTCTTGGTCTTGATTTATTCTACTACGGTTGTCGTCGATCCCACCTGTCACTGCCACCGTCGACCGAGGTCCTGTTCATCCAACAACCTATCCAAATCATTGTTTTATGTCCTTTTATGTGCCTTTTTGTCTCAAAGATCATTCTCGCAAGTCATCCTTTAGCATCCACAAGCCTCTATAGTCCACCAAGCTTGCACTCAAACCTTGCAAGTCTGCATATTTCAACTACAGTCAATATTTTCTCTCTCGAGTCACCGTCGACCCGCTGAGTAATCTTGTTTTGCGTTGATCAAGGTCATATTTATATGTGCCTTACATTTTTGCATATTTTAGTTTCTATGTGCCTCAGATTCTGCATATTATTTAACTTATTATTACTTTTATGTTATCTTATCAAACACGGGGTTGACATCCACAAAGGAAGCTAATCACTTCTTGAGCCGACTTTGTTCGGGCAGCCCCCTACATATACTATCTAATCAAATCTTTCTCTAGTTTTACAGTTTATATAGCTTGTAGTGGAGATCAATCACCTTTGCACCCATTCATCCATCACATCGCATATTGAGGTACCTTAAACCCTCCATCATTCGAAGTTTTCTAGTTTCTTTAGTAGCTAGATCATTGATTTATAAGGAACGAAAAATAGATAAACAACAAATGAAAGAGATAGGGCACTTATCTAATTTCGTTTGTCCCAAAGTATACATGAATTGGAACAATTGATGAAAAGGTTGGGAAGAGTACTAGAAATTCTCGATATAAATTCTCAAAACTTGCGAGAATAACTGGATAGGGCGTCCCAGGTAGGCAAGGGCGCCCGGGCGCCCGAGACCTTGTGTCGGTGCTGTGTGGATCGCACAAAGGGTTAGGACATGATTTTTATGGTGTTGCTAGGGTTTTTCCACCCTTCGATGTTGATCACCTGTAGTTCGCTAGAAGATTGCCTAGGTCACTTGTAACCTGCAAAATATATAGTATCCTACAAAACCCCAAACTACATCAAATTCTAAAAAGAAAGATACAAATGGGGAGTCGAGGCGACCCAGAAGGTCACCCAACAGAGTGAACTTATGATTGAGCACTGCACTACATCTCAAACTCACTGTAGTTCTATGTGCTTGTGTGTGCAATAGTGATCTGAGGTTGCCCTTGCGCCGATGACGCTAATATATCAAAGCATAGCTAGATAGAATGCAAATGTGTGGGATGGAATTCAAAAAATTCCCCTTCCTATGTAGTGTATGCAGAGTAATAAGCCCAAAATGCAATCCCTTTGATAGTATGTAGATAGATAGCCCTTGATAAAATTGTCCGCCATTATAATGGTATGCATTTTGTGTTTATATAGGGATCTCTTGCTTGGATTTCAACACTAGTCACATGACATGCCGACTAGGACTTCGGGATATGAGTAAGAAAACTGAAAAGGCTAACCAAAAATGTCAAAAATGTGAATAATAACAAAGAGGACAAGAGCGCACAAGTTGGCTAGGAGCATCGGGGTGCTAGTGTCTAGTCATGTGCACTAGTGTCCTAAGACAACTGAAGAAAAATGTGAGGAGATTGACCGATAGGGATCCTTGTGACTTGACTAGAACTAGGTGTATAAGTGACAAATGTAAGAGATAAAACAATAGAAACAAACCAAAGCAAGCAGATGAACTAGACAATATGTCACTAGTGAATACTTTTCTTACTCAAGATCCATACATAAAATAACATACTCGGCGGTATAGTAAAATAGTAGTATGTGTGTGATTTTGTGTCTACATTTTCCCCCTTTATGTTATTTGAATGAAATTTAAGTAGTGTAAAGGAAGTAAGGAACATACATGTGAGAAGTCCGGAGAAGCCTGTTGCAGAAGTACACACATAATAAAACATACAATGTGGCAAACTATGGATCACCCTGTCGATCCATGTGGCGTAAGTCAAGGTAATGCAAGCCATTATAAAGGAGCGTTTGGCGAAATTGATGATTTGATTTTGGAGAATTTGGAGATTTCGAATTGTCACTGATGGAGATTTGAAGGGGTAGGGAGTGATCAATTCCCAACCCGATTTTGTATATTTGAAAAACTAAAGGATTTGGGTGTCCTATTGCTAGAGGAAGAGTGTTAGGGAGAGAGGTCTAGTTTTACTCTCCAACTATGACTACATCCTCAAAAGGTCCAACCGCTACAGATGACGACGACCAAATTTTGTTCCATTTCGATCCATGTTGAATAACCCATATAGGAGAAATATAGGAAAGGAAATGACGTCTCATTTCCCCCACTCCACGGGTGTCGCGATATGTATATTGCTAGATGGCTTCCATGTTAGGTCATCTGGAAGTGATGTAAAAATGATTCCCATGTTAGGTCATTTGGGAAAGTAGTGATGTAACTCCCAAGTTAGGTCATATGGGAGGAATAATGAAGTGATGCTTATATTGATTGATTGACTTGATTTGAATATTGAATGCATGTTTTGAAATTGAATGTATACAATAGATTACTCATGGAGAGATTTTTTTCTTTTTTCCCCCATGTTAGGTCATTAGGGGAATAGATAGAGAGTAGTAGAAAATGTCGAATATTGTATGAGAATTTTTTTGATAACAATGTATTAAAAGTATGTAGTGATTACGTAGTAGCTTGAGAGGGATCTTAGGGTGATACCATTATATGCCCCCCTTTCAGTGAAAGGGGGAGTGGTAGAAAGAATGAACGTTGAGCCAAAAGTAGATGTGAAATGATGTGAGAGTGAGTAAAACGAAGTATAGTATATGTCGTAAAATTGAGTGTGTATCAAGTTGAAAATGTGCCGATTGGAATACAATGTTGTGAAATGTGTACAATACAATGATAGGAGAAATTTTGAACCAAATGACATAGACGAGGAAGAAAACGGAGTAGCGAAGCTCAAGATATGAGCAAAATCGTGTAGGTTATATTAGTTGGAAAATGAGTGTGAATAGTAACTATAATAACTTGGCGGTTGAGACAAAGTTCTATATACAGTAATGATAAAAATAGAATAGTGAATTTATTTAAGCCTTGATTAATTGATAATTTGAGCTTTGGTATTACGAGGATGCCGCAAATTAGAGTAGCGAGATTGAATCAATTCGAGATGGAGGCGACAAACAGTGACAACACGAACAATAGATGAGTTGGTAAGTGTGGTTATTTTTAAAAAATTGATGAAATTTGCTTGTTTTTCTTGATTTTCACAAAATTTGAGTTTTGAATTTCTAGGTGTTTCCGACTGGGAAAGAGCAGTAAAAGCGCTAACGTACTTTGGGATGCTCGCACCTATATCCAAACGCTGTTGACATGCTCCTAAGCGCTTATGTCCTGCTCATGGGTCTTTGGCGTCCCAGAGGCTATTTTGTCCTTAGAATGTAATATTTGTGAATTTTGATGCCTTTTGGTAGTATGATTAGTTGTATTTGCATGTATATGAGGTGCTAATGCCACGATTTTATCAATGTTTTGTGTTATACAGATGGATATTCATTCGAGGGAGTTTCACAGTGGTTAAAACTTGAACATGTTGTTGACTTTGGGTTTATCAGATGTGGAGTGGAATATACTTAGACCGTGTCAGCCTGCGACACATAACAATATTGGGGAGGTACCCCATAATATGTCGATGATCACTACATTATGCGAGAGGTGGTGTGTAGACACTTATACTTTTTGGTTACCTATCGAGGAGATGATCATGACCCTAGAGGATGTATATTACATATTTCAACTACCAAACAGGGTGAGAGAGTACAAGTGATGGCCGCAGAGGATGCTCAAAAGTAGATGAGAGCAGCTAGGTGGTACTTTACATGGACACAAGTATAAATAGAGACCTAAATTAGCCTAGATGTTATACTAAGATTAGGTGTTTTGTGATTGCGGAAGTTTATTTTAGTAGTTATTGCTTCAAATGCAAAGGTAGAGAGGGTGGTGGAGTGGGCATCTTGTATAAAGGAGGATGAGACTAAATTTACATGGGCTCGATGTGTACCAGCACATTTATACAAAGATCTATACATGTTCACATAGGAGGACCATGGGGGTGGACTTGGAGCCACCACATTGTTACATGTATGGGCCTATGAGCACATTCTGATATTGGGGCCACTTAGTGGGTACGAGTTGATTATGCGAGGCCCGAGAAATTTGCGGCAATGTGGACATGCACACGTAGTAGGAGACTAGATACTACTACCTATAGATCTATGTTTGATCGTATCGGGTCGGGATCCATTGTATGGAGGCCATATCGAAACTATGGTGGATGCACATAGGATGGAGTAGAGTTATGATGCATCTAACGTACTATGTGGCTATAGGAATGGTTTCAAGGGTAGTTAAGCTATTCCAGGAGGAGCATGTGTCACGATAGTTCGGTATGGCGCAAGATGTGCCCCTAGAGCCATATGTATGGGTGCGAGCAATGAGAGCACTAAGGAGGTCAAGACCTATAGAAGAAAATCTAGTGCCCCAGTGCAGATGAGATAGATGCACGACCACATGGCCTATTCAAGTAGACGATGCAAGATGTACCGAGGCATATAGTGCATGGTGGGAAGAACACCGATGGGTGATATTGCTTTTAGTTGTTGTACATGCACAGAGCACCGCCATTGGAGGAGTAGATGAGCGAGGAACTTACCCTCGATGGTGATGGTATAACGACGGTGATATCGGAGCGTGAGTATTTGATTGTTGATATTTGTGTATTGTCACTTAGTTGTTTTATTGTGGCTATCGTGTGTAGTAACTAATATGATGCTTGGATGGTTACAGGTGATGCGTATTGGTCATTGATCATTGACTCATCGATCCGCACACTGACGTGGAATGTACCTCCAGATGTGCTCGTGGGAGGTGGGATGTTGGAGTGAGTAGATGTTATTGCGGGCGAGCATGCCCACTTGTTTGAGTCACTGATGATAGCAGTGGCTACATGTATTGTTTCTTGAGTGAGTGTGAGGAGGAACGGTGGAGACTCAACGAGCTAGGGAGGTTGTAGGGGGAGGATCCCTAACACATGATGTGTTCATGAAGTATGTCAAGTTTTAGAGCCAATCGATTGGCAGGTGCGATTAGTTGAGGTGGCGTTGCTACGAGAGGTAGGTGGAGAGATATAGGGGTCATGACCAGTGGTGTAGATTGAGCGGTGAAGCATCTAGTTCTAGAGCTCCCACAATTGTATACAGTGATAGTGATGATGATATATGATGTAGGGGATTGCCACCTAGCGATTGTATTTTTGTAACGATAATTTTTGATGATATATGTGGATGATTGGAATTATTGTGTTGTGTTGATGTTTTTTTGATAAGTGATGCGATGATTGTTGTTCATGTGTGCTTTGGTTGTTTAATGATGGATTTGCATTGTTTGAATGCTTTGATGTATGGTGGTTATTCTGTGAATGATTATGTTGATAGATGTGAAGTAGATGATTAATGTTTAAGAGTTGGTTCGTATGTATAAATGAGGATAGATAATATGTGATAGTGATAGATGTAAGTATATAAATATGGATTAGATCTGATGTATGTGAGCATGTGTGAGTATGATGAAGAGGGGGGAAGGGGGAGAGTAGTGATGCCCCCAAATGTGTGTGTAGAAAATATGAGGTTCATTTATATAAGACCCCTTGACAATCAAGAATGAACCATAGAATGAGAGTGTGTCATCAAGAAATGGTTTGATAGTGTACGCTAGATAGATAGATCAATGAAGCATGTAGCACAAATATAGAGTGAGGTTCTTATTGTAATAGATCCCTCAATAGTCATGTAAGAACATTGAGAACACAAGTGCATCATTAGGTAATGAGGTGAGAAAAATCACCTACCAAAGATGAAGAGGGCGACGAGGAGCGGTGGAAGCATGTGAAGTGGTAACAACATGAGTGTATGAGCCAAACTAAATGTCGGATGAGATGGTGCCAATGATGGGAGATCCAGGTGGTAGGTAACAAGAATCCTGGTAGCTTAGGAAGCCAATGTGAAGGGAGCACTGTGCGGTGGATGAGATGATGCAGTGGTGGATGAGCGAGGTGGAGGCCATGTATGAATGATGACTTTAGGCGGTGGACGAATGATGACCTTAAAAGTGGGAGGATGAGACAAGTGAGACGATGCAACAACACGGTTGTGTAGAATTGGAGAAATAAACCACTCACGAGAGTGAGAGCCAAAGGCAATGACACCCTTGTCTTTTAATTGTTGTAATTTATCATGAAGGGTGTAATAGTCATTGTCATGATGACGATTGATGCGGTGATAATTGTAATAAGGACGATTGTGCTAATGCGATGCAAGTGATGCGTAGGATGATGCTAATTAGAATACAAGTGAATTATGCGCTTATCAAGAAAAACACACAAGACATCATGAGCCTTAGTAACATGCAAGAAATGAAATGGATCCTGAATAGGAGATGGTGAAGACTTAGGTGGAGAGCGACACAGTGGTGGATATGGAGGATACTTATGTGGTGAAGGGGATGGAACATGCTTGTGAGGTGGAGGATATGGATACCTTGGAGGATGCTTAACATATGGAAGAGGTGAAGAAGTAGAAGATGACATAGTAATAGAAGAAGTAGAAGGAGGATCTATAACATGTGTTTCCATTCTAGATCAATAACCTTATAGCATAAAAGTGTAAATGATTCACATGTATCATATTGAAATCATTATTTTAAAGCAGGAATCAAGCCACAACAAAATATAAATTACTTTTCTAGATCAATAGGCTGAAATAATAATTGATGCATGCAAGAATTAAATCATAACATGTAATCAAGAATAGGCTCTTTCTTTCCCTGATGCAAGCTAGGCAAACGATCATATGTGACTCTAGGACCATTGTTAAGAATGAAGCGTCTAAGAAAAGCATCATCGAACTATACTATGATGAAAGGCTTTTAGTAATAATCAATCATTTGAATAAGAATCCATATCTAATCGATAATGCTTAAGATGTAGATATGGATTGCTAGTGCCATCGAAACATGAAAATGTAGGCATGATGAAATCCTTAGGAAATGTTGAATTGTGAATTTTCTTTGGAATAGGATTTCCATGAAGAGAGTTATTATCGATAGAAGCATAATAGGATTTGCTTTCAAGAGTGAGAGATTGAACTTGAGATTTCAACTAGCCAACAACATGCATGAGTGACAAAATATCATATGGAGGAATCATAGAAGATTCAAGAGGCACACCGAGAGGTCAAGCTTGCCATTATGAGTGATCATAGGAATGTGAGAAGAAGAAGTAGAAGATGAAGATGCTATGGGCACACTAGATGTAGATGTAGAAGAAATGAGAGGCGATATACTAGGAGAAATAGAAGAAGCAACATGAACATCATCGAGAGAAGAAGAGGAAATAGGAGGAGAAGAAAATGGAATATTAGCGGAAATACTAGTAGTAGAATAAAAAACCATAAGAGGTGAGCTAGTAGGAATGGAAGAATCATCATGAATGCTATCAGAAACAACCTCAAAGTAGATGAAAGCGGAGTGGAAAATTCACATTTAGCAAAGATTAAGAGAAGTAGAATCTTCACTAACATGTGCATGCTTAGAAATATAATCAGTATTAGACAAAGTTTCACATGCAAGTAATTCATCAAGTGAGTCATCAACATATAGTGAAGTAGGAGAAGAACTATCATGAGATGTATCTTTATAATCATTAGAAACATTTTCAAGATAGAAGAAGTATGAGATACAACTTTACATTCATCTTGACTAGTATGAGAAATAACATCATGTGCATGTACATTTTCATCATGATTTTTTTCTACAATATCACAATCAAGACCAAACATATAATCGATAATAGCATCATTAATAGTTTGTATTGAACTAGAAGGAGATGAAACATAATGAATGCGAATCAAAGAGAAAGGAAAACATGGAGTGAAGTTTATAGGAGATGAAACGATGGCACAACTAGAGTTGTTAAAAGAAGTAGGAATAACACTTTCATTAGCCAAAAGTTGTCTTTGAAGGTCAAGCATCGGGTTGAGGATTGTGATAAAGAGTCTTAGGCTCAATGTCAACAACATCATCAAGGATATGATTCATGCTAACATGATGCATAACTTGCTTAGGGGAAGGAGATCTACTTTTAACCATTAGGGTTTAGCGGATCCTAGGGCAAGGAGTTCTAAGAGTTTGTTCGCTAAATGATTTTAACAAATATTAAAATATTATGTTAAATTCTAATTTCAGAATGACTACATTGATATGCAATAAGATACAAATGCTAATCCATTTAAGATGTAACTATGTAAGCAAATGAAAGATATATGACCCTTATCGATTTTTGCTTGTCTCAAAATATGCCCGAAATGGAACAATTGATGAAAAGGTTGGGCAAAGTATTGGAAATGCTCGATATGAATTCTGAAACTTGTAGAATAACCTGGATAGGGGTGCTTGGGTAGGGGCGAGGTGCTTGGGTGCCCGAGGACTTCTATAGGTGCTTGTGGTTGCACATTGATTTTTCCGGGTGTCGCTAGGGGGTTTCTCCATCCTTAGATGTTGATCACTGTGGGTCACAATAAGATCACCGAGGTCATTGTAACATACAAAAAAATAGTATCCTACAAAACCTCCAAACTACATAAAATTCTAAAAACTAAATATGCAACTGGGGAGTCAGACTAATCCCGATGATCACCCAACAGTGAACTTACTACGGCCGAGCATTGCACTACATCTCATACTGTTTATGGAGTTATATGTGCTTGTGTGTGCAATATTGCTCCTAGGTTTCCCTCGCGTTGATGACTCCAATATAACAAGCTATAGTTAGATCGAATGAAAATGTGTGGGATGGAATTCAAAAACTTCCCCTTCCTATGCAGTGTATGTAGAGTAATAAGCCAAAAATGCAACCCCTTTGATAGTATGCAGATAGATAGCCCTTTATAAAATTGCATGCCACTATAATGGTATGCATGTTGTATTTAGATAAGGATCTCTTGCTTGGATTTCGACACAAGTGACATGACATGCCAACTAGGAATTCAAGATTTGAGTAAGAAAACTAAAAAGGCCGACCACCGATGTTAAAAATGTGAACAATAACAAAGAGGATAGGAGTGCCCAGTGGAAAGGAGCACCTTTGAGGTACTAGTGTCAAGTCATGTGCGTTAGTGTCCCGAGACAACTGACGAAAAATGTGAGGAGATTGATCGACAAGGATCCCTATGACTTAACCAAAACTAGGTGTAGAAGTGAAAATGTGAGAGATAAAACAATAGAAACAAATAAAGCAAGCAAACAGACTATACAATGTGTCACTAGTGAATACTTTTCTTACATGAGATCCATACATAAAACAACATACTTGGTGGTATAGTAAAATAGTAGTATGTGTATGGTTTTGTGCCTACAAAGTATTCATGTGTGATCCCCGGCCTAACAACCACCCCAAAATTTAGGTAGTTTACATTCAATAATGAGATCCTCTCCATATCAAATAAGGAGGGGCTTAGCCCCATAGTGTTGGTGAAAAATCAATGATTTGCAACACGACAAGTTATTTCACCAACACTACTATTACAAATATCATTCTAAATAAAATTCTTACAAGAGAGACATACAATAAGGGGAATTTATAGTCAAGTAAAGCACACAAGAAGTTGTAGAGGCCAAGCGTTAAAGGTTTGAAGACAATACACTTATAGTCAGACAATATAACTTTAGGTATTGACTGTACAACTCCAAGTTTAGACTTTAAAGGTTTCTTACGATCCTGCACAAACTAAGTTTCTAATTCTAGAATTTATATTGAATCGTTTCTTATTTTTCTAATGTATCTTTTCCACCTATCTACATTGTTAGATCATATATTTTCTATCTTATACAACTAAGTATTTATCTCCTCTTTTGTATTTGATCTTTCATTTATCATTTATCAATAATTACAAGTATTAATGAATTATTTCGGTAATTAATGGTTAATTGTAAATTGATTAGATTATAATAATATCATGTTTTTAACCATTACATATTATTGATTGTTGTACACTCTATATAACATAATTTAATTAGGGTGTAAACAAGTGAGTATGTGGTATAGGATGAATTCCAATGTTATATGGAATGGTTTAATATGAAAGGGTAAGTTGTTATTTTAGGGTTATCTAATACATGCTCCTAGCACCTTACCCACGTAGATGGTCATAACAATATGAATATTACGAGGAGGTAGTCCAAGACATACATGAGAAGATTTATCACCACTACTAGTTGATGAGTGGATCCACTCATGGCCACCATATTAGAAGATGATGTTATTCTTATAAATCCTTATACATAGTGGTGGATGGGTAAATGATGGGTGATTTTATTTGTAGTGATAGTAGGGGACCAAACAAATGATGCATACATGATAGGAGGTGGTGGTGGAGTATATATTCCTACACTAATAAGAGGTGATGGGGAGGTGGGGAGTAATGTCCCCACCTATATGAGGAGATGGGACACCACCAATGGGTGCTCCCGATTCATGCAATAATATCTTCTATTGTGTAGTGTAATTAGGATTGATTGATTTATGAATTGTAGTCATTGAAATTGAATTTGATTATAATTATGAATAATTATTGAGATGTGTGTTCTAATTAAAAGAGATGAGCATTAGATAATGATTTTTGATTCCTTATTCCACACATTAACATGGAATGTTCCTATGGATATCATGGATATAAGGATTTTAGATTGCATGGAGGAAATATTAGGTGAACACGTCTCGTTTTTGACCTTGTAGTACTAGCTACAATAACATACATAGTGTTATCTAGGAAAAGAGATAACCATCATGTGGAACTAGATAGATGGATCA